>MU226792.1:363510-401597 GCA_018584345.1 Thuja plicata
TGCTGGAAACCATCTCTACCCAAACTCTGCTGCGTACTCTGCGCAGGCTGACTATACTGATTGCGCCTGGTGATTTTTGAGTAACTACCAGAAGATGCAATGCTTGAGGACAAGCAATTAACTTACTAGGGGGTAGATGATGAGACCATTTACTATCTCTATTATATTTAGCTTTATACTCTATTTTAAAGTATTACCAAAACATTTGTGGACTTATAATCAGTTGAACTTGTGTCAAAGTACAGTTAGAACCATCAAACCCATGGGTAGATAGTTATGTCTTGTTTTGCCAATATTATATATTGCAATATTTCATATAGTAATTAGAATGTGTGTTCTAATATTTGGATCAATTTGATTAAGTTTACTTATATGAATATTTCTGCATGATAACTAACCTTCCAGGAAGTAGGAGCAACTTGAGAGTGGTCAACAACATTTAAAGAGGATGTTGAAGACCAGCTACGACTAATAACCATCATGGCACCAGAAGACACGACTACTACAAATGAGGAGCCATTGTTCCATAAATGTAGGAATGTAGAACTACTATATTCCCTCTGCGCTCTCATAGCATTGACTTGGTTGGCCAGACTTCATTGCATATGTCGTGGCCTGTTATGTTCCCCTTTTCTTCTCATGCATGATTTCAATCAGATCTTTTCTTTTCTACTTTAGAATAAAGTGTTGATCCTGTATTTATAGGGATTGGACTGATAGTTTGGAAGTTCAAAAGTTTTTGGAATACATTGTTTTGTTTCATCTTGCACTACAAGTTCATTTCCAATTTTATGTATCGCTCTATGTAATCCGTTTTTGAAATATAATGAAGTGACTTTTGGTTTATCTTCTATTTTAGTAGATTAGTAGAAGCCGACCAAGGGGGCCCACTTGGGAGGTGGATTAGAATAGAGTAGAGTAGATTTACTTTCAACATTCTCATCATTCTAGATAGAAGATTATAGTTTCTTCCTAAAGCATTGTACTTTGTGAACGTTTCTGCAGCACCTACAATGATAGTTATAGTGAATTCTCTAGGTTGAAAGAATAAGATTAAGTAGAGTTTACAATTTGTAGCATTCATTTCAGTAAGGATTAAGTGTGTTTCCTTTCCTATAGCTCTAGTATAAATTCCTTTCATGCATTTTACCTTCCTGCAGCATACATAGAATGAATCTTTAAGGGACTTAGTGCACTTACAGTGTCATACCATTTCAAGTATATGTCCCTGGGTTGAAAAAATAAATGCACCTCATGGTAGGAGAAATAATCCTTAGATTGAATAAACTATTCCTAAGAGAGGCTTTGGGCACGATTACTAAGCACCTATTGTGAGGCGGTTCACCTGTCTAGGATGGTTTTCCTCTCAAAATGGTATTTCTCAATACTTGCATCTAAACATCACTATCACAAACAAAGGTGTTTCTTCAACACCACCTGCCTATAATAGACATCATACTAGTGTTTCTCAACACTTTAAACATGATTTAAATGGATCTAGTGTTTCTCAACACTTTAATCAAACACATCAAATGACCTAGTGTTTTTCAACACTTTAATCAAAAACAAACTAGTGTTTCTTAAATTTTTAATCAACCAGTGTTTCTAAACACTACATTGGATTGCAATTTCTAACAAAGTTAATTTTATATACTCAGACATGCAAAACATATTACTTAATTCCAATTCTGATTGATGAATCTCTATTGCACTTGACAAATGAATTCACAGTATTTGTCAATACTGCTTGAACACATATACTAATGTTTGTTTGATTATGATTCTTTTATGTTCCCATGATGTTTCACACTAGGGGCATCTAAGAGGTTATAAATTTTCTTTGATTGATTATCAATTGGTGATTTTTATGTCTTCTGAGTTACTCCATGATGTCTATTCAAAGACAAAGGGTTGCAAGGATAGGGGGTATAACTTTTTATTGGTTTTATGTGTATGTTGATTGTTTCAATGATCCTATAAATTTTACCTAACTTGGATTTTTATGGTAAGGGCTGCCAGCATGAGTGGATAGCCACATATATCTGGATCCTAGTTATGTGTAAACTACGGTGAGGTTGAAACAATTTCCTTATCTATTTTCTAAATCAGATTCTCACTAAGGTGTACGCCACATGATGTACCCAAGAATATGAATTTTCAAGGTCATTGTAGGTCACATATCTTACATTACACTTGAACAGAACCTGATTCTTAATAGTAAAAGGAGATAATTAAATTGTCATCTTGGCCTCTATGCCTTGATGCTTAAGTTTATTTCTGAAATTGCATCCAATACACATAGTATTCATACTTTCATGATACCAATGGGTAATAGTGAGAGTTGTACTATTAGGTGATTTTCAGTACAAAAAATGCCCAATGATGATATAATACTACAATGTATACAAATTAGTGACAGTCCTAAGAGTCTGCATGTAGATGCATTTAGAGATTGCATGATTCATTTTTAAAACAAAACCATAAGGACTTGAGCTTAAAATGGTTTCCTGATTCATCCAAAAAAGTTAATTACATAATCTATATTACTCATATTAATGTCATTACATTTCCATTCCATACATTTATTTGCATAAAGAAAATCTCAAAAACATACATTTGCATATTCACTTAGCATCATTTGAAACACATTTATATATCAGTAATAAATCAAAAAGCATAAATGATGTCATCACATAAATCTAATCTAACTCATCAAGAGACCAAGATCATAATCACATGTGCATCAATCTAAACATCAATCAAAGCAAGAGAAACCATGAACATATCAAGATCAGGAACAACTATCTTAGATATATCAAATATTGAATAAGATAAAAAATGTGGAACTCTCTACAAAAGAGTATCAGAATATCATTGTGAATCAGATATACATGTGTGAAGAGTATACAAATACAATGAATGATCTCAAAAGGGTCATGATATAAAAAATGTCTCAAATATGTCAAAATATAGTATCAGGTCTGACTCCCACCCTTTCCCTTATCTAGAGGAGGAGGAAGAGGTTGTACAGATGGAGCTAGTGGAGGCATGGCCCCCTTTGACTATTGTGCAATGCATGAATAGGAAGATGCTCTCTGGCCCTCTGGAACCACAACATGATATAAAGTAAAGTAATAAGCTACTCTCTATCCTTGGTGTGTAGTAATCTGAGCCTGGGTATCTCACTCTTCTCTAAGCATATCACCCTGCCTATCCCTCTCTACTCTCAGGTGCTTAAGTTGTGCACCTCTATCCACAAGTAAGGCCTCTAATTTCATGATCCTAGCTTTGAGCTACTCACGCTCACACTCACACTATGACAAAGCATCACCATCTCTAGCTAAGCCTCTGCTTATTTCCTATCGAGTAGGCATATCATGTGGCATATCACGTTGACTGTCCTATTATCGTTGTCATTGTCTCTACTGCTCTCTAGTCAGCAGGGGACCTAGATCTCTCTTTAGAGAAACAAACTTGACGCAAGTTTGTATACCACTAGTGCCCTCTCCACCACCCACTGCACCCCCACCCCTATCATCTTTTCCATCATCTTCATCATTTGGACCCTATCCTCTGTCCAGAGGAGGGCACCTCCCATCTCTCCCACCATCCCTCCCCATATCTCACCTCTCTCTCTGTGCTCCCCCTCTACCTCTAATAGGACAATCATTAGTAGGATCATAATCTAAAGGGTCCTCGATCTAAGGAACTACCTCATCAGGAGTTGTAAATCATGGAAAAGGATGTTGTAAAATTTGAGCAAGATAGCCATTTGAACACCCTACATCTACAACATCTGATAAAAGATCCCAACCAATTGCAACCATATCTCTGATAGCACACTGCGCAATCTCATATACAAATCAAGCACCCTGTAGTGGCTCCTCATCATAGATCCAGACATAAATTGATAAATCCTAGCAGCTGCTCTGCACACGACCGTACTGCCTCAATGCCCAGGTAACCAAGAAATGCTCTAAAATATACTTGGTCTTGCCAATTAAATATATTCTCTAAAAAAATAAGGCATCTTTTGCCTGTCTGAAACCCACTCCTCATAGTCAAGGTATGGTCACCATACAACTACTGTCATATCATCAAAAAGATGGTGCCAATACTCTACCTTGCCCAAATGGGGCTGCTGAATCCATCCTGAATATATGTATACATATGGCTGCTGATCTAAGTGCTTCCTATCAACTATCGGTCGTGTAACAAGGATATGCTCCCAAGGCCAGATCTATAAAACAAGGATACCTACAGTCATGTTGCAGGAATACTGATATACTATCTTGTGCAACTCTCGATAAATGTGCACCAGAATGCATCCACCCCATACAAATCTCTGAGACGATACAACCATCTACTCAACCATGTCTACCCAGCCAACCATGAATCTGTGTTGTCCTTTGTCAGGAATCAGAATGCCTCCAATCAATCCAGCCAAATAAACAATAATATGATCATAATGATCACACATATAGTCCCAAGTAAGTTATCAGTGAGCAATAGAATCATCTGCAAAGAACTGCCTAGCCATGGCAATAGTTGTAAGAGAAGTCAACTCAAACTGCACCTCTAAACCCATAATAGGAACTCACATAATGCGCCACACATCCTTGGGCATGACGGTCATCTAGCCAGTTGGGAGATGGAAGGTATTGTGCTTCGAGTGCCATTTCTCGGCCAGAGTAGTCAACAACCCCTGATTTACCCTAATGTTGGGTAAATCTCTCAGTGATTGTACACCTACTTGAGCGACTAGCTCTACCTCATCATCAGTCAAAGAACTAGACAAAGCAAGGACACAACCAGGGTATGGTCCTCAGAAATATACTACCTCAAAAGGAACCTATTAATAGATAGTGATTACAAGTTCAAATCAGCACTCTATCTAAGGCAACAAAGAAAAAAATTTATCAGCTAAATGTTTTTGATAGTCAAATGATAAAAAATAGTCAAAATTGGAAGAAAGTCAAGTCTAAACCCTAAAACAACTCTGTCTCTATTGGGTGTGATCCTTTTTATAGGAAGTGATACATGATTTTTAGGATACAATGGGGCATCCGGGAAGCGATCCTATTTTTATAGGATGCGATGCGGGATGCGGTGTGCGAGCCTATTTTTACAGGACACAAGCACCTTCAAATTCCTATCTTCCTTTACCACATGTGATGAAAAAGCAAAAATGGGAAATGATCCACAAAACACAGGATACGACATAGGAATTTAGAAAAATATAGGATGCCACATGGGTTTAACTGGACATGGACCCAAATTCTGGATGTGATGTAGAATTAAAAGTGCTATAAATACTATAAAAATGCATAAAACTAGAAACTAAAAATATGAATAGGTAGGTTTTGAAGTACTTACCGGCGGTGGGTAGTTGGTTGGATGTTGATGTCATCAGGTGAGCTTGAATCGATGCTTCTCCACGGGGACCACCATCTTCTCTGCAGAGCTCTCAAATTACCAAGAGTAAAAGTGAAAATGAATGGGTAAAAAGTGATTTTGAGATATATATTTGAATTTTTGAGCTATTTAGGAGCTCTAGACCTCCTCTGAGACTACTGAAACTCAATTTTGTTCTCTTTCCGATCAATGGGGAATGAAATCAAAATTGAAAAAAATATTTACACAGCACAGTAAATATTTTATGATAATTACCAAAAATGCAAAATTTCTCCATATATTCTGAAAATGATTCGCCGACTTTACACAATCAGTTTTCTGGGTTTTGTATCATCAAATTGCACATTATTCATCAAAATATTGGTCCAACATCATTTTATCAGACTCAAACCTCACATTTTAATGTGATTAACTTGGTGAAATTGTGTTTTCTCTTAACACACCTTCGTTTCACCACATCTTCTAATTGATTCTTTCTCAATTCAATCGATCAGTTCAAGTGATATATCATTCTACAGAGGGATTTTATTCTTTTTCCTTTGATTTCTTTCTTGAGGGGGCATGATCACACTTAAATCAATCAAATTCTTTCTCAAAACAATGTTAAAATGAGTTTGTCATCAAAAGACTAAAGGCATGATAGTTCCTTGACTAATTTGGGACTGTTGGATGGAAGGCTTCGGTTCTCACAAGTTGGATATCTTATGTCTACATTTTCTCAGATTCTTATTAAAGCTCTTGAAAAATTTGTACTGACCTTTGTTCGATCAAGTTCGGAGTTGGTATTATCAATTCTCGTATGACAACCAAGTTTAGAATTGGTATTTTTAAGATCTTTTCATACTGACCTTTTTTTGATCAAGTTCAAAGTCAGTTCTATCAGTCTTAGTCCATTCAAGTGCAAGACTGATCTCATAAGACATTTTGTTCAATCAAGTGTGAAATTCTCATACTTTCTGAAGTCAACATCAAAACTTTCTATGAATCAATGAGCTGCTCGCACATCAATTCAAAGAGGGGTAAATGTAACCACCCCAATTTTCTGTGCTCTCACCATAGATCCTATTTTCCCTAAGGGTGATCATACCCCTAATTATGTCAAGACAATTCTTCAATTTATTGGCATAATTTATTTAAATCAAATTTAATCTCCTAAGTGATTTAATCGCTAAATTACATTAATTGCCTTAGCCAATTAAATCAAATAAATTCATTTCAATAAAAAACATGACTAAATTAATTAATTAAAAGGAATTAAATAAATCCTAATTACAACTCCATTTGCAAAAGGTAAAGTCAAATCTCTAACCAATGGGAGTTAAATCACTTGGACCACCTCACATGGATTACCAAAGATTCAATCTCCACCCCTTTTCCACTTTCAATCCTAACCTCTCATTCATCAAATTCTTCTATAAATGGAATGAATTTTAAGCTCAATGGGCCCCTAATTCTTAATTGTTGAAAGAAAACTTATGATGCAAATATTCCTAGAAATCTTAAATGCATTTTAGCTCATTCTTTCATAGCATTGTTATAATATTTCATTTTGGACTTTAAAATAAACATTTCTTGAGCATTTAGATTAAAAGAATTCAAATCTTCCATTGTAAGTTGTATATGTCATTGATTAATGCATAATCTAAAGGCAATTATAGCATTCTTCACACTCTTCTTAGATAGGAAGCAATATGTCGATTTTAGCGATTGATATGCTTGCTTAATCTTGTTTTTCACTATTATAATGACTTATTGAAGTGTTGTGTTGCAAACAACAGGTACACAAAATAACACACATAGTAGGATGTTGTCAAAGAATTCCTTAGCTAAAGAAATGGAGCAAAAACAATGAAAACTACTTACAATTGGTTTTGTAGGTTGCCTTGCACAAATTTAAACTAAACATTACTTTGAAATCTTAGGAACTTAATGCAATTTCTCTTCAATTCTTAATTTTATTAGAGAAGTTTTCTCTTTTCCTTCATGGAAAATTAGAACCTCAAACATCAAGTTAAGTTTTGAAAATAAATTTGGGAAAATGAACTCAATTGCTCAAAGTGCTTGGTTAATTTCTTTTCTAGGAACCTAAATTTTGGATTCAAATTTAGTTCTTAATCCAACTAGAGAATTATGCTCTTTTCCAAAGTGGAAAATCAAAATCTCAAGATGGGGGATTAAGTGATTGAATTTCATAATTTGAGGGAAAGAACTTTGTCTTGCATTCTTGATACGAGAAAATGACATGGATAGGAGAGTATTCTCTTCTTCCTTGTGAAGAATCATAAATCTAGACTCCTAAGTTACCAATCCTCTTTACTACTTTGAAGTTTAGAGGGTCTTTCAGTTAAGGGAAAAATCTCCCAGGAATGACCCAAGTGAAGATAAGTGAACGCCAGCCCTTCCATCTCACTATAATCAAAATGCTTCCTTGAGGTTAAAATATAAGAAGATGTAATCAGTTTTAACCCTATAAATTTTACTATCATTCCTTAGAAATGTTTGGATGGTGTGTAAAGAGGAACCACTTCAATATTTCTTGCAAGACTACACTCATCTAGGTACTCATAGGGCTATACACCTTAATTTTTCCTTGTGCAATTCTATGGGGGACGGTTATGAACGAATGCCCAAAATAGACACCTTATGGTAGTGACCACTTGATTCACCCACGAAAGGTGATAATCTTTGTTCAAGGAGGATAGTAACCTCCCCAAGATACTCATCATTTTGTTCCCTCATTTTTATTTGGAGTTGGATAATGCGATGTCCTGACTGGAACCATTCTGTGTTTGGTGATGGATGTATTCTGATTAGCATTTGAGTGTGTACCTGAGTCTATGAGAAAATATTTTCATGCTACACCATTGTTATAGGAATAGGTGTTTTTGGCTCTAAAATAAACATTCTTGATGTGTCAAAATTTTAATGAAAAGATAAATCACCTCAAACAGATCAATCTTTTGACAATCACGGATATTTTCACTACCTCAAACACTCTGGAATTGAACAAATTTTCACAACTTTCCAAACAAAGTGGCAAACTTAAAAATTCCATCAAAAGGTCCCATTAGGGATCCTGAATTGCATATGGTAAAAATATAGTCGCATCCAGTTAACACAATCACATCTGGTAAATCTTGGTTCTCATTTAGTGAACATGATCGCATTTAGTAAATTTAGGATCACATCCAGCCAGTCGCATCTGGGATAGAGAATACTTGCATACATGTCATATTCATAAACTTTGATTTTTTAGAGCTTGTTAGCCAGAACCAGTTGTTCTTGTTGGTCCACCTAAATTTGTTTCTCAGTCAAATTGAAAGTTTACCTTGCATGTTCTTTAAGGTTATCACAATTGATCCCAAATCATATTGTCACTTTACTAAACAATTCTTCTTGGTTCCCAGCTCACTATCAAGGAATTATAACACTTTGATGCTAGAATCAATCACTTTGAAACACAAAACTCACATTCACCAAACCTTGGACAAATGCATTTGGAAAATTATGAAATCCTTCTGGCACTATTGGAACACTTTTGAAGAGATTGATATCCCGCTTTCATGGTTAACACAAGAAGTAAACAATATCTAGTTGATGATTCAAAAATAACTATAAGATTTCTCAAATTTAAACAAGGAGAGAAATCCCAAACAAACTCTCTCTTTGATAAAGACTCACCCAAAATGGATGTACCTAATCGAGAATGGAGTGTTTCCTTTGATGAATACAATCAAGTGACAAC
The DNA here is from genome assembly GCA_018584345.1 of Thuja plicata. Taxonomy (NCBI): domain Eukaryota; kingdom Viridiplantae; phylum Streptophyta; class Pinopsida; order Cupressales; family Cupressaceae; genus Thuja; species Thuja plicata. The sequence goes on from MU226792.1 coordinate 372,671, forward strand.
AAAGATGAACGAGAAAGTCAAGAAGAAAGAAATCATGATCTTCCTTTGTTTGACTCAAATAGTGAGGAAGAAATCATGGAAGAAGACTATAACAAACTCAAACAAATTCAGAAGTTTTAAAGGACCTTGGAGAAAATCATTGAAGAAGATAAGAAAAAATATTTTCTCCACCTAGCTTCCCTTGGAGTTAAACTACCCAAAGATTATGATGTCAAATGATTGAAAGCTAAAGAGCTAAAAAAACCCATATCAATTCTCTCTAAACAATTATATCAAATGCAAATGGAGCTCACAACACTTAAAAAAGAGAAGAATAAACCCACAAATAAATACTCATTGGAATACACATGTTCATTCGCATTCAATAAGAACTTCAAAAATGGTGCCTTTTCCACCAAACACGGCAAGACCAAAGTTTGAAAAATACATGGGAGAAATGAATCCCCATGATCATGTGAGAGATTTTTGTGCATTAAGTATAGAATTTATGCATGAAACAATGTACTTGATGAGACTATTTCTAGAAAGTTGAGGAGGAAAAGCCATGGAATGGTATTCCAAACTCACACCTAGTATTCAAATGTTTGAATAATTGATTTATATATTTGTCCAACACTACTCCTATAACATGCAACACAAAGTTACCATGATGGATCTTTGTAATACCAAACAATGAACAAGGGAATCCTTCACACACTTCTTACAGTGATGGAGGAAGAAATTTTGATGCAGTCAAGTCTGGAGAAGTCTCAAAAGAGATGTCTATACTTACAGCCAACACAAAGAACAATAGAGGAAACCACAAGACAATAAGATATAGAAAATATTGACTCAAATTCTTCAATAACATGCAATTACATCAAACATGTCGAGCTGTAAGGCCTTCTTGGTTACAACCACATACCTTAGCAAACACACTAAGATCTATCATAGAGATCTTCTACAAGTTCCAAATCACCCCCTTAACTAGCCCAGACCTGTAACAGACAATAATCTAACAGGAAAACTCAAGATATATCTAAACTTGTGCTCACAAGCCACCTATAAATCCTCTTATTTCATAAGCTAATAAGCTGCTAGCACTCCAAGGTATCCTTCACCTAGTTCAGATCTGCAGACCTGTACAACCACTCTTTCACTACTTCTGATACTCCTTATATCCTACCCAAACACTCTTTTTATACAACACAACCACAAGTTGTCTTTACAATTAAAATAAATCAAACAAACACAAGTGAGCATCAAGAAAGCAAAACCCAATGTGTTCTTCATCAGTCGACTTCCAACAACCATTAAATTTGCATAGGAGAGTGAACCAAATCAGATTTAGGTCCTCACACCTCCAATAGTTGATACAAAACTTGATGAAAAAAACCCCAAATTAATTGCATTAGTCAGCCAACCCAAACAATTATTAAAAAACTCATCACTGATCAAGAACACCAAAACCAAGCCACTCGATGAGAGGCACAACCGAGCAAAACACTGCCAAATAGACACCACCGAGAAAATCCTCACTGAGCACCACCAAGCCCAATCAATGAATCTTTCAGTGAAGAAACACATCTCCCAAATGAGAACTACCACCAAATGACCGAGAAACTTAGGTCTTAATAGAGCTTGCTACTAAAAACCAAAACCAAACCAAAACATCTTTTTGGTGACATAGGATTGGCAAATACCCTAGGATGCTCCTACATCAGATGCCCTAGGTGAGAAAATATGTTATCATCACCTCAATGAACATCTTTTGGGATGCAACACATGGATCCCAAAAATTTCCTCTGAGTTCTCAACTGATACAGCTTTGCCTCGGTTCTTCTTCTTCTTCCTCTTATCACTAGCACTCCCCGATGTGCCTTTGGATCTTTGAACCTGAATGTCTGCACCAACCTCTACAGTCATAACATAACTCCTTCCAATGCTCAATTTTCTCCTTCCTTCATCTTCATCCTTCAAAGGAATTAAGGTAAACTTATGTCCATCATTTAGGATAGTAAATAAATTCCTCTTACAGTCATGAATATCCTCTCTATCATACTTCCATCATCTCCCAAGTAAAACATGATAAGAAATAATATCCACAATGTGACATAATGGTTCATCCTTATAAGAACCAATGTGAAAACTTACCATGCACTGCTCCTTCACCCCTAATGCATGATCTTCTTGCAACCAACTTATCCTATAAGGACAAGGATGTTTCAACCTCCTCAAACTAAGCTTTCGAACCATCTCCTCATAAACCAATTTATCCATACTCCCTCCATCAAAAATAATCTTACAAAATTTACCACTAAAATTAAACACAGTCCTGAACAAGTTCTTCCTTTGACAAGAATCAACTTGTTTCATGGGCAACAATGTTCTCCTAAGAAAAATACTCACACCTTCTAGCTCAAGTTCATTCTCTGCAACTTCATTCACCATGACATTTTAGTGACTACCAACCTTCTTATCTACATTGGGACATTCAAATGACCGATGTCCTTCTTCCCCATAGTTACCAAAGGTACCTCTGAATACACCTCTACCTACCCTTCTCCTTAGTTCAATAGGTTTTGGTTCCTCCTCAACTCTCAATTTATCCTTTATTGACTGCTCTTGCTTCTCTTTCCCTTGGGAATTACCATGATGTCTTCTCTTCAACTTAGCTTCTTCCTTCAGGGCATAGTGGTAAGCATACTTAACTGAATCAATCTTAGACATACCAATCTCATCCTGGATATTGAATCTCAAACCGTTAATATACCTCGCCACCTTTTCCTTAGAAATTTATCTATGCCCAGACTAAATAGTCAACTTGTATAACTCCTCAGTATAGTCTTCCATAGTCATCTCTTGTTGCTTTAGGTTTTGTAACTTCTTAAACAACTCAAGTTCATAGTCGGTAGGAATAAACTTAGCTTTAAGTTTTGCCACCATCAACCTCCACCAATTGATCTTTATCTCACCTTATTCTTCTCTATCTCTCTACAATTCTTTCCAACAAAGAGCATCATGTCCCTTCAACTTAGTCTATGATATCCTCACTCTAAGCGGATCTATAATGTCTTCTAGCTCAAAGTAGTCTTCTAACTCACTGATCCAATCAATCAGATCCTTGAGTCTCAATGTACCTAGGAAATGGGAAACCTCCATTCGGTAACTTGTACCCAACTTAGCACCATATCTCTACATATGATCAGTTCTATCTTCACTGAATCTCTCCATTTGATCAGCTTTGTCATCTCCACTAGATCCAGTAGCTTTAAAGTTTTCAACGTCTTCTTCATAAGCATCTTCTATTGGCAAGTGGTTCATTTAGGAGTGTTTGGGAACACCTTAGAGTTTTCATTTATGGAAACACATTAGTTATGCATGATTGCTTAGAGTGAAACATAATTTTGGATTTGTGACTTGTAAAAATGAGTAAGTACAAAAAGCAGGATTACAGAGTATAGCAATATAGTTTTGATCAGCGAATATAGTATGTGAAAAATGAAGACATGCAAGCTTAAGAGAAGCTACTTTGGGGTATGATAGACCTTCAGTTAAGGTCACTTGAGTTTTGGAGGTTAGCCATGAAAGATATAGATAGTTAAAGACATGGGAAGATAGTGATACAGTGAGACAAAGTAGTTGAATGGTCAAGATGATTGAGGAATCATAATGTGGAATCTAAACATACTATGTTGGATTTGGTTTAGCTACTACCTCTTATTTTTTAATACATGATCATTTACTTTGAATTTTACCTTTGTAAAAGTGCTAGTTCCATTTTTTGTTGTATTTTGGAGCCGAATGGGTAATGTAATAAAGTATATATATGAAGAGCTTTTAAGAAGTGAAGTATGGATGTGATGTGAATAGATGAATGAATGCATTATGATGTTAGAATTAGGTAGATGGTGATGCAAACTATAACTAGAACTACTTAATCATAGAAGATGCTTATATTGTTCATTCTTGAAAATCATTGTAACAAAATCATATTTCTGATTGTATGAGCAGTGAGATCAGTATACCTTTAACAAGCTTTTTGTATTCCTGTAACAAGGAAATGTTCTAATGTAATATTCATCTCCTAACAGGGCTAGGTCTCCTAAAAGGGACACAATAATTTTAGTAGATATTTGTGGGTACCATCCCCATCAGGATTTTCCCTTGGCCAAGGTTTCCTCGACAACAAATTCATGGTGTTATGAGTTATGTGTTTTGTGCTTACATTCTTTTCATTTCAAAAATTATCTGGTTAAGTTGGAATTTATTAAGTTTAAGGTTAAAGTGTTGTAATATTGATTCACCCCCCTCTCAGTATTACTTAAGCCTAACAATTAGTTCAGATATTTTGGACCTTGGAGAGAAATCTTAACAACTTAAGGGAGATCAAGATGGATTCTGAAAGTTTGGAAGAAAAATTTGAAGCAACACTTGAAGACCTTGATAAGGCTAAAGTAGAGAATGGTGACTTGAGATTAAAATTAAGAAGAGTTGAGGGTTTCATCAAGAAACTAAAGGAAAAACTTGAACTATCTAGGATTCAGAGACAAGATCTTATGGATAAGATAAAATAGGATTTAGACAATGATACTTCAGATCAGATAAAACAACTTGAACATGAGAAATATATGTTGAAGTTTGATCATGAAACTACTTCTTTTTAGATGGCTAAAGAGATTCAAATGGTAAAGGATGAAACAAAAAAATTGAAGAAACCTTAAAGGATGCTAATGTTCAAAAGGGAAAAATGCAGACTGAACTTGATGACTACAAGAACAAATACCTGGAATCAGAGAAATATAATTAGATCATCAAAGGAGAAGTGGTTTAGGCTAAGAAACATATTGAGAAACTTCACATGAGCAGTGACTTGATTGATGAATAAATAAATAGAAGAAGACCTAAAGGAGACATGACTGGAGTTGGATTCAATGAAGCTGAATGTTCAAAGAATCAAGAATAAAATACTAAAGTGAAGATTAATGAAGAAAGACCTACACTTGAAGAACCAACAGAATAGATCAGAACTTTTAGAGGTAGATGCTTTGGATGTAACAATATTGGACACATGAAGAGAAATTGAAGAGGTAAATCACATCTCAAACCTTTTTCTGGTTATTGTTTTAATTGTTATACATATTGAAACAAGAAGGTAGAATGCAGGAAACCTGATCCATCCAAACAAGATTACGTCAGAGAGGAAAGAGAAACAAAGATGACATGCTAAAAATGCAATAAATTTGGGCACATTGCAAAGTATTGTAACTTGCAGGTTAATCACAACAGACCACCTCCTACATTCTACAAATGTCATAATCCAGGACACATTGCAAAGTTTTGTAGATATAAAGGAACTGCTAATAAATATCCACCTCCGCCTATTGCCGTAAAGAAGAATGTTAGAGATGTTGGTAAGAGTCTTGAAGACTACATGGATGAATTTAACAGTCATTTTAGGAAAGCAGGAGATATGAACAGTGATAAGGTATGGAAAGTTAAAAAACAAAGTGAGGCAAAGGTTTAGGAAGAGTTGGTGGATACTACTGAGTATTTTCCTGATGCTACTTTGACCTAAATGACCAAGAATGGCCTTAGGGGAAGCATTGGAAGGAAATATCAGAAATCTATCTAGCCCCTGATTATGTAGAATAATCTCTTGCGAGCTTAGTGAGAGCATGTGGAAATGTTATGGGATATATATCTGTAATCATATAGCTCTACAATGTATATTATGTGATAGCTAATTTGTTAATCAATTGGATTATATGCAGAGATGAGTTTATTGGGAACTGTTTCATATCTTTTCATAGCGAAGTATAATGATAATCAAAAGAACTTGTCTAAACATCATTCAAAGAACTGAGTCGATGAAGAACAGGGATTGGTGCAAGAAAATAAAAGGAAGCAAGTGTGTTGTTCATTTGATCAAAGCTATAATTCACAAAATTGACAACAAAAGGTATTTAAATCACTCACAAACTTATGAATATGGATGTACCTTTGATATTTGATGTCATTGAGAGACCTAGATACAAGTTTAAGAGACATCCTTGCGAATCCACTGAGGATGATCCAGAAGGAGCATTTTCTCAAACACCCTATATAGTTCTCCATGTAGAGGGTATTAGGGCTTATAGCCATTGCAACCATGAATCATTAGGATATTTTGAGATCTTCAAGGAAATGAAGGATATGATTAAAGAGAAAAGAAAGTGGAAGGATGAGTTTTCTCATCTTGAGAATCTGAGTATAATGAAAATGATAGAATTGCATGAGTTTGACAAAGAAGAATGGTTCAAAATCATATTGACTAGAGTGTACGGCCAATTCATTTGGATTGGAGATCATCTTGTGTATATTTTTGTGATTTGATCCATGACATTACTTGTGTGGATAAATATGGAGTTATTCTTGTTACAGAGAAAAAATTCAAGAAGTAGGTGGAAACCCTAACCCACTTGAAATGGGATAAGAAAGCAATGACAGTGGTTGACATATTCCAAAAAGATGTTAGACTTGTTGTGATGATTATTGGTTACAAAATTCATTATAGCAACTAACCTAACTCAGTTTCTACTAGTGTTATAATGATGTCATATAAGATGGTAAAAGAAAATGTTAAATATAACCTATGTGAAGTTCTTGCACTACAATTCATGGAGAATGTAAGACAAATAAATAAAGATAGGACTAAGGTATTCAGATTTGGATTGTTTTTGATACATATGTATATACACATTATGCATAAATTCCCAGGTATGCACCCTAGAGCCTGGAAAGATAATGAACCCACCGGTCTAAAAATATCAAATAGCTACAGAAGATAGAATAACACATGGGTTGATGGAGATTTATTTGGAATGATTAAAATATTGTAGAGTGAGATGAAATAGAGAAAGTGATTACCTAAGGAGACAACATAAAATTACAAGGAGACAATATGTTTCATGGTTGGAATATATTGTGTTTGTTTTGAGGTAGTTGATCCAAGGATGGAGTGGTGTTACCCTATGGGGTATGAGGTGAGTAAGGAAATTCTAACTATGCAGGTTGAACATGTTTTATATTTAGAGCTAGATCAATCAGAGGAAATTTGGGGTACATATGAGGAGGAATCCTCTAAGACCATAGAATAACATAAAATAATAGCTAGGAGAAAAAAACTTAAAAATGTTATAGATGACTTAGCAAGTAACGTTGGCATTACTAAAGAAGAGATGAAAGAGATAAGAAGGAAGATGACTAAAAGAGCATCTGGAGTAGGGAGCTCTTCCCTATATCTCTTCCACCTCTATACACTATGAAAACTTTAAGTCCACCCTATACTATGGAAGAAGTACCTATGGAGACATCGCAGACTATGAAGGCTGCAGAAACCCCTACTAAGAGAACAAGGTCCTCTATACAAAATTACCCACCCAAGAAATAGAGAACATATACATAAAAGGATTCAGATGCAAAGAAGAAACAAGAAGAAAATGAGAAGAAGGTAGAAGAGATGAAAAGGAAGATAGAAGGAGAAGAGAATAAATCACAAGACAAACTTGCAAACAGACAACTCTGGAAACCTAACTTGAAAATGATAGAGAAAAGAGTTGTGGACCAAGGAAAGATAAATCAAGTAAGAAAATATTATGATAGGTATGATGTTAATGATCAAATCCTTATCGAAAATATTGTTACCAAGCACATGTTAGTTTTCAAGAAGAATCTATTAGAGATGGTTAGAAGCATTCCTTGGTAGCTGTATGATAAACTTCAAGTGAGGAAGAAATTAGCATTACAAGAAGATGAACAAATCATGGTAAAAGCTACTGAAGGAATATTACCAGTGATATAATTTGATGACCACAAAAGGATACTAAATGAACTGAAACTCCTATTAAGAATTAATTATAGACTGATCAAGATAATCGCAAGAAAATATGATGAAGTAATTGAGGATACTCATAAGGCGATAGAAACAATCTTAATGGATACTAAACTTGAGAAGCTCATACCTCCTAGCCCTAACGCCACTAGATCTACTCTAAAGGGAGAGTCCTCCAAGCCTACAATAAACAACATTGATTCATCTAAGGATGGAAAGGATAATAGTCAGTTTATTAGTATTGTAAAGCAACCAAATTTCTTTGTTTCTGGTGTGCTTGTGGTATTGGATACCTCGCTGGATGCAAATGATCCTTTTGAAGGAAAAACTAATACTATGTTTGAGATTTATATAAACAAGGTAAAATCTACTGAGGAAGAGCCCTCTAAGATTCAAGAGCAAGAAAGCATTGCTGGAGTTGTGAAGGAACCAAAGAGTAAGGCTAAAGTGAAACAAAAAGAAATGACACATGTTTCTTCAACCTTATTGTTGGCAAGTGGAGAGAAAATATTGAGTACAAATGTGGAGAGTATGGATGAACATGAGATGATGAATAAATCTTACATCACATTTACAAAATCTAAAATGATATCAGAGCAGAAAATAGAGAAAAAGTTAAGGGTACTTGACAAGGTTGTTGATACCTTCAACAAACTCTTACCTATAACATTTACTTTTAAAGGTAAGGAAACTACAAAGAACCTGAACATGGTATTGGATGAATTTGATTGTCATTATGAGTCCTTAGAGAAGATCGTAGAGAAAAAGGCAGAAAAAAAATACCTTGCAAAGAAGTTAGAGGATGTATGCAAGTCTATCTCATGGGACTTGGGCATGTTGAACAATACAATTTATTAAGCAAAAGGTTATGTAATTGTTACCTAAATTTCCCATTTTGTCAATTTTCACTACAAGTGGAGTAAATGAGGCTCCCATAAGGGTAGAGCCTAGCTTGTATGAATTTTGCATTGATTCCATGTCTTAATCTTGCTCTCTACATTTTTTTCTAGGTCTCTGGTTTACCCTTGTTATTGTTTAATGACCCAAATGCAAGAAACCTTTTGAATTCATGTTTTAATCCTAGCTCATAGATGACTTGGTCTAATCCTTCATTAGCTTTTCTGAGCCACTTAAGTTCTTATTTTTTCATGTGCCTTTAACTTTTTTCATGGCTATCTCTTAATATCGCAACCCAGAGGGAATATTCCATCTTATTTAACGACTTAGCGTGGCCCTTAGTCTCGTGACCTTGAAAGAAAATGGAATATGCTCTTTCTATCTGGAGGTTAAGCACATGCCATTGATCTGATTTTGATTGTGTGTTGTGTGCTAAGTCTCATGATGAAACAAGAGTTAGTCAAAACATTGGGAGATTCAGCGACTCAGTCTATCTCATGATCTCTAGATAAACTCAAGGTTTAAGACTGGTTTATTCTTTCCTTTTTTTTGTGTGATCTTGGAATGGGATCAAAGTTAAGTAATTTCTTATGAGATTAAATGTGAGCTATTGATGCAGATCAAATCTTGTGGCTTGTGCAAGATCTCGTGATTAACCAGCAGTCAAGGAATTCATTTTGAGACTTTGAGATTTTGTTAGTCGTGTGATCTCGTAATCTGACTCAGGTTAAGTCATGGTTAAGTTTAGAGTTTGTAAATGTAAAATATGAGCAGTTGATTTAGTTTTGATCTTGTGGTTATCACGTGATCTCGGAATAAACACGAGCCTTAGCAAATAATCCAGCGACATAGAGTTTCTTTCAGTCGCTGAATTTCTAGATAGATCATGGCCAAGGAATTTGCAGTAAAGTTAAATGGAAGGTATGATCTGATTCATCGATCATGTTTTGATCTTGTGTTTCTCTCATAATCTTGTAATGAAAAGGAATATGCTTGAAAGGTTTAGAGATTTGGCAAAGACTGTGGATGTGTTTTTAATCGAATGGTTGTATGATGATATTGCAATGAAATAGAATATTCTTCTATGGTCTAGAGATTAAGCGCAGATCATTGATCTTAGGTCTAATCTTGTGGTTCTCGTGAAGTCTCACAATAAACTCAAAGTTAGAGAAATAATTTTGTGACTTAGAGACATAAAGGATTTCAGACACCCAAGGTTAAAGATGAGTCAAAGGAAAGTTAAGGCTGAGGTTAGAACTAAATATAAAGACATCACAAGTAAAGAAGATCTAACAGTGGGCATAATCCCCTGATGGCCAAGATGAGGATAGTTAATCTTTGAGGCATTGTGCCAGGGTGCCACATGTCTATGATCATATTTGAATTTGAAGACATGAATAAAGATAAAGATAGATCAACAACTGTGTTTTGAAGGAAGTCAGGTCATTTTCTAATCTGTTGATAGAAACATCCGCACCACCTATTACCATTTATATTCAAATATTTAAATCTGATCTCAGGGGTTTCATGGCAGTGGCATGGTCTTTCAAGTTGCAAATAGAGTAGATGGATCAACCAACTTCTCTGCTCAAATTTATGGTGATGGGAGATGTATTTATGATTGTACTTGATCTTTTGAGATATTTCCCAAGCCCATTGATGAGAAGACTTGACCATTTTGGGGTTTTTGCATTGTTTATTGAATATCTATTAAAACCCTAATTCCACCCTAACTGATCAGATGGATTGACTCCTGAGCCTGTGTGCTAGGGGAGGTTGTATATAAGTAGTTTTATAGGCTTTTTTAGCTATAGGTTTTTTATCTTATGCAATATTTTTTGTGGCATTCTCTCTGCCATCAGGTTTTCATTTGCTTGTAATTTCTCATTGAATTCCATATTATGCAAAGGTTTTCTGTCACATTTTCTCTATCCTCAAGCTTTTCTTTTTTGTATTTCTCTTACTGGAGCATAATATAGTGGTTAATGTTAGAGAAATCTTAGATTTATTGAGCCTTCTTTCTTTCTTCTTCTTTGTGCACTATTGTGGGTGATTTGATTTAGACAATCTTGTGGATTTCTTTCATCCCTTGTTATCTTGTCTCATTCATGTGCCTATTTTCTGAAGTGGGATTTTTTTTGTAGGTTACAGTTTGTGTCTATTGCCTTGGATATGCTATTGTTTGTGAAATATTTTCTTTCCTTGAATAGCCTCTTTCTATTTCATACCTCTTTGTGAAATACTTATGCAAACCTATTCAGAAAATTGTGTTCTGCTAGATTCAGGAATTTCATGCTAGTTTCATCACTATGTTATGATTCATGTTACCTTCAGTGTATCACCTAGTACGATAATTTACTTTTTCAGTTATTTCCCTTTCATTTCTCCTTCTATCCCTTTTCCTCCCAAGTTTACTTTCATGTTTAAAAGCAAATAAGGTGATTATCAAAGAGGAACCGGCCTAGAATCTGGAGGCTTCACTTCAGTTAGCAGAGGTCCCACAACCTATAATTGATTCCCATGTTATACTAGATTGTTAGTGTCAAGCACTTAACAGGGTGCAAAATTTAGTGTATAACAGTAGCATATGAAAGGAGTTTATACAACCATTTTATAAATCTGATCAAACATATTCACAATATATTAGATATCATGGCTAATGATAGAAATGCTCTAGATAAGATGATGCACAGTTGTACAACCTCCTCCCACATTGTTTTAGAGGTAGAAAAGGAAGTTTCTAGACTTCTAGATAAGATGAGTGTTTTGGAAACTGAGAAAGGGAGAGTTATGGGAAGATTTGGTATGTTGAAGATGTTGATTACTCCTAAGTTATCAATTCTTGAGATACACATTTCTGACATGGAGAAGATAGAGAAGGCCCTCACTAGATACATGCCTACCGAACTAAAGGTCATAGAGACATTTTATTTTTCACTGAATGGATTGATCCATGTGGGTCAAATATTGGTCAAGACCTAGAATGAAGAAGTGAAGATCTTGGAAAGCTCTTTTCAAGATGTGTTGAAGATGGTCTAAATTTTTTGGTAAGCAGTGCCACAATTTTGTCATGTATTCTACATTTTTGTATACCTTTTCCATTGATGTCAAAGGGGGAGAAGAGAAGATATGAAAATGTATAGAGTAGAGAAGATATATGTAAAAGAGATAAAGAGTGTTTTTTATATTCTTTTTGGTATTGACACTTAGTCATTTTTCACTAAGTATTGCCATCAATGCCAAAGGGAGAGATTGTTGGAAAGTGGTTCATTCAAGAGTGTTCAAGAACACCATAGGGTTTTCATTTATGGAAACACATCAGTTATGAATGATTTCTTATAGTAAAACATAATTTTGGAGTTGTGACTTGTAAAAATGACTAAGTATAGAAAGCAACATTATAGAGCATAACAGTACAATTTTGGTCAGTGAAGATAGTATGTGATGAATGAAGACATGTAAGCTTACAAGAAGCCACTTTGGTGTATGATAGACCTTCAGTTAAGTTTTGTTGATTTTTGGAGATCAGCAATGAAAGATGTAGATAATTGAAGTCATGTGAAGATAGTGATACAATGACATAGAGCAGTTGAATGGTTGCGACGATTGAGGAAGTGTAACATGGAATCTAAACATGCTATGTTGGATTTAGTTTGGTTACTACCTCTATTTTTGTAATATATGATCTTTGACTTTGTATTTTAGTTTTTTAAAAATTTTGGTTTCATTCTGTGATGTATTTGGGAACTGACTGGGTAATGTAATAAATCATATATAAGAAGAGATTTTGAGAAGTGAAGTATGGATGTGATGCAAACAAATCAATGGATTCATTGTGCTATTAGAATTAGGTAGATGGTGATTTGATCAACAACTAGAACTACTTAAGCATAGAAAATTCTTGTATTGTTCATTCTTGAAAAGCCTTGTAACATAATCATATTTATGATTATATGAGCAATCAGCTCATTATACCTTTAACAAGGTTTTTGTATTCCTCTAACAAGGAAATGTGCTAATGTAATTGTAAGATAAAAATATGATGTATTTTTTTTATAGGGGAAATGTGGATATGTGTGAGGAAGATAAGATGCTCCTTTTAACATCAAATACACAAAGGAAGGATCCAAATTTATTAACCATAAGAAAATGGTCAATACACAAATGAACCAATCGATTGGAAATGAAAATAAAGAGGAAAACCTTAGATTCCCATTTTGAGAGGGAAATTATGTAATATATTTTAATTGATTAATAAACCTTAATTGAATTGAATTGACAACAAGTACTAACCTCAAAATGTAGCAGATCTAGAAATTGTTGTTTTTTGGTGTCTATGTTGAGTTTCAGGAAATTCTACAACCGAATCTGGAATAGAAACATAGAGATAGAAAAAACCCAGAAATATTTTATTTTTATGAGAAAGGTCAACCTTGACCTCTTTGCGAGGGTGCAATCATGACCAAAAATGTCGACCTTGACCTGCACTTCTCCGACAGAAATTATGTTTGCAGATCTCAAATTTTTTTTGAAAAGGGTATCTGAATCTGCTCCCAAATTCATTGTCTTGTCCCTGTACTTGCAAGAAAAATGGTTTTTTTGTTGGGGGGAGGGGTTTGCCTTGGTCAAACCCCAGTTTTGGAATTAACCTTAAAGTATAATTGAAATTGCAGAGATAAACAAAGTAAATAAATAAATTCATCTTTCTTGTATAGAAACCCTTGTGGAGGATTTGAATCCTTGAATCCACAAGTATGAATTCTCAAAAATGGAATGTATAATGTAGGATGTAGGTTGTCTCAAATCAAATGCTTTTGGATCTTCAACACCAATCTTGAATGGATCTTGGAATAGGAGAAAGCTTGCATGGATGTGGATGGAGAAATCTTCAACAAGAGGTCTCCATAGAGCTTGAATTCTTCAATGGCTACCAATGGATTTCCTTGATGAACTGAATGCTTGAATAATTTAGAATAGATGATTGCCTCAATAGATCATGCATAGATTTGTCTTAGATGATTTTTGTTTATCCTTGTTTTTTTTTATGGTTAAAGAAAATGAGAGTAGAAAGCTTCCTTATATATGAATCTAGGGCACAATCTTCTACAAAGGCCTACATAGGAGAATTAAATTCCAATTATACATATACCCTTAGAAGTGGACCTATACTAAATATAAGTTTAAGAGTCACTGCCTCAAAGACTGAAACAAACCCAGAAGTGGGAATTAAATATTTTCGAAGCCCAACATCTGGAAACCCCAGAAACTTGAAATCTGGACCCTGGGTCAGAGTTGAGGTCAACTTTGACCTAGGTCAGGGTTGAGGTTTACCTTGACCTAGGTCAGGGTCGAGGTCAACCTTGACCTAGGTTAGGGTCAAGGTTGACCTTTACCCTGAGGTCAAGAATCTCCTGTCAGCAGTTCAGGATGCCAAAAATAGGCTGGAGAGAAGTGGAAAAGGGGGCAGAATAGGGGTAAAATCTAGATCCAAGTTAGAGACCCATTCAAGGTGCTTGACATAACCCCAAAATACTTACTCGGAGGGCTAAACCAGTCCAAAATAGAAGTGCTTCCATTTTCTGACTATACATTTAGCCCCCACTTTAGCAAGAGTATGGACTTGATGCAAACTCTTGGTAAAGGAGATCACAAAGAAAAGATGATCTTATTGAAATCAAAAGGGAAAAATTAATCCTCAATCCCCCAAGGACTCAATTTTTTGTCAACCCCAAGATTACAATAAGAGAGACATCTCCAGTCAAAGAAAAAAAAAAGAGAGAGGGTGTGATTACCTCACCCAATGAGAACCTATGTCCCATTGTGAATCACACAAGGAAACAATGCAAATGGAAAGATGGAGTTGAACCACCTAGTGAATGTGGCTACTAACTAGTCAACCCATCAAGGATTCACCCTTAGGAAAATTATATTCCAAAAGAGGAAAGCCAAAACATAGAGAGATCCAGTCTTAAGGACACCTTCCAAACTTAAGGGATCAAAACATTGTAAATTGAAACTGGAGGGATCAAGAGATCCTATAAGGTAAAAATCCATGATTTAAGGATTAGTCTCTAATCCATAAATAGAGAAAAAAATTTAGTGCTAAGTTTTGAAAACATTTTGAATGTGCATGTGTGCAAAAAGTGAGTAGAGTGTATGCCCCCACATTAAAGTCATTGCTAACACTTTAATAGGAGCAATGGCTTTAACGGAAACATAAAAAAATCCACTGATTACGTTTCCACTATGAGATGCCCCCAAGTGAAGACAACCCAAGGGAAATACCACATAAACATACAGAGAACACATAAGGGATCTACCTACCGTGGGGTTAGTATGATCATAAGATAATATATAAATGTATGATATTATTACAAATGAATTGACATCATTCCCCAAAGAAAGTAGAACTATAATCACAATGGAGGAAAGAAAACGCACGAGTTACGAAGGAGACTCTCTTTGGACCACAACATGGAGACCAAAAAGAATTAGTCCTACCATGTCATAAATCCAAGTAGACTACACAAGGAAAACATTTACAAACAATAGCACAAGTAAAACATAACATGAAAGAAACATATAGAAGAATAGAGATACATATAGAGGAATTGTACAATAGGTTCAATTCATGTATCGCCTTGCACCAAAAAAGTAACAAGGGTCATATAAAACAATCTAACAAACATTTAGCAAACACATCATGGGAGAAGCACAATACAATAGGAAAACACATAAAAGGCTACCATAGAGGACAAGCCAATCAAGTGCTTCGTCTACCCTCCCCATCTCAGTTTATATCATTTAGGGAAGGTGGGAAACTTGCAAGAGGGACTATATCCAACACAGTAGGAATAATAGCCAGTTCCAAACAAGGATCCTCTTGAGAATCACCATGTTTGATACTAGGTGTAATTGTCAATTGTGTTGAAAGCCTATGAGGTAAATCAATATCAATATCAATAGTCTCATATTCATCATTAGGATCATCAAGAGTATCTTCTTCATCCAAATTAATCAAAATACAATCTAAGATACGAAAAAAGTCATCATAATTATTCATCTTAACATCCTTATTATCATTAACTTCTTCCAATGCATGAGGCATAGGTTGGTCAAAAGAAGGTAAAGAATTTTGAAGAATAGAGGTGCGGGCTCTAGCTTGATCCCGATGCTTCTTACGATGTTCATTAGCAAATTTATTATGTTTTGTCTTGTTTTGAGAACTAGGAGGAACAACAATGGATTCCTTCATAGTTTCTATAGGAGGATTAATAGGATTCTCAGTAGGTTGCACTGAAACAATAGGGGTTTTATTAACAAAACTGGAAGTGATGGATAAGGAGGTATGGAAGGTGTAGGAAAAATACCACGCTTAGGATCTATCTGAGGCATGCTTAACTCAGAAATCTTGTGATGTTTATAGGCTTTATATGAGAGAAAAAGGTTATCAGGTCGAGAAGGACATGGATTAGGTAATGAAGGCCAAAAGAAGTCAAGAGTAGAACAATCCTTGGGCCTAGAAGGTTGATATAAATTGTGATTAATTTTTTTTAGTTTCTCATCATGAATAAACTTAATGCACTTATGGATAGGAAAAGCAACGGGATGCATGGAAATCAACCAAGGCAAACCAAGCTTAACTTGAAACTGATCAGAAGTAGGGACAATAAAAATGTAGTGTCCAAAAATTTACTACAATGTTCAACAGGCAAGTTAATAGATCCAAATGATGGGTAGAGAAAGCCATTGCAATTTTGGATCCACACATTAGATGTATCATAATATTCACGTTGTAAGTTCTTCATAAAAAAAATTTCTTCAGTAATAACATTGACTAATGAAGTGGGATCAACAAGACAAGCCTGTGTAGGTATCTTAGAAATACTAGCATAAATGTAGAGGGGACCATCAAGATCTTTAATAATCTCAGAATCATCAAAGATAATCGAGAGTTCCCTAGGTCTTTTATTCTTAGGTTGTTTTTGAGTTTTAGGTTGAGGTTTTGGTTTAGGCTTCGGTTGAGGTGGAACTAGAAGTTGAGATTGAAGTAGAGGAACTTGAACAAGAGGTTGAGATTGAGGCTGGGGTGGAGATATAGGTTGAGACAAAACAACATGCTCCACATGATTGAAAATATGATTGAGATCATCCATCTTTGAATCATAAACAATATCCACAACAGATGGTTGAACAATAGTATTAGTATCATGTGTAGGTAATGGATTCATATAGATTTGAATATTTTGATTAAGAGGAGAGACAAATTCATTCCCACTACCATCAAAATTATCAACAGATAAAGTATTAGAATCGATTAAGTCTTGAACCTTATGTTTTAGGGAATAACATTTTTTAATATCATGGTCATTCTGTCGATGGTATTGACAAAAAGCTTTTGGATCAAAGGATTTGGATGCCATCATGGTAGGAAGGAGAGGTCAAATAGGAGGTAAAGTAGTCATACTAGCACTCAACAACCTACTCATAATAGAATGTAAAGATTCAGAAAGAGGAGTAAATGTATGATTTAAACGAAAAGGAGTGGATGCAGAAGTGGCATTGTTAACAACAACTTGATCAACAACCACATTTGTTTATTTATTTATCTTGAAATAGTTTTTAGGTTTTAGAAACTTGGTGGTATTAGGAGAAGCATCACTTTTATCAATTGGAACATGAGCCATTGGAGTGGTGATCTCAAAATGAATCACTTGTAATTGATAATGATGAAGCGCTGCGCAAAGTTGTTGAAAAGAGGTAAATTCAATAAGAAAAATCTTATCTCTAATATCCTTTTTCAATTTTGAAATAAACATATGCTAAATATCAATATCAGGAAAAGGATAAGAAATTTGATCATACAAATGTTTAAATTGACCAATAAATTTAGTCAATTTTTCCTTATTATTTTGTTTACAATGCATCAAATCAGATAAGGATACTTGCGGACCAACTTTATTTTGGAATTATTGGATAAATGCATTAGCAAGTTTTGGAAAAGAGACAATAGAATAAGGAGGAAAGAAACAATACCATTGCAAAGCCTTATCATGAAAATTTCTAGCAAATAACCTGGCTAAAATCCTATGGTCATGACCATAATCACTACAAAGGATTTGAAATGTTTTAACATGAGTGACAGTATCTCCCTTACCATTGTAATTCCCAAGATGAGGCATTTCGGCATGCTGAGGAATAGGAGCATGAATAATTTCTAGGGATTAAGGACTACCCATGTCACATGTAGGAATACTGAACTTGGATTGAGTTAAGGATGCAAGTTGTTTTTGTAAAGAGGACACAAGTTTGGGCCAAACTATTTATTGTGGAATCATTAGAAGAAATAAGAGGCATTGAAACATTAGGAACACTAGGAAAAGGGTAGGAATCAGTAGGAATGGAAGACACAACTGGTGGAACACTTTGAACCATAGTTGAAAGAGGATTGGAAAAATAAAATGGAAAGTTGTGGTAAGAAGGTTGTGAGGTAGGTAGAGACACCGGTGGAACACTCAGAGGAATTGATGGAATTGTAAGAGATGTAGTCATCAAAGGAGGAGTGTAAGTAGGAATTATAGGTAAAGGAATGGAAGAAGGTTCCCCACTAGTGATAGGATGAGTGAATCCTAGATCTTGAGCCTCTTGAGCTAAAGGTTTAACATTCAAATGCACAAGATGAGTAATACTACGAAAGAGATTAACACCTTGATCACTATCACAAAGGACTTTCTTAAGAGCCTCTATAGCTTGGATGGAATCTTGATTATGGTTTTCTTGAATAAGCCAATTTCCCATTTTATCAAGTTCGGTTGAAATTTTTTGGACTTGTTCAGGAGGAACTCTTAAAGCATCATCCTCATCATGAGATGAGTGAGAAGAGTTATGCTCTATAGAAGGATTGCAATCATGAGTGATCAAAATGTCATCCAGGATCCTAAGGAAAGGAGAGAAAGACTCGGGATCAAAGGAACCCATAAGTCTACGACTTCTTCTAATCGGGATACTATAAGTAGGACTAAAAGTAGTAAAGATCATGCACCAATGCAATGCAAATGAACTAATTTAGGAAACACAAGATTTTGATTTTAATTTTTGAAATGTAAATGCAAGAACATAAAAGCAAGCTAATCTAATATGCATGCAACATGTAACATAAAAATGTAAATCTAACACCAAAAAGAAAGAGTTGTCTATTGTGGGTTCACCAAAATGTAAGATAAAAATATGATGTATTTGTTTTATAGGGGAAATGTTGATATGTGTAAGGAAGATAAGATGATCCTTTAACCTCAAATACACAAAGGAAGGATCCAAATTGATTAACTATAAGAAAATGATCAATACGCAAATAAATCAATTGATTGGAAATGAGAATAAAGAGGAAAACCTTAGATTCCCATTTTGAGAGAGAAAGTATGTAATATATTTGAATTGGTTAATAAACCTTAATTGAATTGAATTGATGACAAGTACTAACCTCAAAATGTAGAAAATCTAGAAATTGTTGTTTTCTGGTGTCTGTGTTGAGTTTCAGGAAATTTTGCAACCGGATCTGGAACAGAAACACAGAGACGGACAAAACCCATAAATATTTTCCTTTTCTGAGAAAGTTCAACCTTAACCTCTTTGCGGAGGCACAATCATGACCAAAAATGTCGACCTTGCCCTGCACTACTCTGACAGAAATTTTGTTCACGGATCTTGAAATTTTGTCGAAAAGGGTATCTAAAACTACTGCTAAATTTGTTGTCCTATACCTATACCTACAAGGAAAATGGTTTTTTTTTTGGGGGGGGAGGGGTTTTCCTTGGTCAAACCCCAGTTTTGGAATTAAACTTAAAGTATAATTTAAATTGCAAATATAAACAAAGTAAATAAATAAATTCACCTTGCTTGTATAGAAACTCTTGTGGAGGATTCAAATCCTTGAATCCACAAGTATGGATGATCAAAAATGGAATGTAGGATGTAGGATATCTCAAATCAAATTCTTTTGGATCTTCAACACCAATCTTGAATGGATCTTGGAATAAGAGAAAGCTTGCATGGATGTGGATGGAGAAATCTTCAACAAGAGAGCTCCATAGAGCTTGAATCCTTCAATGGCTACCAATGGATCTCCTTGATAAATTGAATGATTGAATCCTTGAATGCTTGAATGCTTGAGAATATATGTTTGCTTCAATAGATCATACATAGAGATATCTTAGATGATTCATGCTTATCCTTGGTTTTTTTTATGGTTAGAGAAAATGAAAGGAGAAATCTTCCTTATATATGAATCTAGGGAACAATATTATAGAGAGGCCTACATATGAGAATTAAATTTTAATTATACCTATACCATTATAAGTGGACCTATATTAAATATAATTTCAGGAGTCACTTCCTCGAAGACCAAAACAGCTGACCCGAAAGTGGGAATTAAATATTTCCAAAGCCCGACATTCAGAAACCTCGGTAACTTGAAATCTGGACCCTGAGTCAGGGTTGAGGTCAAATCTATCCTAAAGAAGGGTTTAGGTCGACCTTGACCTATGTCAAGGTTGAGGTCTACCTTCACCCAAAAAGTTGACCTTGACCCTGAGGTCAAAAATCTCCAGTCTGCAGTTCAAGATGCCAAAAATAGGCTGGAGAGAAGTGGAAAAGGGGGCAAAAAAAGGATAAAATCTAGATCCAAGTTAGAGACCCATTCAAGGTGCTTGAAATGACCCCAAACCACTTACTTGGAGGGCTAAACCAGTCCAAAATGGAAGTGCTTCCATTTTCTGACTATACAGTAATATTTATCTCCTAACAGGGCTAGGTCTCTTAATAGGGACACCATACTTTTAGTACATATTTGTGGATACCATCCCCACCGCGGTTTTCCCTTGGCTAGGTTTTTATCGACAATAAATTAATGGTGTTATGAGTTATGTGTTTTCTCCTAATGTTTTTTTTCATTTCAACAATTATAAGTTGGATTTTATTAAGTTTAAGTTTAAAGTGTTGTAATACTGATACATGCCCCCTCTCAGTATTACTTAATCCTAACATCTTCTATTCTAGGACCTCTCTATAATCTAGTAACATCATTTATAATTCCTTCCATGACTTCATTTCTTAATTCATCCATCTCATTATGGATCTCATCAGGCAGATCCTCTTTCATCTAATTAATCATCCTAGGGTTTATTCTTTGAGGAGGCATCTTCAAAACCTCAGTGCAACTACCTCTGATTAGTGATCTATTCACCAGGGAGATACCAAGAATCACAACCCTCTGCAACAAATCCAAGTTCTAAACATGAATTTGAAAACACCACCAACATCAAACCAACTCTTATACCACTTGATGTAGTCAAGTCCAGAGAGGTCTAAAAAGAGATTTTCATACTTGTAGCCAACAACAAGAACAACAATGAAAACCACAACACAAACTATTATAGAGAATATCAACTCATATTCTTCAATAACATGTAATCACATCAAACATGCGGAGCTATAAGGCCTTCTCAGTTATGGCCACATACCTCAGCAAATACACTAAGATTTATCATAGATATCTTCTGCAAGTTCTAGATCACCCCCTTAACTATCCTAGACTTGTAACACATAATAATCTGGTAGGAAAACTCAAGATATATATAAACTTCTACTCTCAAGCCACCTAGAAATCCTCTTGTTTCCTAAGCCAGCAAGATACTAGTCCTCCAAGGTATCCTTCACCTAGTTTAGATTCATAGACCTTTACAACCACTCTTTCACTACTTCTGATACTCCTTATATTCTACCCAAACCCTCTTTTTATACAACACAACCACAAGTCATATTTTGCAATTAAAATAAATCAACTAAACACAAGTCGACATGAGGAACACAACACCCAAAGTTTTCTTCATCAGTCATCTTCCAAAAACCATTGAATTTGCATAGTAGAGTGAACCAAATCAGATTTAGGTCCTCACACCTCTAATGAACAATCAAAAACTTGAGGAACGTAGCCCCAAATTAAATGCACCAAACATCCAACCCAAACAATTAGAAAAATCCCTATCGGTGATCAAGAACATAGAAACCAAGCCTCTCAGTGAGAGGCACAATTGAGTTGAACACCACTAAACACGCACCATCAAGAAAAGCCTCATTGAGCACCATCGAGCCTAGTCACTGAGTCTTTCGATGAAGAAACACATCTCCCAACCAAGAACTGTCACCAAATGACCAAGAAACTTAGGTCTCCAATCGAGCTAGCCACTGAAAACCAAAACCAGACCAAAACATCTTTTTGGTAGAATGGGATTACCAACTACCCTAGGCTGCTCCTGCATCATATTTTTATGGTTCTCTTGACAAGTACCTGAATTAGAGAAGATAGAGATCTTCATAAATAACTTAGTACCTAAAATGAAGGATGTCCTACAAATGCAATATTCTCCCAATTTTGACAGAATGATTAAGAACGCTATTTTTGTTGAAGAGGTTATGGTCAAAAAAGGATAAATCATGCTTTTTAATGACAAAAAATCCTCTAACAACTATAGCCAAAAAGCCTAAATGGTGGAATAAGAACAAAATTTGTGTTAATGATAGAGTGGTGGAAGCCTCAAATACACATGTTAAACCAACAATGTTTAATCTTACAAACAACCTACAACCAAGCAAAGAGGCTAAGGCAATAACAATAATACCACGAATAAATATTGAGATCACCAAGAATAAGTCATGGGTGTCTAGGCCTAAGAGGACATTTACGCCATTGGGAGAATCTATTAAGATGATTTTGAAGACTCTCTTCGATAACAAAATCATTACATTATTAGAGTCAAAACCATGGGAACCGAAAGTAAAACCAAGATGGTTGAACAATAATTCCTATTGTGATTTCCACAAAAATAAAGGACACAAGACCAGTGATTGTGTCAAACTCAAGCATGTCATACAAGATCTCATTGATGGAAATAAGATTAAAGTAGAAGGGCACACATCTAATGAAGATAACATGGACTTTAATAAAACATTTCCCAACTATGAAAAAGGAGAAGCCTCTAAATCAAAAGTAAATTAAGTTAACTACACCTATTCTCACAACGATAATGTGATCATCATGTTGGACATAAAAATCAAATCAATCAATGTGATCACTATCAAAGGTGTCAAGGAAAATTTGGAAAACTCAAATGTTGTAACACGAAGCCAAGCATAAATTATAATTAAATGGGTGAATTCCTCATCCAAATAGGAAACATCATCCAAACCACCTGTTGTCACAATTCCAAAACAAGCAACATCAAGACAAACGGTTCCCACACCATCCACTAACTACAACTTGGTGGGCCAATTACAAAGAACCTCAGCTCAAATTTCTATATTTGAGTTATTAAAAATCTCTTCAGTACATAGGGAAGTTCTTGAACAAGCCCTACATATAGCTAATGTTCCAAAGGACATAGATGTAGACAATTTCCTGGTAATGGTCAATCACATATCAGCTCCACATTACCTCTCTTTTTTAGAATAGGATGATAAATATTAGACTCATCCCCATAATCAGCCCCTACACATAGAAGTTTTTATCCTCAAACACCATGTAAAATGTGTATTGATAGATGTAGGTGCGGGTTTGAATATATGAAATCTCAACCTGGTCAAAGAATTGGGACTTTTAGAATACATAATTGATTCAAGGAGTAAGATAACCATTAAGGCCTATGATGAGGAGGAAAGGTCATCCAAAGGACTAGTTATTTTACCAATAAGAATAGGAACAATAGAAAGAGATGTGATTTTTCAAGTTCTTGATCTACCATTGGCCTATAACATATTACTAGGGAAACCCTTCATACATAAAATGCAAGCGGTACCATCTACCTACCACCAATGTATCAAACTCCCACACAAGGGGGTAGAAGTAACAATTCCTGCATATTCAAGCTGCACTTGTAATAACTTCAAGGTAGGTAGTATGGTCCCTCATAATAAGGAAGTTCCAAAAGAGCTCCTAGAAAAAACCTCTGACGACATGGAGATGAGAAGCTTTGGAAAAATGTTAAAACTTGAAGAAAATAGCATGGGGGAATACAAATTGGATACAATGCCATCATTGACTAAAATTCCTGTATCTCCAAGATCATATTGGAGACCCTCCCCATAATTTTCACCTTCCACCTCAAAAGAAAAAGTTATTCATGATCCAACTGGTATGGTTAGAGCCTCAACCTCTCAAGAGGAAAAAAAGGAGGACAAAGCAGTCTTGGGATGGCTCTATAAAGGAGAAAGGGGAGAAAATGAAATAAAACATGTTGATATATCTCCCCAAAAATATGGAAAAGATTATGATCTTCTCAACATAATTGGATACAAAGGGAAGGGACCTTTAGGAAATAAAGGCAAGGGACTGATTGAGTCAGTCCATATGGAATTCAGGGACACTAAGGACAATACAGGATTGGGTTTCAATAAAAATTCAGAACATCCTACCTCAAGCGATGGTCCAATCTTTTATAAAGGAAGTGATGCAAATGAAGAAGAAGTTGAACTCGTACCCTAGAGATATGAAAGATTATAGCATATAGGTACTGGTGACCTAGAGTACCAAGGAGAATGGTATGTAACTTCCTATCTAAGGGAATAATTAGAGAACCATATTCCCTTGTTTACACAAACAAATATCCAAGAATCAGAAGTGGATAATCCTCCAAAGGTTCAACAAGGAATGGAATACAATGAAGAAGCATATTTAGAAAAAGAAGAAGGAATAAATAGGGAAGAAGAAGCAAGTAGCTCAAAAAATCTTCAAGAGTTACCTTCTATGAGACAACAAAAAAATATAAAATCTAACTAGGGGCAATTGGTGACAATCTCACATGTCTTGGATCTACCCCACTTTGATCCACAAATGGCCAATAGGGTGCACTAGATAACTGTTGCTGAATTTCTAAATTGATCTGATGATAATATCTCAGACTCACATGATTATGAATGGGATTAAATATATGATGCTACCATGGATATTGAGATAGATGTGATCTGTTAATTTTCACCTTTACTAGAAATGGGAGAGATTTCTAACATTACCCACAATACAAATGTGGTCACAGAATTGGATGAGGTGGTGAGGCTTAGTATAATTGATTTAGACATAGGCGTCTTAATAGGACAAGAGGAGTACCAAAGGATATTAGATAGCTTTGATAGAATGAGAGAGAGAGAGAGAGAGAGAGAGAGAGAGATCTCAAATGTTAGGTCACTAGAGTTAGTTTGCATAACACTAATAATGATGATCCAACTCTTAATGATCTAAACATTATAGAAGCTAACTTGACAGAACTTGTCTTATTAGCTAATAGTTTTTACACTAATGCGGTGTTGTCCTTAGAATCCTTTGATTCACTATCCTTGGTAAACCCTAAACTAATTGATTGGACCAAATCAAAGTCCAAAACTATAATGAAATTTCCCAATGAATACACTTTGGCCTGATATTTGAATGCTTATGAACCCTATCATTATTCCACCAATCCAAGGAGTGTGAGTATGATAGTGGAGGATATCATGTTTCTTAGTCAAAAATTGAAAAAAAAAAAAAAAAACTGATGGTGAAAACCATGTGGTGGCAGTATAAGATTCTAAAAAATAAAAAATAAAAGACGTATCTAATGGTAAAAAAATTCTCAAAGGTGCCAAAGGATGAGATTCTTGATATTATCCATGAAAAATTCCAAGAAGGATCTTCATTACTCATAGAACCAACACAACCAGTCAATTTGGGAATAGTTGAAGTTCCTTAATTTGTCCACTTGGCACAATCTTTATTAGAGGAAGAAAATGTATAGTTTACTAAATTCCTTAAAGATAAAAGGATCAAATTTTTATGGTCCTATTATGATATGCCTATAATAGATCCTAAATTAATAATGCGTCACTTATCTATAGCTCCTAGGATAAAACCTGTCAAGCATAAATTAAGAAAGATGCATCCACATGTAGCATTGTTGGTAAAAGAAGAACTAGAAAGATTCTTAAAATCTCAATTCATAAGGTCATTTCTTATGCAGGATGGATTTCTAATATAGTCCTAGTTTTTAAAGCAGAAAAGTCTACCAGAATTTGCATAGACTTCAGGGATTTAAACAAATATTGTCCTAAAGACGACATCCCACTACTAAACATTGATATGATTATAGACCTTACAATAGGATATGAAGTATATTCACTCATGGATGGATTTTTGGGCTACAACCAAATAAATATTTCCCCTAAAGACCAAGAAAAGATAGTGTTTACGTGTGCATGGGAAACATTTTTCTAGAATCTAATGCCATTTGGGCTAAATAATGTCAGAACCATATATCAACGAGCTACAAAAAAAATATTCTGTGACATGATACATAAGAACATGGATGATTATCTGGATGATACCTTATCCAATTCAAAGATCTAAACAACTCACATTGAAGACTTGAGAAAGATACTAGATAGAATGGAACAATTTCAACTAAGGCTTAATCCAAATAAATGTGCATTTGGATTCCAATCAGGAAAGCTTTTAGGATTCACTATATCAACAAAAGGAATTGAGGTAGACATAGAAAAGGTGAAAGAAATAATGGAAATTCCACCTCCTTGTAATATAAGTCAAATGAGAACTCTCCAAGCAAGACTCCAGTCAATCAGAAGATTCATGTCTCAACTAGCGGATAGAGCGCAACCTTTCACTATATTGTTACATAAAGGAGTGACTTTCAAATGATATTAACACTATGAAAAAAAATTCAAAGAATTAAAAGATTATTTTACCAATCCGCTTATCTTAATGGCACCCATTTATGGAAAGTCATTATTACTCTATATTTCAGCCACTGGTGCATCACTTGGAGTATTGCTAGCACAAGAGTATGATACCAAGAAGGAAAGAGAAATTTATTATATTAGGGGGACATTGGTATCTTATGAATTCAGATATAGTATAATTTAAAAGGCTTGTTTGGTAGTTGTTTTTGTGTCCCAAAAGCTGAGACACTACATGCTTTCACATATAGTGAAACTCATTTCAAAGATTGATCCTCCCAAGTACCTCCTGAGAAAGACACCATTAATAGAAAGGCTAGAAAAATGGGTCCTAATACTCAGTGAATTTGATATAAAGTATGTAGATAGAAAGGTCATTAAAGGACAAGTGCTAGTTGATCAACTAGTTGATTCACCATTTCAGGATGCAACACCATTGATAATAGAGTTTCCAGATGAGACAATAATGCACTTAACAAAATATCAATGGAAAATGTACTTTGACAGTTCTTTCACACAGTAAGGATCAAGAGTAGGGATATTGTTTATCAAGCCTCAATGTTACAAGATACCTAAGGCATAAAAAATGATGGTTCCATGCGCCAAAAATATCTCATAATATGAAGCATTGGTAAACAGTCTCAAGCTAGCCATTGAATGGAAAATCATAGAGTTACATGTATATGGTGACTCTTAACACATCATTAATAAAGTAACTGGAGAGTACCCAAAAAATATGAAATTTTTTTTCCCTATAAGCAGATGATAGAGGATTTGAAGAAGTAATTTGAATTTATCACGTTTCAACAAATTCCAAGAATAAAAAATAGAGTTGTAGATGCAATGAAAATGCTAGCATCCATGTTACAAATAGAGGAACATCAATTCCTCTATGACTTCTTGGTGGAAGAACTATCCTTTCTTGCATTTGATACACCTAAATCCCAAGTTACTTGTGCCCTAAATGTCCAAAATCAATCTAAGTATACCAATATAACTGTGTATCTTATGAATCAAACCTTACCCAATGGTCTGTCTAGAAATGAAAAATTAACCTTAATTAGGATAGTATTGCATTATGTACTCATCACTACTAACTTATGTAGATGTGGTCTTATTATAATTGTTTGAATCTTTCCTCCACATTTTATTTCTCACTCTCCTGATATCTTCAATAGTGTTTCCATTTGCAAAAGTGCTTGATTCTGTCACTCGGTCTCTGCAGTCCTTCCTTAGGTGACCAACCTTATGATAATGTAAGCATGTCATTCCGGATTTAGTCCAATTCCTCAATCTCTGTATTCATTTCCTCATGCAGTTTGCAGCTATGTGTCCATATCTACCACATGTTGTGCAATTTACCCATGTATTGTAATCCCAAACATATGAGTTACCAACTCTTCTCGGTTTATAAGCATTTTCTTGTTCTTTTAGTTTCCATACTTGCTTTTTCTTTTTCCTACATTCATGAGATGTGTGGCCATGAATTTTGCAAGTAGGACAATATTTTTTCATGTAGGATTCCTTCTTTTTTTTTTTCACCTTAGATTTGCATTCATGTGCTTTGTGTCCATGCTTGTTATAGTTATAACAATTACCTATCAATGTAGAAGTAGATTTAGGAATACCTTTAGCTTTGCTCCTATAAACATTTGATCTAAGGCCTGGTTTTCCACAATGATTTCATGACTACTTATTTTCTCTTGGAGTTGTGTAGACATCTCTTTGATCAGATCAATTTGATGATTCTCCATGCTTTGTATATCCTAAACCAGCATTGTTATTGAGTCTTCTTTGTCTATTCAGAAAATCATCCATTCTTTTTGTACTTTCTTCTGCTTTCTTGATCATAGGGTAAAAGTATGAAGCTGTGTCGCACTTGAGGACCATTTACGTAGTTCCGGCCGAAATCATTTCGGCCGAAATTATTTCGGCCGAACATACATGGCGCAAACGTGGCGTCGATGTGGCAAATTAGTTCCAGCCAAAACATGTTCGGCCGGACCATTTTTGGCCGAATTTCCATGAGTAAATATAAGCCAACTATGTTCTATCGATGAAGAATTGGCCTATATTTATATGGGGGGGTTCAGCCGGACCTGGTTCGGCCGAACCAGGTCCGGCCGAACCAGTTCCGGCCGAAACTGTCTGTGTGGCATCCTATGTGGCAGCCAAATAGGCAAAAATTTCAAAATTACAGAACTTCTCACTTTGACAACTGATATCTTCATCAAAAATCAACCATTTTAAAAATCTAAATATACCCTTTTGTAGAACTCAGAGTCTAGATTATGGTAATATAATTTTTATTGTGTTTTGATTACATATAATATATTATAATTTGAAAAAACTCCAAGTAGGTATTTTAACATTGAAGAACATGCTCGTTCGAAAAAATAAAAA
>MU226792.1:401647-449352 GCA_018584345.1 Thuja plicata
AAAAAACTCCAAGTAGGTATTTTAACATTGAAGAACATGCTCGTTCGAAAAAATAAAAAAAAATAGCAAATCATGTCAGAAAATTTTACAACTTATATGTAACACTAGAGGAGAGAGTCCTCTTCAAAAATATGTAATTTTTTTTGTATTTGGTTTAGATTTTCTAGGGCAAATGTGGAGGGAGAAAAAAACTGTTAATTTTGGGTAACTCCGACTTTGAATAGTCATAACAGACAAAATATACACCAAAAACCAATCTTTCTTTTTTTATGCACTAGCTATACATGTCATCTAAAACATATTCTGAAATCAGAGGAAAAAAAGATTATTTGCATATATTTAGTTGGAGGGAACTAGACCCTACATTTTCAGCATTTTTTGCTCAATTAAAAAATGGACTTCAAAAATTAAAAAACTAGGTCAATAATTATTCAAAAAAAAATTTAAAAATTATAGGCATAAACTACATCCAATTTTACACATTTCATTAGTTTACATCATTTTTAAATTCTAAACACAAAAGCCACTTTTATGTCATTAAAGTTTAACAGTTTTGCATGTCATGGTCCTCTTCCTTTGTAAAAGTGTGACACAGGTTTGTACTTTTACCCCATATCATTATGTTGTTGTTGACTCCTTGCTTCATGCTTTAGTTTCTCATTTTCTTCTTTTAGTTCACCAATAACTTCCAATTTTCCATTAATTTATATGTTCACTCGGTTGGCCTCATGACTCATAAGAACTATTTGATTCGTGATCTCAATGTGATGTTCATTAAGTCTTTGTATCTCATATTCTTTCTCTTGTAATTTTGTAGTAATATTTCTTTTGTCATCAATAGCTAATGTTATTTCTTGTTTAGCATGTCTTGCATTATTCATAACATCATTCATTCTTACCATATGTGTTTCTTGACCGATCTGTAGTACCTTTACTTGTTCAGTCAGATGTTGATTGATTTCATTTAGACTTGTAATCCTTCCTTCAGATATGTCAGATGTATTACCAGATGCAGATCCTGAAAAATCAAATAAATCAGGTATCTCTTCTTCATGATAGTCAGTTTCATTATACCAAGATGCCATAAATTTTCTTTCAGCCAATAATTCTTTCATCTTGTTTCTTGCTTCTTTGTATTTATCAAAGAAAATTTGTATCTCCAACTTCTAATTTTCAATATTCTTATCAAGCTTATACCTTTCCATTGTATGATCTTTTCTCTCAAGTGACTAAAATTTTCCAAATAAGAGATCTAGCTCTAATACCAATTGTCAAAATAATAGAATGGTGTGTACTAAGAGGGGAAGGGTGAATCAAAACCCTTAAAACTTTTATCAATTAACCTTATTAATTTGCTCTTGCATTACTGACCATATTGCTTTTCTACCTTATGCATGTAATATCATAACATAAATGTAAGTGCATGTAAACAATCATAGAAACATTCATGAAACTTAGTTACACATGACACAAGAATTGGTAATGTAGAAAACCCTTGTTAGAAGGTAAAAACTATGGTGGGGTTGAAGCCCACAAAGCTTCACTATCTGCAAAATGGAAGGTGTCAGTTAAGGCTACAAGTTGTGATCACTTATGATCATCTTACCCTATTAGGAGTAACAATAAGACTATTAAGTACACCTTCTTGAAGGATTTATTCTATTTTCTACAATTGTTAGAGAGTAGACAAAAATACCTATGACCTGATAGTTTGCAATCTTGAATTTCTGAATACATATCCATTAAGTTTTCCAAATTATGTATCACATAATTATGATTAATTATACCTCTGTTCTTCTTGGTAGCCTTGAATCTAGTTCTTCATAATGGAATTATCCCTTCTATGTCCTTCTGCATGAAACTCTTTGTCTGATCAATAGATGTCCTCTTCGTCTACAATCGTCATGTTCTTGAATTATTATACATCTATATATACAAAGGTTTTGACCTAATTAGGTTTCACGCTTTACAAAAAAAACTCTATGATCAAAGGTTTACAAATTGACCTTGATATCCTAGTTTGCATGTTTACAATCAGTTAAACTAGTTAAAAGTATTACTTATGCTTTACTTGATCCTCAAGAAACGGTTTTATAGCTAAGAACAAAGCTATTTATAAGACTAAAGTGCTTTATCTCACGTGTATCTCAGATCCACTTTTCTCAGGAATTAAAATGTCTCTCGGTAGACTGGTGCTTGGTTTACTCTATAGAATGTGCTCTCAGGTTACTCTGTGAACTGTGTTCTCAGTTTACTCTTTGAGCTGTCTGTCTATGTTCACTGATTTTGGTGATCACTGTGCTAAGACATTTTTGGTGACCTCTGTGCTTGACTATTTGGGTGACCTATGCACTTTTCTGAATGTTGTCACTTGGTGATCATGTAACTAACGGTTCAAAAAAAATTTCCTTGTATACTAATGACAACTTATTTAAGATTATCAATCTCCCCCTTTGGAATTAATATCAAAAATTGATATGTCCAAACTGATATATTAAGTATATACACCAAGTTTTTACCTTGTCAATGATTCCCCCTATGTGTATGCCTCGGTGTAGTGTATGTACATGTTTCATCCTTTGTGTATTTCCCACTTGACATTTTTTTCCCCCTTTGTAAGGTATATAAATTTTCCCCTTTTTAATGTATACATATATTTTCCCCCTTTTTTCAAAATATTGACAAAGGTGTAGTACTTACGTCTTGTCAAATATGTGGGCATAGGATTTTTGAATGGCTTCCATCTACTTCTACGATTGCTCCTTGAGGTTCTCAAGGGTCATGTGCTCCAAAGTGATTATGGCGTGCATGTCATATATACTCTCAGTGACTGACATCTTTGGGGTGGAGATTAATGTCTTTGCCAAAGTCATGTGTTTGAACAGCAATGTGAGATTTGGCAGTAACATAGCTTGGAGCTTAGTTACCTCATCTCTGATTTATCTTTCAGCCTTTTGTATCTCAAGTCTCAACCATTTTGATTCTACAATCTTCTCATAATGCAACTGGAATGCATTTTCCTCGGTTGTGAGACTTTGTGCAGTAGCTTTAAGATCTTCATCTATTTTAGCTATCTTTTCACTATGCTTGGTAGTGAAATGCTCTAGTGTGCACAAATTTTGAACTAAGTTAACTACTTCTGATATTATTGGTTCCAATGTACTTACTAGCTCATAAATTTTTACCTTGATTTCTATCATTTCTTGGATGATCTTCTCATGTGAGCTTATAGTGACATGTCTCTTCTTGACGTTCCTCAATTACCTTGTCGGCTTCTACATTCTATGATGTCATGTCCTTAGTAAGAACTACTAGATGATCAAGGATTGGTGCATTTTGATCAATTTGAGTGTTAGGAACTATCTGCTATAGGATTTCCTTTTTAGTATCCAAGACTTGTGAATTTTTGTGCTCCTTCTTGAGCTTGTCCTATATTGCCTTTCTTTTGCATAGTTCTCCATACTTGGTCAGTGACTTAGGATCCAGTGTTCTTGGATCACATTCGAGTGTATCTATTATTTCATCAAGTGTGATCGGTGCTTTACTCTTCTTCTTCTTCTTCTTTGGTATGGTGCTGGAAGAAGGGGAATGTAGTACCATAGCAAGTTCCTTCTCTATCTCTTTTGA
The DNA here is from genome assembly GCA_018584345.1 of Thuja plicata. Classification (NCBI taxonomy): domain Eukaryota; kingdom Viridiplantae; phylum Streptophyta; class Pinopsida; order Cupressales; family Cupressaceae; genus Thuja; species Thuja plicata. Next base: position 405,275 of record MU226792.1, read on the forward strand.
TTTTGGTGATTGTGTGGAAGGTGTGGTGCCTTTGGTATGCTGCTTGGTATTAACCTATTGGTCAGTAGTATATGTCTCTACATCAACCTTATCTTTATCTATAGCCTTGTTTTCTTCTTTGGTTTTCTTAGCACTGGAATCACTCGATTCTTCCTCTCCATTTGTATTTTTCTGCTCCTCATTTGTTGTATTTTTCTTCTCCCCATGTTCATCACCTTTTTCCTCAAGTATGTTTGCATTAGGTTCAGGTGTTTTCTGCTTTGCTTCAGTGATTATATTGATAGCTTGTATCAATAAAGGCATGTGACCTGGTACATTTTCCTATGCAACATCTGTTCTCTCATTTTCCTTTTTTTGCTCGGTGGTAACATTTATATCTTCATCAATCTTATGATAATCATAAAAATCAATATTAGTTATATATTTTATAGTGATGTCTGGTGTATCCCCTAATGATTTTAATATTTGAGGTACATCATCCATGGCCTTACTTTCCTTTGTTGTCAAATAAACTGGATTGACATCCTCAGTATCATTGATGAAAATGTGCTCAGGGCTCATTGTGGCCTCCTCCTCAATGTGAGGTGTCTCGGTTAGAGCTAGTACCTGTTGTTAGAATAAAAAAGAGGGGGGGGGGGGGGGGGGAAANGGGGTAAATCAGTGGCCTCAAAAATTAATCCAACATATCAACCCAAAACTTTCAACTACATATATAAAACCTCTAGTTGTCTTTAGTCCTACAATATGTATGCCTTTAACAAATATATGTTGCTTGGTGAATATACTATTTATCCTTTCCTTAAGATTTAGAAAATAGAAGTCTATCTTTTCTTAACCTTTACCGAAATATAGTAAATAACTTAGTGTTTACTGATTAATCATGTTTTAGTAATTTGTAAAGAAAAACATAAAAGAAATGAACCATATACACATTTGACACATGGATTTTTAACGTGCAAACCCTATTAGGGGAAAAACCACTTGGGACTAGTAACCCAAAATTTTCACTCTTCTGAAGTGAGCTCAATGAAGAGCCAACCCTGTTAAAGGTTACAAACACACTGTTAAGTGTGACCTTATGAGAGGATTTATCCCTAACATTTTATCACTTGACCTTGCATTTACTATCCTGTCAACATGAAAACCTTTTGATACTCCTTGGGATGTATCTCAATATATAAAGGATGGTCAAATCCTACTATGTTAAGAGATTTTTTGGATCAATGGTTAAACTGAAATAGTATATGATTTGTTCATAAATACAACTTAATCTTGCAGATGTTCAGATCTATTGTAAGATCATAATAACTTCATGATCAATGTTATCTTCAATTTATTTTCTCCACTTCTTTCTACTAGGTGAATGTTGTTGCTTCTCTGTTGCTCGGTGTTTGCAGATTTCTTAGCTTTGATCTTCATCTTGTATGATTAGATATGTATGAAGACTTCTATCTTCACCAGAATTCTCTTCGACATTCCTCTCTTTCACAATAAATTACTTGTCTCTTTATATAGACATGATTTCACCATTTCTTGTAGTTCATGTTTTCTTCATTGATCACTTCTAAGATTGCCATGATTTCTTTAGTTTTAATCTGCAAATCTCTCCTTTTTTTCTAGAATAAAAAATGCTTTAAATCTCCTTATCTTTAGCTTTTAACTGATCGATGAAAACAAAGTAATTAAATAGTTAACTTTGTAATTAGCTCCTGCCAGCTAAGTTGTTTTGTTGTATCCTAAATTCAATTCTCATCAGTCAACACTTTAGTTGTGCTCGATGACTACTGTACATATCTCAGGCATCAACTTCAGTTATTTTAGGTGACAACCATAGTTAGCTCGATAATCCTTTCTTTGGTATTACTTTCTTAGGTAACATTGTTCATCGGGTAACACTGTGAACTTTTGTGCTCGGGGTTCACTGTTACTTGGTGTACATGATTATTGATGACAAAAACATTTTCTTTTCAAATCTTTAAGTGTTGTGACAATATGTGTATGAGAAATCATACCATATAAAGTTGACATCAATGAAAATACAATACATTAACTAATTTAATGTCTTTCATTTACTTTCTGCATCTCGGTGATCATCAACTTTGTCATCTTCAAACATTCAATCAATTATAGTTCATCAATATCTCTCTTTGGCATTGATGGAAACATACTACATACTACTAATACAATATAAAATATATCAGCTATAGTTCATCAATCTCTACCAAACTTATTTTTCTATAACCAATACAAATGTCTGAGTCTTGGTAAGCTCTTCTAGATTAGATTTCATTCTTGCAGAGTATTCCCTTCATTCATTTTCCCCTTCACTCAATAGATGTAGCAACTTCTGATTCTCTGTTTCCCTTTGTTGTAGAATCTTTTCTCCCTTTTCTGGATAGATATGCAGTGTTAAATTTTCTAATTTTCTCCCTTAGATGGATGTTTCTTTGAATCTTTCTTTGATATTTTCTCTCTCTTTGTTTGTTCCTCTCCTTGATGGATATTTCTTTTCTCTTTGACAATAATATATTTCATTGAATACTACTTCTCCATATTCATTAAGAACATCTCTCCCTTTGACAGCAATGCCAAATTATATTTCTTTTCTATAATATATTCCTTTAATTTCCTCTCCACTAGCAATACAATAATGGTGGTTTTCATTGTAGATAAGTACCTTTCTATGTACTTATATATCATTTATGTCCATCTCTTTTCTTATATCAACATGAATGATCTTCTGATAATGTGTAGGCTGATGCAACCTTCAGTCAGCTTAGTGACTAGTAGACAAGGGTCGGACCCCTAGTCTTTTTCTTAGGTACTCAAATGTATCTTTTGGCAATGGCTTTGTGAAATGTCTTCTAACTATTCCTTGGATTGAAAATATTCCAGTATCACCTCTTTCTCTTGAACTTGTTTTCTTATGTATTGATACTTGATAGAAATATGCTTTGTTTTAGCATGCATGACAGGGTTCTTTAAGATGTTTATTGCACTTCTATCATCATAATAGATAATCACTAGTTCAAGAATTTTCATATTCATACCTTCCAGTAATTTTTTGATCCATGCAATGTTAAAGCAATTTGTAGCAGCAGCCACATATTCTTCTTTTGTAGTGGATTGTGAGATGCATCCTTGCTTTTTACTTATCCATGTGACAATTCTGTCACCCATAAAGAATGCTCCTCCTGTTGTGCTCTTTCTTTCATCTCTATTTTCAGCCCAATTAGCATCTGTATATACTTGAAGCTCAAATTTTCCTTCTCTTTTATACCACAGACCATAGTCTTCGGTATTCTTTAGATATCTCAGAATTCTTTTGACAACAGTCATGTGTGATTCCTTGGGATTAGAAGAGAATCTTGCAACTATTTCAACTGCATGTGATATATCTGGTCTAGTATGTACAACATACATGAGTTTTCCAATCATAGATCTATATAGGGTATAATTTACCTTAGTTTACTTGTCTTCCTTTGTCATCTTGCATCTGGTTTCCATAGGTGTTCCAACTGGCTTGGAGTCCTCCATTTTGAATATCTCCAAAACTTCCTTGATGTACTTGGATTGTATGATATAGATTTCTGCATCCTATTGAAGAATCTGTAGACCAAGAAAGAACTTGATCTCCCCAAACATTGACATCTCAAACTCTTTTCTCATTTCAATAGAAAATTATTTGCATAACATATCATTATCTCAAAATATGATATCATCAACAAATATTTCAGCAATCAGAATGTTATCATGAGTATCTTCTTTTAAATATAGATTATTTTTATCACTTGTTCTTACAAATCCAATACTTATGAGATAGGATTGAATTCTTTCATACCATGCTCTCGGTGCTTGTTTCAATCCATACAAGGCTTTTTGTAGTCTACAAACCTTTTTTCTCTTGTTAGGATCAACAAACCCTTCTGGTTGTTCAATCTATACTTCTTCTTCTAGTACTTCATTTAGGAATGAAGATTTGACATCCATTTGGTATACCTTGAATCCTTTGTAAGTAGCATAAGAAAGTAGAATTATGACTCCTAGTTTAGCAACAGGTGCAAAGGTTTCTCCATAGTCAATACCTTCTTGTGCATACCCTTTGCATACTAGTCTTGCTTTGTTCCTTGTGACTTCTCCATTCTCATTTAGCTTGTTTCTGAATATCCATTTGGTACCAATGATATTCTTGTCATTCTAACTAGGTACTAATGTCCATGTTATGTTCTTCTCAATATGCTTTATCTCTTCATTCATAGCACTGACCCATTCTTGATTCTCAAGTGCAGTATTGACATATTTAGGCTCAAATTCACAAATTAAATATCTAGTTTTAAGAGACTTACTTCTTGTTCTCATTCCAGCCTTTTTGTCTCCTATGATCTGGTTTTGTGGATGGTTTCTTCTGACACACTTGGAAAGTACCATTTTAGCTCTTTGTTCATTTTTTTTGTCATCTTGACCTTCATTTTAATCTCCATCACTCAATACATCATTTTGAGAAATTTCCTGATTTTTGGTGTTTGCAACCTAATGCTTGGGTGCATTGTTCTGTCACTCAGGAGAAATACACTATTTCTTGGGTAGAGTGTCAGGTTCTTCACTATAGACAAACTTGTTGTAGTCTTCTAGTTCCTTTCTACTTTCCTCGTCATTTTTTCTCAGCAAATTCATCTACTTTGACATTTGCACTTTCAATGATTTTGTTAGAGGATTTGTTAAGACATTTATAAGCCTTGCTTTTGGTAGAATAACCTAGAAATATTCCTTCTTCACCTTTGGAGTCAATATTTCCATTTATATCATCTTTCAAAATATGACATTGACTTCCAAAAATTTTGAATTAACTTACATTGGGTGTGTATCCATACCATAGCTCATAAGGTGTCTTATTGGTGTCTTTCTTCAATTGAAATCAGTGTAATGTGTAGACAACAGTACTGACAACTTATCTCCAAAATTTTTGTCAGATGCCTTTCTCAATCATCAGTGTTTTGGCACAATCAAGAATGGATATATTCCTTCTTTCAGCAATCCCATTTTTTTGTGGTGTTCTCTGTGCAGAAATTTGTCTTTGAATTCCATGCTCATTGAAAAAATTAGTGAATTCATTAGAAATAAATTCTCCTCCTCTATCTGATCTTAGACATTTTAGGTCCTTTCCACTTTGTTTTTCCACTATAGCTTTATACCATTTAAACATCTTGAATGCTTCTAATTTCTCTTTTAAGAATATAATAGTCATCATTCTAGAATATTCATCAACAAAGAGAATGAAGTATCTATCACCATAGTATCCTTTGTTCTCATTGGTCCACATACATCAGTATGGAATAATTCTAAAATAACATTGGATGTGTAGGGTTTTCTCTTGAAACTAGAATTTTTCATTTTACCTTTTTAACAATTCTTACACATGACATGGTTGGGCTTTGACATGCTCGGTAAGCCTCTTACTTTCCTTTTATTTCTTATCCTAACCATGTTGTCAAAATTCACATGACATAACCTTTTATGCCACAACCATGTGTCTTCATTTTTATCCATTAAACAAGTGGTATTAATATCATCAAGATAGAATAGGTTACCTTTTGTCTGTTCACCAGTTCTGATCAACCTTCCTGATTCATTAAAGATCTTTGCCTTTTTGTTCTCAAATGCAACTCGGTGTCATGTGTTTTTCAGCTATGAAACACTGAATAGATTATAGTTAAGTCCTTTCACCCAATATGAATTTTCACAACTGATCAAATTATTCAACATTATGGTTCCTTTACCTTCAACCAGACAAGGTGAGTCATTACCCATTCTTACTGATCCACCATTATAGTACTCAAAAGTTCCAAACTTTTCCCTATCTCTAGTCATGTAATGCATAGAACCACTATCAATAAACTAGACATCATTTTTACTAACCTTAGATATGAGTGCAGTCTCAACATACCTTTCTTCTTCATCTGAAGCATCCTTCATAGAAAAAAATACCACCTCAATATCTTCATCAGATTTGGTGTTGGTATTTCTAGCTTTGTTCTCAGCCACGTAACAATCTTTCTTCCCTTTTGTCCTTATAGTCTCGATTATCTCTTCTGTCAAATTATTGGTTTCTTGGGTAATCTCAGTCATTACCTCTGTCAAACTTCTTTTCATATGATCTATCATTGTTTCTATCTTCTTTTCTTTTCTTAGGACATCTAGCAGCAAAGTGTCCAATCTCTTTACAATTAAAACATACCAATGGTAATTTACCTTTGTATCTACCTTTGTCTCTTTGCAATCTTCTAGCCATTAGTGCTTCAATCTCATCAAGTTCTTGGTCATCACTATCACTTTCACTATCATTTCTCATAGTGTGTTTTTTACTTGATTTACTTATTTTCAAAGAAAATTTGAATGCAGCCTCAATAATTGGTAAGACATTATTGTCAAAGTTATTCATCTCAAATGAAATAAGTCTACCAATCAAACTATCTAGAGTAACATTGTTGTTTGCTACTTCTCTCATTTCTTGTATGGCAGATACTCTAATAGCATACATAGGTAGTAAGGTTCTTAGAATTTTACTTACCACTTTTTCTCCTTCAAGTACACCTCCTAATCCTCAGATAGCATTAAAAAACCTCTTTGATTATGCAGATGTACTGAGTGATGTTTTCTCCATCTTTCATTCTTAGGCCATCAAACCTTCCTCTTAGGCTTTATTCCTTAGCTCTCAATACATTCTTATTTCCTCCATATACCATCTTCAATTTGTCCCACATTTTCTTTGCGGTGGTGCATGATTTGACATCTTCAAATTCAGCATCGGAGAGTGAGGAAGAGAGTTCTATCATCATAGAATTTTGTTCATGTTTTTCTCTTAATTGATCAACTATTGGAGGTCCAGTAGGTAAAACAAATTCAGCATCTAAGTATTGAGTGACATCATTTTCAATACCTAATAGGTGGAGTCTTATCCTACTTTTCCGTGATGCAAAGTTGTCCTTGTTCAACTTAGGCACATCCCTTTTTCTCATCTTGTGATCTTTAGCTTGAGTCTTTAAACTCCCTTTCTAAGCACATAAGATCTGATACCAATTGTTATAATAACTGAGAGGGGGGGTGAATCAGTGGCCTCAAAAATTAATCCAATAAATTAACCCAAAACTTTATACCACATATATAAAACCTCTAGTTATCTTCAATCCTACAAGATGTATGCCTTTATCAAATATATGTTTCTTGATGAATATACTATTTATCCTTTCCTTAACATCTACCAAATAGTAGTCTATCTTTTCTTAACCTTTACCGAAATACAATAAATAACTTAGTGTTTACCAATCAATCTTGTTCTAGTAATGTGTCAAGTAAAACATCAAAGAAATGAACCATATACACATTTGACACATGGATTTTTAACTTGGAAACTCTGCTAGGGGAAAAACCACTTGGGACCGGTAAGCCAAAATTTTCACTCTTCTAAAGTGAGATCGGTGAAGAGCCAACCCTATTAAAGGTTACAAACATACTGTTAAGTGTGACCTTGTTAGAGGATTTATCACAAATAGTTTATCACTTTACCTCACATTCACTATGATGTCACACATGAAAACCTTTTGATACTCCTTGGGATAAATCTCAATATATAAATGGTGGTTAAATCATACTCTGTTAAAATATTTTCTAAATCAATGGTTTAACTGAAACAATATATGATCTATTCATAAATAAAAATTAATCTTGTAGATATTGAGATCTATTGTAAGCTCATAATACCTTTGTGATCAATTTTCTCTTCAATTTATTTTCTCCACGTCTTTCTTCTCGGTGAATGATGTTGCTTCTCTATTGCTCGGTGTCTACAAATTTCTTAGCTTTGTTCTTCAGCTTGCATGATCAAATCTATAAGAAGACTTCTATATTCACCAGAATTCTCTTCAGCATTCCTCTCTTTCATAATTAATTACTTGTCTCTTTATATAGTCATGATTTCACCATTTCGTGTCCTTATTTTCTTTATTGATCACTTCTTGATCCATAAAGCTCTCCATGCTTGCTTTAGTTTTAATCCACAAATCTATCCTTGTTTTCTAGAATAAAAAATGCTTTAAATCTCCTTCTTATCTTTAGATTTTAACTGATCAATGAAAACAAAGTAATCAAACAATTAACTCTATAATTAGCTCTTGTCAGCTACGTTATTTTCTCATAATCTAACTTCAATTCTTGTTGGTCAACACCTCAATTTTTCTCACTCACTACTGCAAATAGCTTAGGCATCAACTTCAGTTATGTTCGGTGACAACTATATTTAGCTCGATAATTATTTCTCAGGTATTACTTGCTCAGGTAACACTGTGAACTTTTGTGCTCGGGGTTCACTGTTACTCGATGTACATTATTACCGATGACAAAAAAATTGTCTTTTCAGATCATTAAGTGTTGTGACAATATGTGTATGAGAAATCATACCATATCAAGTTGACATCAATGAAAATACAATACGTTAACTGATTTAATGTCTTGCATTTATTTTCTACATTTCGGTGATCATCAACTTTGTCATCTTCAAACATTCAATTAGTTATAGTTCATCACCTACTCGAGTGGATTGAAGATTTCATTCTGAATCTCATTTCTTTCTTTGTCAATGTCTTCTAATATGCCCTATAGTGCTTTTTATGCTCTCATCTTTGCAGAAAATTTATTTGCATGATCCTTCATTATTGAATCAATTTCTTCAACTGATGACTCGGGTGGCATGATCCTTTGTTTCTCTGTGTGCAAGGCATATGTCCATCTTCCTGATATTTTTTCATTGAGATCTTGTGGAATATTCTTGTTGAATTGTATAGGTACATACTTGTATGCAACCATTGCCTTACTTATGGCCTCTTCTATCTTATTCTGATCTCTGGGAGACAAGGTTAGCCATTGTCTAATCTTGTGATGTGATAAGTTTCCTGTGTTGATGATTGACTCTGCAACTTCATCAATTGTCTTAGGTATATTAGCTTTTTTTGCTTTGATCCTTTGTTCTCTTTCATCCCTGGAAGTATCATCCTTGTCTTCTTTTCCTCTTATATATCTCCTTCTTTGCCTTGGTGTTGATTGCTCGGTTTGAGGCTTTCTTTTCTGATAAGTCCACACATTACCTTTCTTTAATAGTTGTAAGTCTGCCTCTTTTGTTGTTTTTCTTCTTATTCTTGATGCAGTTGTTACATTTGTGACCTTTTCTTTCCTGGGAGGTGGTGCATCTGATTTAGTAGACTCAAAGTCACTTAACCCTTTACCTTCACCGACAGGTGACTTTCCCTTGGTAACATCTTGTTCCAACTCTTCATCATTTACCAAAAGTTTCTTTTGAAGAGTATTTATTATTTTTGTCTTCTTTTGGTCTATCTTCTTCACTACTAAGCCAGTCTTGATTCTAGACTTGGCTTCCTCATATGTGCCAAATCAGCTTAATGATTTTTCCACTGGCTCATTCAGCAAGGCTTCAATAGCCTTTGTAGCCTAATCAATGTTGATCTCATAGTCCAATGGTGGTAACCATGTTGTTCTCGATATAGCTGGTTTGATTAGAGTCGTGTCAGTGTCCACTATAAAACATATGTCATATTTGTATTGTTCAACCAGTTGTGCAGGAATTCTCATTCTCTTCTACATTCTATGATTGAAAGTGGTGAAGTATGCATCCATTATAGATGTCAATTTATCCCCTAGTGACTTAATAAATTCACTAGTTTGTGCAGTTATTGGTCGGGTTGTGTCCCAAGTGACATTACCGATAGTAGGGAAGAAATTTTGAAAATAGAAGAATGTGCACATAAGGAGGGAACGGAACCTACATGAATTAGATTTGGCTGATCTAATTGTCCTCATGTTTTCTTCTAGTTGCTTCAGTAGCAGCTCAAATAAGTCCAGTTGAAGTCACTTCTTCACAATCTTATAAGCAGTGTCAACTGCTCCACATGCTATGTTGTTCATTCTACTAGCTTGGAATATTTTGTACCCAATCACACATGCACCAAACTTCATCTCGGGGTCTATGATTGTATTGAGTTTTAACCCTCTTCCATCCCATTTTTCCATAGTTTTTCGATCTTGGGGCGTGAAGGATTCTTTAGGGATTTTTCCTTGTTGGTGATGGGATAACCTGTTACAGCATGAATCACATCCTTTGTGATTAGTTTTGGTTCATCCAACCAATTTTTTCTATCATGTACCTGGCTAAGTACAATGTGTATCCAGTCAGTCTTGAACTCTCTCGAGAATAGTAGGGAATTGGTTAACCCTTTCACCTCAATGTTCTTATGTTCATCTTTTAGGTTTCCATCCTTGCATAGCTTCTAGTAAGCTTCTTTAATCTCAAGATCTCCGATCTATGGAACCTTGAAGTGGACGTATGTGCAGATATCTTCAACCAAAAAAACTTTAGGAGGGATACTTAAAAATGCTCCCCTGTTGTCAGGTTGAGCAGAAACCTAAGGGAAAAACTTATAGTTAGGCTCTTCATAGGTTGTGTTGTTAATCAGGTTGATCTTCTTGTCCTTTGTGTTCTTGATTTTTGAGACTCGCGAGGTAGTTCCCATTGTTCATGAAATTAGGGATTCTTTGCAAATGAACTGTGTGCTCGGTGAGTCTAGATACTCACTTGATCTTTATTGTGGATGGTTTAAATCTATCAGAGTAGCCTCTAAATTTGTTATGAATTATTCTGCAACCTTGTCTCTCTTAGTCACTTATCTTCGCTCTGTTGTTTTCTCTTTTTCGCTTGGTGAATGAATGAGCTCTTTTTTCTTATTTATAGAAAATGACCTAAGTGGTGCATTGAATTCTTCAGCTACCACTTGGTCAATGAAACAAAGATGCTCGGGTATCATACCAAAGTCTTCATCCTCAGTGAGTATACAATGCTTGAGGTAAGTGACAACTTAGTTGTACTTTTCACATGTTCACCAACGGTGCTCAGTATTGTAGCAAAGACTTGATTGGATTTCACATGTTTACTGACGATGATTGATTTATATTGACAACATGGTTTTTTTTCATATGTACACCGACAATGCTCAATATGTATTGACTGACGAGATTGTATGCTTAGGAGGGGGTGGCGGAATCACCTAATCCATTGGATGAGGTGTCACCAACTGTGGTTCTTGGTCCAACATTATCATTGATTGAAGCTTTCCTCCACATTTGATTTCTCATTCTCCTGATATCTTCAATAGTGTTTCCATTTGTAGAAGTGCTTGACTCTGTCACTCGGTCTCTGTAGTCCTTTCTTAGGTGACCGACCTTATGACATTGTAAGCATGTAATTTCAGAGTTAGTCTAGTTCCTCGATCTTTGTATCCATTTTCTCTTGCAGTTTCTAGCTATGTGTCCATATCTACCACATGATGTGCAATTTACCCATGTGTTGTAATCCCAAACATATGAGTTATCGAATCTTCTCAATTTATAAGCATTTTCTTATTTTTTTGGTTCCCATACTTTCTTTTTCTTTTTCCTGCATCCATGAGATGTGTGGCCATGCATTTTGCAAGTAGGACAATATTTTTCCATGTAGGATTCCTTCTTTGTTTTTTTCACCTTAGATTTGCATTCATGTGCTTTGTGTCCATGCTTGTTACAGTTATAACAATTACCTATGAATGTAGAAGTATATTTAGGAATACCTTTAGCTTTACTCCTGCAAACATTTGATGTGTGGCCTGGTTTTCCACAGTGATTACATGACTGCTTCTTTGCTCTTGGAGTTGTGTAGACATCTCTTTGATTAGCTTGGTTTGATGATTCTCCATGCTCGGTATAACCTAAATTGGTATTATTGTTGAGTCTTCTTTGTCCATTCAGAAAATCATCCATTCTTTTTGTACTTTCTTTAGCTTTCTTGATCATATCATTATGTTATTGTTGAATCCTTGCTTCATGCTTCAGTTTCTCATTTTCTTCTTTTAGTTCACCAATAACTTCCAATTTTCCATTAAGTTCTATGTTCACTCAGCTGGCCTCATGACTCATAAGAACTATTTGATTGGTGATCTCAATGTGATGTTCAATAACTCTCTGTATCTCAGATTCTTTCTCTTGCAATTTCTCAGTATTATTTCTTTTGTCATCAATAGCTAGTGTTCTTTCTTGGTCAGATTATCTTGCATTATTCATAACATCAATCATTATTACCATATTTGTCTCTGATCAATATGTAGTACCTTAACTTTTTCAGTCAGATGTTGATTGATTTCATTCAGACTTGTAATGCTTCCTTCAGATGTGTCAAATGTATTACTAGATGAAGATCCTAATGAGTCAAATAAATTAGGTATCTCTTCTTCATGATAGTCAGTTTCATTGGAGCAAGATGCCATGAATTTTCTTTTAGCCAATAATTCTTTCACCTTGTTTCTTTCTTCTTTGTATTTCTCAAAGAAAATTTGTATCTCCAACTTCTAATTTTTGATATTCCTATCAAGCTTATACCTTTCCATTGTATGATCTTTTCTCTCAAGTGATTAAACTTTTCCAAATAATAGATCTAGCTCTAATACCAATTGTTGGAATAATGGAATGGTGTGTACTGAGACGGGAGGGGTGAATCGAGACCCTTAAAACTTTTATCAATTAACCTTATTAATCTTTTCTTGCATTACCGACCATATTGCTTTTCTACCTTATGCATGAAATATCATAACATGAATTTAAGTTCATGTAAACAATCATAGAAAAATTCATGAGACTTAGTTGCACATGACACAAGAATTGGTAATGTAGAAAACCCCTATTAGAAGGTAAAAACTATGGTGTGGATGAAACCCACAAAGCTTCACTATCTGTAGAATTGAAGGTTTCAGTTAAGGCTACAAGTTGTGATCACTTATGATTATTTTACCCTATTAGGAGTAACATGTTAGACTTGTTAAGCCTACTCGGCTAAGATATTTTAACAACACAATGTATGTGTGCACTCAGTTAAGAGATTTACAATAAGACTGTTAAGTCCACCTTCTTGAAGGATTTATTCTATTTTCTACAATTGTTAGAGAGTAGACAAAATTACTTATGAGCTGATAGCTTGCAATCTTCAATTGCTGAATACAGATCCATTAAGTTCACCAAATTATGTATCACCTAATTGTGATGAATAATACCTACTAACTAATTGGTAGCCTTGAATCTAGTTCTTCATAGCTAAATTCTTCCTTTTGTTTCCTTCTGCATGAAATTCTCTGTCTGATTAATAGATGTCCTCTTCAGCTACAATCATCATGTTCTTGAATGCTTATACATCTATATATACAAAATTTTTGACCTAAATAGTTTTCATGCTTTACAAGATAAACTCTATGATCAAAGGTTTACAACTTGACCTTGATCTCCTAGTTTGAATGTTTACAATCAGTTAAACTGATTTAAACTATTACTTATGCTTTACTTGATCCTCAAGAAATGGTTTTATAGCTAAGAAAAAAGATATTTATAAGACTAAAGTGCTTTAGCTGATGTGTATCTCAGATCCACTTTTCTCATGAATAAAATTGTCTCTCGGTAGACTGGTGCTCGGTTTACTCTCTAGACTGTGCTCTTGGGTTACTCTATGAACTGTGTTGTCGATTTACTCTTTGAACTATCTGTCAGTGTTCACTAATTTTGGTGATCACTATGCTAAGAAATTTTTGGTGACCTCTATGCTTGACTATTTTGATGACCTCTGTGCTTGTTTGAATGCTATCACTTGGTGATCATGTAATCGACGGTTCAAAAATTGTTTCCTTGTATACTAATGACAACTTATGATACTTAATATTATCAATGCCTTGATCACTATCTGTCATTCATCTTCCCCTTCAAGGCATAGTGCCCACCGTCAGATGAAATCTAACTTGACTGCACTTTATCTTTCCTTTAATGTTGACCCTGATCTGACATCTGTTCTTTGTTATAACCTGCCTTTAACTCAGGTCATCTCAATCCTTTGTATCTTTGAATCGCTAAGTGCTTGGCTTCACCCATGGCTTATTTAGAGACTTAATGATAACCAATGATCTTATGAGCCTCCTAGACATGTTTTTGTATCTTATTAAGTCTTAGCCTTGTATCTCTGAATCGCTAAATGCTTTTCTTGAATTTGACTTTATCTGGCAATTCAGTGATAACCCTAGCTCTCAGTCTCGATCAACAACCAACGTGTGATCTCATTATACTTTCTCTTAATTCAGGTTTGTTCCAAGATTCAAAGATAAAGAAAATCTCTTGATCATTGAATGATCTCCTTAACTATGGTCCCATTCAGAGATTGAATGACCACCACACATCTGAAACATGATCAATGATCCTCGCTCAATCTCCAAACACTTGGCTTGACTCAGGTTTGATCTTGATATTCAGAGATAAAGGAATATATATGAATCTCTGAATGATTGTCTTAACCCAGCTTAGATTATGAGATTGAGAAACAAAGACTATCTCTGAATCTCCAAATAAGTAACTTGACCAGAATTAACTCATGAGATCTAGCAAGAGCCACCCAATCTGATATGCATCAACAGTCCTCACTAAGTCTCCAGATCATTTCCCACTTAACCGCATCATGACTATATCTGGAGATAAACATAAAAAGTCAAGCACTGACCTTATCACCATATCATTGCCTAAAAAGAACTAAATACCTAAGCATCACAATGTTAGGAGATAAAAGACTAGGAACTGGACTCGCCAATAAAACATACCTTCGCTAGATCTCGAAATGAAAAAATCATATTCCCTTCCCTTTTGAGATTAAGAGATAACCTTTCTACACCAGGTCTCTATATCATAAAGAATATTTGATCTCGATTACGAGACTAGGAGACAAGACAAAAAGGCACATGGGCATATAAGACTTAAGTGACTCAAAAAAGGTAACTTGATAATATAACATGAGCCATAAACTTAGGGTTTTCACCAAAATTTGCACCAAGGGCTAGAAAATTGAAAACTAGGGCTTAAGAATTAGGCCAAAAACCTTGGATAAACGGGTAAAAATAGGACCAAAGAGCAAAGCAATTTTGAGTCCTAATAGTTCGATCAAGTTTGGAGTCACTATTATCAATTCTTTTTCAATCTAGTTCTAAGTTGATATCTCAAGCTCTCATGAAGCTTCTTACTGACCTTTTTTCAATCAAGTTCGGAGTCACTATTATCAATTCTATTTTGATCAAATTCAAAATTGATATCTCTAAATTAGGGTTCAATCAACCTTTGTTTGATCAAGTTTGAAGTTTATACTATCAGTCTTAGTTCAAACAAGTTTGAGACTGGTACCATCAGCTGAATTTTGTTCAATCAAGTTTTAAATTCTCAAAACTTTCTGAAGTCAATATCAAACATTCTTTGAATCAATGCGCTACTCACACATCAATTCAAAGAGGGGCAAATATAATCACCCTAAATTGGTCTACTCTAACTAGGGACCTTTTTTCCCTAATTGTGATCATACCCTTAATTACGTCAATCCAACTATCCGATTATTGGCATAATTAATAAATATCAAAATAATTCCTCAAATAAAATTGATTTTATCACTACCTCACATTAATTACCTTGGCCTTTTTAATTAAATCAATCCCATTAAAATCATTGGCTAAAGTAATTAATTAAAAGGGAATTAATAAATACTCTCAAAACACAACTCATCACTTGCACATGAAAAGTCAATCCATGGACCAATGAGAATTCACTCACATGGATCAACTTAGTTTCAATCCTCACCTCTCCTCATGGATTGATCTCAACCCTCCATTTCTCATTCTTCTCCATAAAAGGATAGATTTTTAAGCTCAAAGGGTCCCAATTTTTAGAATTCTAAATTCAATCTTATGATGTCAAATTGATTTCATGTTTTGAGAACTAATTAGAGGACTTTTCTTTTTGTGCTTCAATGAATCATGTCTTAGGATTGAATTACATACTAAATAGCCTAATTCTACATTTGAATCTTCCATTCTAGGACTCAATTGTCACTGATCTAATGCATAATCTGAGGGAAAATTTATGATTTAGATCACACTCTTTCTAGATAGGAAGTAATATGTCGATTTATTTGGTTTTCTTGTGATTTATAATTGAACTTTATGCTTCTAACCATTGATATAATGACATATTGAAGTGTTGTGTTGCAGATTTGCAGGTACAATAATCACACACAACTATTAATACAAAATTATGTATCTGTATATGTAATTATGTATATATATATACATAAATTTGTATATGTATACATATTTATGTAGATGTATACATATAATTAATAAGAAATCCCAATTTTAAAATTATAATGTACTTAATTGCAAGTGTTTAGGCATATGGACCTGTTCACATGTTTCAGTTTAGCATTGGGAAAGGGTGGACAGTGAATCCCTCATGTCCCTATTATGTCCATAGTAGGTCATCTACAAGTCATGTACATTATGGAACCCTATAAACTAAATCTTAGAACATAGTTTCTTGATTGTGTAGTTTTGTATACAATATACATGTGTATACAAATAAAAGTATGCAGTATACATGACTAAATTTATAGTTATGTATGTATCTATGCAGTATGCATAGCTTCATGTGTATACATATATATGTATGCAGTATACATGCCTACATTTCCTTCATTATGTACTTCTATATCCAATATACATGTGTATACAAATTAATGTATGCATTATACATGCCTACATTTTTAGTTATGTATGTATCTATATAGTATACATGGCTTCACGTGTATACATATGCATGTATGCAATATACATGCCTATCTTCTCTTCATTATGTAGTTTTGTATATAATAGACATGTGTATGCATATGTATGTATAGACATGTATACATTTTTTATGAAATGGATGCCATTTAAAAAAATGATGACAAAAGATACCAAAATGCAAGAACACAGAAGTAGAATTCATCATTTTATTGTAACCCTTTTATGCATATAGATAATAATTTAACAACAAATTGAAACCTTCCACAAAAGATATCAAATAGTAAACATTCTAATGAAATGGAAAGCATTTGAAAAAATGATGTCAGAAGAAACCAAATGCATGAGATAAAACAAAAGTAGGTGATGGAGGAGGTAACTGTGATATGATTAGAAAATGTTTATTGATGTTGTAACTATTATTGATATGGTAATAAAATTAATGAGGGCACATTTTATGAATTTGGACCCCATGAATAAATATATACAAAATAGTAAACATATAATAAAATTTACTCCGTAGAAAATAGTAAACTACTTTGCTGAATGACATAATTGACGCAAATGCTTATAGGAACTATAAATAGTATAAATTTTTTAGAACCTAAGATTACATAAACTTGATGTAAATTGGTAAAATTACAAAATATTAATCTATTACATCAAATGAAAACACTTCAAATTACTGTAACAACCTGAACAAGGTCTCTTTGATGAGGAAAGTGTAGACAATTCCTCCTCCAACTCAGAATTGTGTAGAGAATATTCAGACAAAGAAGAGATGAAAATGAAGCTAAAATTCATTTTATAAATTAATTCAAATGTACAAGGTGATTACATTCAATTGTGGTAGTTGATTTTTGAAATTTGAATATTGGTGAAAAATATTTGGTCATTTCATTCTTAATTAGTGCAAGCTGAATTCTTATTGCTTGCAGACATTTAGTCATTTCATACTTGTGTATCAAATTTAATTCTCATTTGTGTGGATTTGGCCTGATAATTTTTTGTGTCTATTGGGGAGCCTTACACTAGCTGTTGGCAATGCATGTATTATTTGTAGATGGAGTTAATGCATTTACAAGTGCAAAGGAATTTGGGAGAAAGTGCATATGATAGCCCATAAAGTTCTTTTACATTTTTTAAATTGTCAATTGAGGGACCAATAACTACTCATTTGTATTTGTAATTTGAGTTCATTTATACTTTGAAACCACTTGCATAAAGTGTTTTTTGTAAACATATACATTTTTAAATAATGATAAAGTGACTTTATTTGTGCTAATAGATTTGTATGTTAATCACATGAGGACCAGTAGTGGTTCATTTTTTTCTTGTCAACTACTTATTCATGATTGAACATGTATTGGGGGTCAAATAATTAATTATTTGTTATTTTATGTGTGTTGATTGACTTGCAGAGTTATTTATTATTGGGGGGTCATCATAGTGAAAAGTGAATGGTTATTGGACCCCGATTCACTACTGGTTCCTTTCCCCTACTTATCAAAATATTTTTTTTTTAAGATTATATTTTGGATCACACTTCATAATTCAAAGTAGTGTTGGAAAGCTACAATGTAAACAATTGTTGTTTTGTCATTGATGTCAAGCCTTAATTGGTGAGACTATTTCTATCTATTTGAGTACCACATCTATTTATTGATGAAGAATATTTAACAAGAAGACCGAGTGAAATGGTTGAGTTATGAGAAATTACAAGGGTACTTGATCAGTTGGCACATTGGCAAAGTAATGTGTTGTTTATCTATAACACTAAGTTACAATGATAGTTTATTGGGAACAGTTTATGTCGAGTGAAGTTTGTGTCGACCAAGCACCAGTGTATGCCAAGCATAATTTTTAGTGTCGACCGAGTGCCAGTAAATTGCCGAGTGAAAACAGTGATGATCGAATGGAAGGACACAGTGTTGGTTGAGCAACAGTATTTTGGTAATTGTTGAGATTTGAGATCTCTAGCCGAGATAGTTGATTTTATTTGGATATGTAAAGTTAATTAAGGATAAGCATGATTGTTCCAAACTATTTAAATGCACGGGTAACTGTAATTAATGCATGGATCAAATATTTAATTTGTGATTTCTCTGGAGAAGTAAATTAAATGTAATAATGGAAAGATCCGTTAGATCTTACCTAACCTAAGATCTATAATCTTGATTAAGAAGAAAAGATCTATTATGACCTAGATGAAGAGGTATAAGATAACCTTAAGGGGTTATTCATGAGATGGATGATGTTTATGCAAGAGGATTGCATAGTTAATTGACTGATTGGCATGATCTAGCAGAGAAGGCTGAGCAGAATAGCATAGAGTTGCATAAGTGATTGCTTGATGAATTTCCAAGCAAATCTGAATATTGAAATTATAATGGAGGTCACTCAGTGAATTACCATTAGATCTGAATTGGATCTATATTTTCAAAGTAAGTTGTATGTATTAGATCACACCTGCTGATTACTTTCTAACCATTATATCAGTCAAAATCCTTTAACCAGGTTGACCTAATAGTCATTGTATAAATCCTTTGAGCAAGGTACCTTTCAAGTGGAATGTTCTAATTCCTCTAACAAGGCCACCCTGATAGGGTGATTAAATCCTTTAACCAGGTCACATCTAGCAATGTGTTTTATAACCTTTAACAGGGTTGGCTCCTAACAGAGCTCACTTCAAAAGAGTGAAAACTTGGTAGCATGTTACTGGTGGTTTTTCCCAAATTGATTTTCCACGTTAAATACTGGTGTCAACTTGTGTGAATGTTTATGTTGTGTTTAATGTTAAGTTTCTACAAGTTGATTACATTTGAAGAGTAAACTGCATACTTATGTTGTTGACTTATGCTATTGCTGTCAAGCAGATCTGAGTTGTTTAAAGTGCTATAAAGTTTCAATTGGTACATCTAGACCTAAGGATAACTGATTCACCTCCCCCCCATCTCAGTTATTCTAAATTCATTCTAACAATTGGTATCAGAACTTTGGTCTCTTGAAATTAGTTTGAAGGTACTTGGAGCAAAAGATCAAGATGTATAAAAAGGAAGTACCAAAGTTGAACAAAGATAACTTCCCTACATGGTAGAGTTTGATGAAATTGCATCTAGATAGTATTGGTGATGCTGCTATATGCCTTATTGAAAATTATTATGTAGCCCCTACTACACCTCTCACTGTTGTACAATTAAGAGAAAAATAGGAACACAATCAAGCAATGTTGGAGATTGCATGTCCTTGAGCTATCCTAAATTTGATGACATAAAGAATTGTACAAATGTGAATCAAATGTGGGATACCCTAGAAACCATCTATGGAGGAGATACAAATGTGTTGAGAGCCAATTCTAAAAGTTTAAGAGGTAAGTTTGATGAAATTAAAATGCAAGAAGGAGAAAATATAGTTCAATATTGTGGTAGGATAAAAGAAGTTGTAAATGCTATTAGAGGAGCTAATGGAACCATTGATGATAACACCATTATGAGAAAGGTACTAAGGAATCTTCTTCATGTATATCCTATTAGAGTCTCTGTAATTCAATAATTGAGATTTACTCCTAATAATAATTTGACTTTAGAAGGTCTAGTAGGAAGACTTACTACATTTGAGATGTCAAATTTTGATAAATACACTCCACAAGCTATTGATTCTGCATTTAGATCCCAGTTGGTCCTTAACAAATCAAAGAAAGGAAAGAAATGTGTGAACAGAGACAATGACACTACAGATGATGATCTGGAAGATCTTGAAGCACTTATGGCAAGAAGACTATCTAGAGGAAAAGGAAAATTCAAAGGTAAACTTCCTATCATTTGTTTTTCATGTTACAAAGGTGATCATATTACTGCTAGATGTCCTGATAAGAATGACAAAGATGAAAGAAGAGACAACAAGTACAAAGACAGAAAGGATGACTGAGACTTTAGAAAGTATAAGGATTACAAAGACAAAGGTAAGAAATCTTGCTATAGAAATGAAGAAGCTTCTGACAATTCTGATGAAAATGATATACAAGTTGTGTATGTTGCTATGAAAGATGATTATGATGATGATGAGAAAACTACACTAATTTCTTATATGAATAAAGGTGACCATTGGATTATTGACAGTGGTTGTTCACGTCACATGACTAGTGATAAGGATAAATTTGAGACCCTAGAACAGTGCAATGGCGTTTATGTTAAATTAGGTAATGATGTACCATGTCTTGTTAAAGGGAAAGGATCAATTAACTTGACTGACAAGATCAGATGTGACAATGTATATTGGGTTGATGATCTTAACTATAACTTATTGAGTGTTGGACAGCTAAATACTTCTGGTTACATAGTTGAATTCCATCACAAGAAGACAAAGATCTATGATGCTACTGGAGAACTAGTTGGAAGTGGAGAACAAACAAAAGGTAACTTGTTCTATTTTGATTTAGCCGATGAGACATGTTTGTTTGCACAATATAATGATGTTTAGTTATGGCATAAAATGTTTTTTCATGTAAACTTTGAAAACTTGGTAAGCATAAGAAAATTGAAAAAGGCTAGAGGGCTGCCTAAGTTAAAGAAACCTAAAAATGCAATGTGTAAGCAATGTCAATTAGGAAAGATGACTAAATCTAGTTTCAAGAGCAATAATCATACTTCAGAGGAAATTCTGTAATTAGTTCATACTGACCTTTGTGGTCCCATTGGAGAGAAAAGTTACTATGGAGCTAGATATTTCATTCTATTTGTTGATGATTACTCTAGAATGATGACTGTAATGTTTCTTAAAGAAAAATTTTATGCATTCCAATTATTTAAGTGGTACTTGGAAAAATTTGAAAAGGAGATAGGTAAAAGTTTGAAATGTTTGAGATCTGACCAAGGAGGTGAGTTTATTTCCAATGAGTCTAACATGTTCTGCAATGACCGAGGTATAAAAAGATAGATGTTCGTGCCTAGGACACCACCACAGAATGGTAATGCTGAGAGAAGAAACAAATATATTATGGATTATGCTAGAACACAAATGATGGAGAAGAATGTTGGACAAAAATATTGGAGAGAAGCCATGAGTACAGCAGTCTATACCCTGAACAAAGTACAAGTCAAAAAAGGTACTAATGCTACACCTTATGAGTTATGGTATGGATATGCACCTAATGTAAAATATTTCAAAGTTTTTGGAAGCAAATGTTTCATACTAAAGGATAACAAAAATGGAAAACTTGATGCTAAAGGTGAGGAAGGCATATTCCTTGGTTATTCAACTAAAAGTAAAGCATATAAGTGTTTGAATTATAACACTAAAAAAATTATGGAAAGTGAAAATGTTAGAATTGATGAATATGCATAAAGAAATGAAGATGAAAGCACACAGGGGCCTAAAAGTTACAAATCATTTGTCTATCTGGATGAGGAAGATTCTAATGTATTACCTAAACTTGAGAATGAGGTTGTCGAGAAATAACTAGCACCTGCCGAGTCACAGAATGAGATTGTCGAGCAAAAAGAGTTAATTGCCAAGCTATCTGATGGAGATGTTGAATCACATAATCAACCTGAATTAAACGAGAATAATGAATATAAAGAAAGACAAGAACCTACTCTAGAAAAGTATGTGAGGAGGCACCAAAAACCTGATCAAATCATAGGATCGAAGGATTCTGCAGTTATGACAAGAAGTAAGTTAAGAGACGGTACATGCTTGCTATGTGATTTTGAGCCTAAAATAGTAAAAGACACCTTAGAGAATGAATACTGGTTACAAGCCATGAATGAAGAGACTGAGAAGATTGAGAAGAATAAGACTTGGACACTTGTACCTAGGTTGAATGACAAAAATGTAATTGGTACTAAGTGGGTATTTAGAAATAAGCTGAGTGAACATGGAGAAGTAACAAGGAATAAAGCTAGACTGGTATGCAAGGGTTATGCACAAGAGGAAGGAATTGATTATGGAGAAACATTCACCCCAGTTTCAAGGTTGGAAGGAGTCAGAACCTTATGTGTATATGTAACCTCTAAAGGTTTTAAAGTTTATTAGATGGATGTGAACTCAGCATTCCTGAATGGAATATTAGAAGAAGAAGTGTACATTGAACAAGCTAATGGATTTGTTGACCCAAGTAAGAGAAACATGGTTTTCAGACTACACAAGGAACTATATGGATTGAAGCAAGAACCAAGAGCATGGTATGAGAGATTGCACAATTACTTGATAAATATTGGATTTGCAAGAACCAATGACAACAACAATCTGTATTTGAAAACAGAGAAAAGAAAAGGTACTTTATTAGCTGAAAAAAAAATTGATGACATTATATTTGGTGGACAAGATGTGTTATGCCAAACATTTGCAAAAGAGATGCAAACTGAATTTGAGATGTCTATGTTTGGAGAAATCAAATTCTTTGTTGGCTTACAAATATATCAGATGAAGAATGGTATCTATATTACTCAATCAAAATATGTCAAGGAGATACTAAAAACTTTTGGAATGGAAGATTCAAAACCAGTGAGTAAACCCATGGCTACTAGACAGAAGTTAACAAAAAATGATGATACAAAAGAAGTGAATCAAACCCTTTATAGGTCAATGATTGGAAAGCTGCAATATGTTGTACATAGTAGACCTGGTATTGCTCTGGCTATTGGAATTGTTGCAAGATTTTTTTCCAATCCCAAGGAAACTCATATGATGGCAGTAAAAAAAATTCTGAGATATTTGCAAGGAACAAATGAACATGGTCTGTATTACAAGAAGAATGATAAGTTTGAGCACAGAGTTTACACTGAATCTGATTGGGCTGGAAATGTGGATGACAAGAAAAGAACCATAGGTGGAGCATTTCTTTTGGGAAAGATATTGGTTTCATGGAAAAGAAAGAAATAGAATTGCACCTCACAATCTATAGCTGAAGCTGGGTATGCGGCAGCAGCAGTTAATTGTTCTAATATTGTGTGGTTGAAGATGCTACTAAAAGGTATGAAAGAGGAGATAACACAACCAGTTTTCATAAATTGTGATAACACAAGTGCCATTAATATTTCTAAGAACCCTATGATGGACTCTAAGACAAAGAATATAGATATCAAGTATCATTACTTGAGGGAGCTAGTTCAGAACAAGGAAGTGAGACTAGAATATGTGAATACTAAGGAACAATTAGCAGACATATTTACAAAGGCACTACCCAAGGATGCTCATGAGTATCTGCAAGGTAAATTAGGGGTGATTCCCCTAACTAAGGCTAATTAGTTCAGAATGGTACTATTGCATCAAATGTTATATTCAGAATATTTGATACATTGATGCATAGGCAATCACACCCTAGAAAGCTGCCTAAAGCTGTGAAAGTAAGACTTGAACAGAAAAGAGGATTAGTCATAAGCAAGATGACAAGAATAGCATAATACTGAGTTAGAACAGAAGAACCTGCATGATGAAGATGTCAACGTCTTTGGGATTGTTGTCAAAGCGGGAGAGTTTACTATACTTAGAGATAAAGGGAGAATTTACTGAAAGAGGGAGTCTACAGGTCAATAGAAATAGAAAGATTTTAGTGTGATCACAGACACAGAGGGAGAAATGTTTTACAAGATACAAATCAGAATGAAGCTAAAGACATTAATGAAGATTTGTTCATATCAAGGAACACAGGCAGACTTTTTGGATTGTATGGTAACTATGTTTGTAAAATTATTATTTTATTGTTTAGTGTTGCCATCAATGCCAAAGAGGGAGATTTTTGGAAAGCTAAAATGTAAATAATTGTTGTTTTTTCATTGATGTCAAACCTTAATTAGTCATACTATTTCTATCTATTTGAGTACCACATTTATTGATTAATGAAGAAGATTTAACAAGAAGACTGAGTGAAATGGTTGAGTTATGAGAAATTACAAGGGTACTTGATCAGTTGGCACATTGGCAAAGTAATGTGTTGTTTATCTATAACTCTAAGTTACAATGACAGTTTACTGGGAACAGTTTATGCCGAGCGAAGTTTGTGTCAACTGAGCACCAGTGTATGTCGAGCATAATTTTTAGTGTTGACCGAGAGCCAGTAAATTGCCGAGTGAAAACAGTGATGACCGAATGGAAGGACACAATGTTGGCCGAGCAACAACATTTTGGTAATTATTGAGATTTGAGATCTCTGGCCGACATAGTTGATTTTATTGTGATATGTAAAGTTAATTAAGGATAAGCACGATTGGTCCACACTATTTAAATGCACAGGTAATCGTAATTAATGCATGGATCAAAGATTTAATTTGTGATTTCTTTGGAGAAGTAAATTAAATGTAATGATGGAAAGATCCGTTGGATATGACCTAACCTAAGATCTATGATCTTGATTAAGCGGCACATATTTATTTTGACCTAGATGAAGAGGTATAAGATAACCTCAAGGGGTTATTCATGAGATGGATGATGTTTATGCAAGAGGATTGCATAGTTAATTGACTGATTGGCATGATCTAGCAGAGAAGGCTGAGCAGAGAAGGCTGAGTAGAGAAGCAGAGAGTTGCATAAGTGATTGCTTGACGAATTTTCAAGAAGATCTAAAGATTTAAATGATAATGGAGGCCACTCAGTGAATTAGCATTAGAGTTGAATTGGATCTAGATTTGTAAAGTAAGTTGTATGTATCAGATCACGCTTGTTGATTACTTTCTAACCATTGTATCAGTCAAAATTTTTTAACCAGGTTGACCTAACAGTCATTGTATAAATCCTTTGAGCAAGGTGACATTTAGGTGGAATGTTTTAAGTCCTCTAACAAGGCCAATCCTGACAGGGTGATTAAATCCTTTAACCAGGTCACATCTAGCAATTTTTTTTGTAACCTTTAACATGGTTGGATCCTCGCAGAGCTCACTTCAGAAGAGTGAAAACTTGGTAGCATGAATTGGTGATTTTTCCCAAATTGGGTTTCCATGTTAAATACTGGTGTCAACTTGTGTGAATTTTTATGTTGTGTTTATTGTTAAGTTTCTACAAGCTGATTACATTTGAACAGTAAAGTGCATATTTATGTTGTTGACTTATGCTATTGCTGCCGAGCAGATCTGAGTTGTTTAAAGTTCTATAAAGTTTCAATTGGTACATCTAGACTTGAGGATAACTGATTCACCCCCACCCCCTCTCAGTTATTCTAAATTCATTCTAACAAGTAGTGCATGTTAGATCATTAATTGTGATCCAAAATATTGACACAAAATAATTAGACAATTAAATTCAAAAATACTTACATTAGTTTCTGTAGACACCCTAAAATGGACAAACGTGCGACCTTGCATTTAATTCTAAATTTTTCTCTATTAATTAATGGTTTATTTAATCATTAATTAATCATCTATTTCTTCTAAATCTAATCCTCTAATTTAACTAATTTTGAAGAAATGATTAAATGATTAAAGAATTAGATTTAGAAGAAATAGATGATTTAACTAATGATTAAAGAAACCATTAATTAATAAGTTTAAATAATTAAATTCAAAATTTTAAGAAATTGAGTTCAATTTCCTAAAATTTTGAATTTAATTATTTAAACTTATTAATTAAGGGTTGCTTTAATCATTAGTTAAATCATCTATTTCTTCTAAATCTAATCCTTTAATCATTTCTCCAAAATTAATTAAATAATTAATTTTATTTAATTAATAAACCTTAATTAATTAATCTTTATTAGTTAATTAAATTCAATTTCCTAAAGTGTAAATTCAAATATTTAAACTTATTAATTATTCTTCTAATTATATTAAATTAATTTCACTCTTAATTTTATTTTAAATCAAAATAAAAATCAAATATCTCATTTATGAGAATTTTAATTTCTAAAATTAAATAAATAATCAAATAAATCTTATCTCTAGTTCCAAAAAGGGAGCTCACGATCAATCTTTGTAATTGCATAAATTATTCCCTCTTCTCCCCAGTTCAAAAAGGGAACTGATGTGTTATCTCTGTGATTGCATAAATTGCTCCCTCTTCTCTCTAGTTCAAAAAGGGAACTCATGTGTTGACTCTATGATTGAATAAATTGCTCCATCTTCTCTCCAATTCAAAAAGATAACTCATGATCAACTCTATAGTTGACTGAACCATTTCCTCTTCTCTTCAGTTAAGAGGAGGACTTTAATGATTGCTTCTTCAGTTCCTATTGATCTCAACCGTCCATTTCAAAGTATCTGGGATCAATCTCATCTGTCCAAATAATTTTCATATTCTATATAATCAACCATTAACAACCATTTGAGAGGATCCAGGATTTCCAACTTTGTGCACATGTACTATGCAGGAATTTTTGTATCAAGCCTCAAGAAAAATCATTATCATTTGGATCTCATTTCTCAACACTCCACAGTCATAGATGTTGTCAACGCCAATACTGAACACCATCCATCTAGTATTTCAGAAGGAGTAGAGAGAAGCAATAGAAGCTTCAAGCATTGGGGCTTGCATTTATTTGTTTTCATTTCTAATATTTGTTATTTTATTGTTCATGGGCTCATTCTTAGTATTTTGTTGATTTTTTTATTGCAAATCGGTGCTACTAACCCTCGTTTGAGTGTACAGATATAGGCCTATACATTTTGGTGAACCCGAAGTGAAATTTGGTCATATCATTCAAACTGCATGGAATTTTTTTATGAAATTGTTTTTACAAGTTTAGGCTGATCTAAGGAGGCCACAATCCAAAATTTGGATTTTTTGAAGTTTTTTTAAATTTTTTTAATGATATTTCACAAAAAAAATATTTCTCGACACAAATCAGAGTTTATTTTCAAACAAATTACATTTTTAGAAAGGTGTTGAAATCATACAAGGGGTTTATTCACTCTGATTTTATTTTTTGTGAAAAATATTTGTAAAATAATAGATATTTTAAAAATGGTATGTTTTGATAAAATGGATCCCTAGGGCACAAATTGAGGAATTAGGACCTAAAAGTTTTTTTGCAGGTATTGGAGGATATAAGAAAGCTACAGTCCAAAATTCAGATTTTTCTAAAAAAATTTAGATTCTTAATAATTTTTTAATGATATTTCATAAAAAATAATTCTGGACATAAATCAACATTTCTTTTCAAAAAAGTTACATTTTGGGAAAGGCATTGAATTTCTATAGGATGTTTATTCTCTATTATTTTAATTTTTCTGAGAAATATTTTTAAAAAAAGAAACATCTTTGACAAGTTTCTTTTTGTGTGTAGGTGCAGGTGATAATCGTTTTATCAAAAACATTGTTTCAAAACTAAAAATAACATTTGCTTCTCTTATGTCTAAAATATTATTCTCTATTGTAAAAAGATACATTTTCATTATTGAAAATATGCACTTGATGTAATGAAAAAATATAGTGGGCCACCAAAGCACAAAAAATGTTAAAATCCAGAAGTTTGTTGAGCAACGAAAAAGAGAGCGAGAGATTAAACATAACAAAGAAAATGCACGCAAATTAATAATCGAGGCACTTGAGGTAGAGATTGGTTATGAAGGTCTTATAAGCACATATCTAGACAAGGTAAGAGAATTTTTTGAGAAGTTCAATTGTCATTATATCAACACTAGCACGCCTGTCAATTACCAGATCTAATTTATAAGGATTTTTTGGTACTAACAATTTCCTGATAGCTTGTGGCGTGGGAGCCGCTTAATATTTTCTAAATCTAAAATCAACTCATTTGTCTTTTGGTGATTAAAAAGAAAATTTTATGCTCAAACATCACAATATCATCTTTCAAATTGGTTCATAAAATTGACATATGGTTAAAAATTGAACAAGGCAAATAAATTTTGAAATTGGTGCACTTAAAACTGAACGAGCAAATATCATTTGGTTTTGGCTTAAAATTTAACTCGCATGCTTGTATGGATGGTAGCTCAGTTCACATTTGATCTTTCAGTGCTTAATGCGATTAACCTAGTGTTTTGAGTCTTTGGTGCGCTTGCACAATTTGTTAGAATAAAAACATTTTTTTTAGAGAGGCATGTCTAGAGAGAATTCTTCTTCAAAGGATGACCTCAAACTAGTAATCCTTCCGATCAGTATATAAACAAGATGTGGGCCAAAGCTCTATTTTATATCTAGCCAAGCTCGGGAGAGGTCTATTGATGATAGCCTAGATCGGGTGAAGTATCCCTAAGTATCCAGAATGGTCAACAAGGTTCTTAAGTGAGTCACACATTTACAAACTGATTGGATAGACACCATGGACCTTACTATAACCCGGTTAATTAGAGGCCCACCTGGTCCTCTGAATTAAGTGTCTTACTATAGTGCAAGGGGTTGCAGAAATTACCCCCAAGATTCCCAACATATGTTTTCTAGGGTATTGTGTTGATGAAAGAGATCTTCATTAGCACGACAAAAATACCTAGGAAAGGAAAAAACACGGGCACCTACATCATGGATCTTTGTGTCCTAATAGCGTGGCAATTGTCGTGTGAGATGACAAACATCAAAAGCATTGGGCCTATAACATTGAATCTTGAAGCCAATTGACCATAGATTAATCTAACTATTTCTATTTTGACCATGTGAAAACCTTGTAGCTTGAAAAGTTGTTGAACATGCACTGATTAATCTTGGATCTTCAAACATTGTTTCTACTGTGTTTTCTTGTGTGATCATTTCTAATGTAAAACCAACATCTTAAAAATCCAAACGAGTCAAACATGTTGAGTGTCTAGGTTGTCAATAGAAGTTTTTTCTAGAAAATATATTACCTCACTGTTCTAGAACTATTTTATCAAGAAACTTTAAACCGGCAATCAAAATTCACCCTGCATTTTGCCACAATTGACAGAAGTTTTCCGCAATTGATCAAAAGACTTGTGCACTTATTCTGTAGAAATTGTCTCAATTCCTTTGTCAAAACACTACATTTTATCAGTCCATAACATTGGAAAAGTCTCTTGTGTCATGTGAAAGGCCAGTGTGTATGTTTTTTGAAATAACAAAGAATCAGTGAAATCTCAAACATCTAGGATTACCTCTCTTTTTCCGTTTGGTTGTTGTTTAGCATTGATAATTCAAACAATTAAGATTAGATTATCTTGATCTCATTATCTTAGTTTCATCACTCTTTTATAAATTACTCTATCTCATCTAAGATGAGATTCAAATCATATCTTATCATCATCAATATCTGATATCAAGAGAAGTCAAAGTTTGTTCCTAGAATTACCCTTTAAAATAGGAGCTCGAACTCTCTTCGAGAGATTGTCCATTTTGTTTGTTTTAAAACACTCATTTTAGTTAAATCCTTGACAACACAATGTCTTTTACACCTTATAAAGGACCTTATACTAGGTCAAAGGCTAGAGACCAACAAGATGAATCATACATTAACCTATTTCCCCTATGGGAAGAAGAACTAGAGATTGACCCATTTAATTACATTGATCCCTCGCTATATACTAAAAATGTGCCTACTCTTCCACGTGGTTCCCAAAGGCCAACTATTTTTCAAGATATCATAGATGAAGAGATAGAATACATAGAACAAGATGCTTATTCTGCACAAGTCATAGATGTTATGGTAGAAATAAATCCTGAGATATTCCTAGAAATGTTAATCAACATAGTCAAACTTCCTTCTCAATTCAATGTATCCACAATATGGCTTGAAAAACTGATGGTTAAACGAAATACAACTGAAAGATCTCAAATTAATCCTATGGTGTCTCAAACCTTGTTTGTTCCATTATCAACATCTACAACATCAGCACAGACCATGTCTACACAAACTATCTCATCCACTCAAGCTAGTTCATCTTCCACGCAAAATATGATAGGTTCCCAAATGAATGCATCCATGGTTTCTAGTTCATCACAGGGATCTTCCTCATCACCTCTCACATTGAGTGCTCAATTTATTTCATTAGCACCTCAGACGAGTTATAACCTACTTTTCACTACCCAAACATCACAATCTATCCCTACTAGCCTTGGATCTAATTCTTCGCAACAACTCAGATCAATCTCTATAGGCCCAATGTTCAGTCATCGTCCTCTAAGGGATAGATCTTTATTCCAACAGAGGCCTCAACAACAACAATTACAATAATCTTGGACCCATCATTTACCCTAGTATCAACAAAACAATATGTTGGGGAATCAATACCAAATCCCAATAAGATTGTACATCCCAATGCAAGGAAAAAGGCGAAGTCTTATACCAACTATGAGACAAAGATCCAATGTTGGAAATGTTCCTCAATCCCAAACTGGCATTCTGATGCAACAACTGCAAAACCTACAAACTCAAATGATGGATATTCAAAATCAAGGACAAATTAAGTCCTATAATATTGAGGACTTGTACCCATACCCTTTTGATCATTTTTTACACATGTCTCCATTTACAACACATTTTGCAGTACCTAAATTTGACAAGTATAGAGGAAACACCAATCCTGTGGAACACATAAGGGAATTCTTTTCTAGTTGTATTGAAGTAGCACATGATGAAACATACATAATGTGACTATTTCCCCAAAGTTTAGTTGGACCCACAATGGAATGGTTTTCTCACTTACCACATGGTATTCACTCTTGGGGTGAATTGGCTGAAACATTTATCGCTCACTTCCATCACAACATAGAACACAAGGTCAGCATCAAGGACCTGTGTGATGTCAAGAAAAAAGAAGGTGATTCCTTTGTTAAATTTTTACAAAGATGAGAGACACAGACAACAGAATCACATATGATGTTCCTGAGCAAGATCTAATATTCATGTTTATCGATAATCTGATCCCATACATGTCTTTTACTATAGAACTCCAACTCACTCCCCTTTTCAAACAACTGATAGAAAGATGCGTTTGATGCGAGAAAAATTTGGTGAAAAGAGGAAACCTTACAAGTCCTACTCAAACAAACAACACTAAAAATTCAATGGATAAATCTAAGTGGTGGACCAAAATAAAAAATTTCACCAATGATGGTGTCATTGATGTCAAGCCGGTCAATTATGCTCAACCAAAAATTTCATTACAAGGGGCACCCATGCCAAATTAAATACCTGCAATGCGAACCCCACAGGAAAATACTCAAGTTCAAATGCCAACTACTCAAGTGGCAGTAGTATCCCAAAATCAACCCAACATGCCATGCCAACAAATATTTCCTTTTCTGAAATGTGAATACACCCCGCTAGGAGAATCGATCGAAGCAACACTGAAAAAGTTGATCCAAGCCACTATGATCACTTTACCAAAAATCAGGGAATTCGAAAATGGTGTTATAAAATATCAGTGGTGGAATGATAATGATTTTTGTGAGTATCATCAGGTCAAGGGCCATAAGACATAAAAATTCTATCGATTAAAAAATTCTATACAAGTCTTAATTGAACAAGGGATAATCGATGTTAACAATACTCAATCTAAGGGTACCACAGATCATACCATCTTCAATGATCCTTTTCATAACCATAAGAAAGGGAAATCCTCGACAACTGGAAGTTAGTCCAAGCAATTCAACTATACCTATTCTACCTCTGATAGTATGATAAATTGCATAGATCTTACGGAAAGCCAAGTTGTTACCATCACCATCAGAAATAATAATGCAAAATGTATTGTTACAACTCGTCGTTACAAATTTGTTCTACAAGGAATGCCTTATACTTTTGCTAATCTAAAAAATCCCACACCAACTTCTAATCCATAACCCATTTTGGTGGATAAAATCAAGTGCACACCCGCCCAAATATCCATTTGTGAACTATTTCTCATATCCCCAGAGCATAGGCAAGCTTTGGACCAGGCTCTTCAAAACACAGTTGTCCCACGGGACATATCTCTGGAAAATTTTCAAACCATGTTCAATTATATTCCTTCTAACAAACATGCCATGTTTCTGGACCTTGATGTGCCACCACAAAAAAAATTTCACAATGATCCCTTACATTTTCTTGTCCAAGTGCATAAACATACAATCTGATGAGCCCTCATTGATGGTGGGGCTAAATTAAACATATGTATTCTAAATGTAATTAAAACCTTGGATTACTTAGAATCTAGTATTTTTGTCACCAAAAGATTCAATATCAGAGCATATGGTGAGGAAGAAATATCCTCTAAAGGTATCCTTATTTTACCAGTCAAGATAGGGTCAATGATCAAGAGCACTCTATTTTGAATCCTAGACCTTGAACTAGGATAGCACATGTTTCTCAGAAGACCATGGATACATGACATGAAGGCTTCCCCTTTGACATATCATCAATGTATCAAACTTCCCTACTAAGGAATAGATTTCATCATAGAGGGAGATCCAAACCCCTTTCAACATCACAACACTATAAGAAGCAGTACAGACAATCAGGTACCATTGAATCAGGAAGCAAATATTTCTTTTTATTCTGATTCCATTCCAAAGGATATACCAAGAAAGGCAGTCAAAATATCAATCCAATATAAAGGGTGTGGTTAATACCACTATGAGGAATCCTTCACCATCGCCAACATGTCTCTATCTCCTAGATCATATGGAAGGCTTAGACCAGTAGAAACAATTGAAGCTCGGAACCAGTAATATTCAGATGTCTGCCTACTACATTTGTTAAAGGGGAGACATAAGTGAATAAAACTCCTTTGATCTAGACATTAACACTTGGTTATATCAAGATCCTCAAGAAACACCAATAGTACAAATACCCTTGACAAAATATGGACCTGGATATACTATGTTGCAACATTATGGATATGACGGTAAAAATGGTTTAGGGGGGAGACAACAAGGATCGATCGAATTGTATTTACCACCAAATCAAAGGAACTAAAGAGAACTAGGATATGGTCAAGCCATAACTAATACACTTTTACAAGATATTTCAGTAGACCGACAAGAAATTGTTGAATCAAACTAGGGGCAAAATCAAGGACATAACCCAATCAAAAATATACTCCAACAATTATTGCCACCAAAAGTGGAAACCACAACTTCCCAAATATCCCTTAATCAAGAAATCTTGAATGATGTGGAAAGTCAAATACCTGACGAGCATTCTAGCATGACCGATTCTCATGAGTATGAGTGGTTATCCTTCCATGACTCTAAATTCCCTATTCTTGGACATTCCCCTCAATCCATTAGTACCATAAACCTCAATGAAAAGTTTGACCAACTAAACCTAGAAGATCAACCCTATATTGATAAACATGGCGATGTACATTCCTTAGATGGTACGTTTACTTCCCAATCCATATTTTTTAGAACTATCACTACAGGTCCATTTGCCTAAAATGATTCTACCTCCCACACTGATCTTTGTTTAGTCTACCCCGAGTTAATAGATTGGGACCAACAAGGACACCCTAACATGGACATTTTTTAAAATGATGAATTCATTGCTGACTTCATGGGGCTACATGAAGGAATACCATCAGGAGATCATAAGGAAGGATTCTCCTTTGAATTAGATAGATCAACATACTTTGGGAAGGAGACTCCTCTTTACAGTCGCAAAAGTAAAAATAAAAACAAAAAGAAGAGTCATTAAGTTAAAATTGAAAGGTGCTTTATGACCATGAAAAATAAAAGATAAAGGACGTATCTTCTGGTGAAAAACTCTCTGAGGCGCAAGAGGATGGAAAGTTGGATCTCCTCCCCTTAAAACAAGAAAAATCAAAATTTCTAGAAAAGGAAACAAAGGTAGTGAATCTAGGGGAAGAAAAGAATCCTAAAAACATCTATCTGGATAAATCCCTTTCA
This sequence comes from Thuja plicata, assembly GCA_018584345.1. Taxonomy (NCBI): domain Eukaryota; kingdom Viridiplantae; phylum Streptophyta; class Pinopsida; order Cupressales; family Cupressaceae; genus Thuja; species Thuja plicata. Next base: position 439,720 of record MU226792.1, read on the forward strand.
CCTGAGGAAAGAGAAAATTTTATTGTTTTTTTTAAAGAATGTCAGATCAACTTCACTTGGTCATATGCTGACATGCCAGGTTTGGATCCAGAGCTCGTATTACATCACCTACCACTTTTGCCAAATGTAAAGCCAGTAAAACAAAGGCTAAGAAAGATGCATCCTCACATTTCTCTACTGGTCAAAGCTTAATTGAAGAAAATTATAGATGCAAGTTTCATAAGACCCATCCCATATGTGGTCTGGATATCAAATCTGGTGCCAATTACAAAAAATTGTGGTCAGATTCAAATATGCACAGACTTCAGGGACCTGAACAAAGCATGTCCAAAAGATGATTTCCCATTACCAAACATTGATATCATCATATATTTGAGAGCAGGACATCAAATGTTGTCACTTATGGATGGATTCTCAGATTATAGCCAAATAAAAATTGCACCAGAAGATCAACTTAAGACAACATTTACTTGTGCATGGGGTACTTATTGCTAGAATGTGATCTCATTTGGCCTCAAGAATGCAGGTGCCACTTATCAATGTGCCATGAAAATAATCTTTTATGATATGATTCATAAATCAATAGAGGATTATTTCGATGAAATACTAGCTAGGTTAACACTCAGGGAAACTCATCTACAAATTTTGGGTCAGATATTCAATAGAATGCAAGAATACAAGGTACGACTCAACCCAAAGAAATGTGCATTAAAAGTTATCGCTTGAAAACTCCTTGGTTTCATTATATCACACAAAGGAATTGAAGTAGATCTAGAAAAGGTTAAGGCCATCCTTGACATGTCGCCACCTACAAATCTGAGAAAACTATGGGGTCTACGAGGAAGATTACAATCTATCAGGATATTCATCGCCCAACTAGAAGATAAGTGTCATCTGTTCCAACACTTACTATATAAAGAAATAATCTTTGTATGGACAAAACAATGCCAACAAGATTTTCAAAATTTCAAAGATTATCTACTAAAATCCCCTTTATTGGTGCCACCAATTCCAGGAAAACCACTTTTGTTATATATATCAGCAATAAAATCAGCATTAGGTGTTCTTTTGGCTCAACATGATGATCAGGGAAAGGAAAGGGTCATCTACTACATTAGTAGAATGTTGGTGGGCTATTAACTCAATTATTTAGAAATAGAAAAGGCATGTCTTGCAGTGGTCTTTGCTTCTCAAAAGTTAAGACATTATATACTAAGTCATCAAACAAATCTCATTTCACACCTAGATCCATTAAAATACTTCTTGAGTAAAGCAACATTAACTAGACATATCGCTAAATGGGTCATGATCTTAAGCGAGTTTTATATTGAATACATAAATCAGAAGGTTATCAAAGGGAAGGTTATTGCTGATTAATTGGTAGAAGCACCGATTCCAGATCATCAACCTATAGTGTATGTGTTTCTAGATGAATCAATCCTTATAGTACAACTGACAATAGAATTTTGGCATTTATTCTTTGATGGATCATATACAAACCATGGCGCAAGAGAAGGAATAGTACTCATCGCTTTGTAAAATGATGCAATTCCTAAATCTTTTCAACTCAATTTTCTATTTACAAATAACATAGTTGAGTATGCAGCTCTGGTCGTCGGATTAAAAATGGCTATACAATGGAGAATAAAGAACCAGAGATTTTATGGTGATTCCCAGTTTGTTATTAGTCAAGTTAACAATGATTACATGACCAAAGATGAAAAAATTGTCCCATACAAACAGCTAATGGAAAAATTGTGTGCTTCTTTTCATTACATTATATTTAAAAAAATTTGAAGGGTTCAGAATAAAGCAACATATGTGATGGAAACTATAGCATTTTTGATCGACATGCCAGGTAATGAAACCGGATTCCAATTTCTGGTAGAACAATTGATGATACTAGCCTATAAGGCTCTAATAATAGAATCAGTATGTGTCCTTGTTGTTCCTAAGTCTCCCTGGTACAATGAAATGTATACTTACCTACAAGAAAAAATCCTACCACCCAATCTATCTAGAAACCAAATGAATTCCCTTATCCAACAAGCCTCTAGGTACACCCTTTTTGCTAATATTTTGTATAGAAAAAGTCTAGATGGAATGCTTTTAAGATGTCTCACTTCCAAAGAATCCCAGAGAGCCTTATACAAGGTAGATTGAGGAATTTGTGGGGCCCACACAGGTGGTAACAGTTTAGCAAAGAAAATCATTAGGATGGGATACTATTGGCCGTCTGTAGAGATAGATGCTCATAAGTATGTACAAAGATGCCAAAAATGTCAGATACACAGAGATCTTCTTCATGCACCATCTCAAGACCTCCAACCCATTACTTCACCGTGGCCTTTTTCAAAATGGGGATTTGACTTAGTGGGAAAGATTATACCCACTTCCTCTAATGGTCATAAATACATAATTGCAGAAAAAGAATACTTTACCAAATGGGTGGAAGCAATTCCTCTCACATATATCACTAGTAAGAATCCATGTTTATTATAAATCACATCATCTGTCGATATGGGATCCCTCAAACCATACTTATTGATCATGGTTCACCTTTCCAAAATAAATATGGTGAGGATCTATGTGATAATTTCAAAATAAAATAGGTTCTCTCTGATTTTTACTACCCTCAAAGAAATGGACAAGTTGAGGTAACTAACAAAACAATCCTGAAAATATTGAAGAAAAATGTCTATGAAGCTGATCAAGACTGGCATTTGCATCTTAGTCCCACATTATGGGCATACATAACAAGTGTGAGAACACCTACATGAGAAAATCCCCTCTCCTTGGTATATGAATCAGAGGTGGTTCTACCCTGGGAATTGAAATCTCATCCCTCAAGATATCACTAAAGCATATTGTATCAAATGAAAACTATAGAGTTGCTAGACTCAATGAACTAGAGTTGCTAGATGAGAAATGTCAAAATGCAATGAATCACTTACAAGGCTATATGAATCACCTTAGAATAAATTATCGCAAGAAATTCAGGCCACGTACATTTGAGGTAGGAGATCTCATCCTCATGGAAAATTAGAAGAATCAAGCAGAAAGAGTTAAACCAGGCAAGTTTGAGCCTAATTGGCTAGGATCATACGTCATTATCAAATCATGTGACAATGGGGCCTATAAACTAGCAACTCGGGAAGGAGATCATGTCCCTGGTTATATCAACAACATCCTAAAAAAAGTCCAAAAATAATCAAAAAATCAAAATAAAAAGTTACCTTGGTGAAAACCTGGAAAATAGGCGCCTTGGCGACAACAAAAAATATACAAAAAGAAAAAAGAGTAAAAGGAAAAAAAATCACTCTCTTAGTGAAAACCTAGCAAACAAGCACTATTGGGCAGGTACCTTGGTGAAAACCTAGCAAGCAGGTGTCAAGTGTTGAGGTCCCACTTTGCCATCAATGAACTCCAAAAGATTAATCTTGTACTCCCACATGCTAGACTGAGTACCCTGAGCTATTATAGAAGTGCAATCCCCTTTGAGAAATCACACTTATCCATGGCTTATACTAACTTACCAACAGGGGGCAGTCTAAAATGTCATGAGAAAATCTAAAAAGTCTAAAATATCCTGAAAATTTATAAAAATTCTAAAAAGTCTTGAAAAAATCTAAAAATTCTAAAAAGTCCTAAAAAAATCTAAAAAGTCTAAAATGTCCTGAAAAAATCTAAAACTTCTAAAAAGTCCTTAAAAAAATCTAAAAAATCTAAAAAGTCCTAAAAAAATCTAAAAAGAACAAAAAGTCCTAAAAAAATCTTTAAAAGAGCAAAATACCCTGAAGAAATCAATCATAAAAAAATTGAATATTGCAAAAATCTCTGCAATATATCTTCTCTATCAAAAATAAGCAAATGACGATCAAATAATCAATCAAATGTCAAAACTATGAGCTTCACAAATCAGCAATGGACTCATGTGACTCAACTTATCATTAATCCAATTTGTCATCAATCGAATTATTCAATATATCATTAATCAAGGCATTAATTATCTTAGACAGCGACAGATATTTTTCAAAACCAGACAGATTGGTCTTATATGAGCCATCCATTCCTGAAACCAGACACATCCGCACTCAAACATAAAAAACCAAGCCAGTCAAGGAACAGTAAGGTTATTGACTAGGTCAGTCATGTCACTATGTTGTCAATTTATCTTTTGCGATTGTGTTTTTACACTGCTCAAGGATACCACTAAGTGTTGAGAATGGCTATGATGGATCATAATCTTGATTTCTTTGTTTGTTGTTTGTGGAGTGTTTCAATTCAATTTTGGGTCAATGATAATTCAGGATAAATACAATAGGAGCTGTCACACATCTGGCAGCCACACAGTTACACGATATGAGCTAATCCCTACAAAAGAATTAAACATTCCTTATCTATTTTTTTTGTTATTAGAGATTATAGTGGTATCCAGATGGTCAATATCTGGGTGCATTTATATCTCTTTCTTTTCATAATAAGGTGCAATGATGAATAAAGATTGGAATGTATGACAACGACTTGGTATCATCAATCATTCTTTTTTTCTTTTCCAAACTAATCATCTTCTAACTAACACATGCATAAAATCATTTGCATTGCTAATTTTATGATTGCATTCATTTATTGCATAAGAAAAATATAAAAAACATGTGCATATAAGATCATATAGTCAATGCATCCATCATAACTAACATAGGAATGCATTCATCATCATCGTATACCGATTCAACATTTTCAAAAAATTAATGCTCATCTGGCACATTTGTTTTGCTTAATTTGTTGAGGGGGCATATAGTCCACCTGCTATAATCGAAGCAAGTTGGGGCAGTATCAAATCTGAAAAATTCTTTAACACAACTTGATGAATCACATTGTATCAAAGAGGGGCAAATGTAGACACCCTAAAATGGACAGACTTACGACCTTGCATTTAATTACTAATTTTCCTCTATTAATTAATGCTTTCTTTGATCATTAGTTAAATCATCTATTTCTTCTAAATCTAATCCTCTAATCATTTAATCATTTCTCCAAAATTAATTAAATAATTTATTTATTTAATTAATAAACCTTAGTTAATTAATCTTTATTAGTTAATTAAGCTCAATTTCCTAAAAGTTTAAATTTAATTATTTAAACTTATTAATTAATGGTTTCTTTAATCAATAGTTAAATCATCTATTTCTTCTAAATCTAATCCTCTAATCATTTAATCATTTCTCCAAAATTAATTTTATTTAATTAAAAAAACTTAGTTAATTTAATCTTTATTAGTTAATTAAATTCAATTTCTTAAAGTGTAAATTCAAATATTTAAACTTATTAATTATTCTTCTAATTAAATTAATTTAATTTCACTCTTAATTCTATTTTAAATCAAAATAGAATTCAAATATCTCATTTATGAGTATTTTAATTTCTAAAATTAAATAAATAATCAAATAAATCTTCTCTCTAGTTCCAAAAGGGGAACTTATGATCAATCTTTGTAATTGCATAAATTATTCCCTCTTCTCTCCAGTTTAAAAAGGGGCCTCATGTGTTATCTCTATGATTGCATAAATTGCTCCCTCTTCTCTCCAGTTCAAAAATGGAACCCATGTGCTATCTCTGTCATTGCATAAATTGATCCATCTTCTCTCCAATTCAAAAAGATAACTCATGATCAACTCTATAGTTGACTAAACCATTTCCTCTTCTCTTCAGTTAAGAAGAGTTAACTCATTGATTATTTAGTTCCTATTGGTGTCAACCATCCATTTCAAAGTATCTAGGATCAATCTCATCCATCCAAATCATTTTCATATTCTATATAATCAACCCTTCTCAACCATTTGAGAGGATCCAAGATTTCCAACTTTGTGCACAATTACTATGCAGAATTTTTTCGTATGAAGCATCAAGAAAAATCATTATCATTTGGATCTCATTTTCTCAATTCTCCCAAGTCATAGATGTTGTCAACACCAATACTGAGCACCATCCATACAACATTTTAGAAGGAGTAGAGAAAGGCAATAGAAGCTTCAAGCATTGGGGTTTGCATTTATTTATTTTATTTTCTAATGTTTGTTATTTTATTGTTCATAGGCTCATTCTTAGTAGTTTGTGTACATGCTAGAATCTAGCCTAATGTGAGCACACTCAGACATGCAAACATTAGAGAAATACATCAAATAAGCATACTTAACATGTCTAAACATACTCTAAAACAAAGGATCCCATCATGACCTCCGATGAGTTGAAGAAAGGCACCCAAGACCTTGTTGATTTACTCTTAGAGAGGTGTGTGGGTGTGCTCTCCCAACACAATATACTAATCTCACTTTTATCTATGAATGCAAACTAAGTGATTATGATGAATGAAGAACTCAAGAAATAAGTATTGAAAACTTATCTCAAGCTCTCACCATTGATTGCACATGCAAGACTACACTATGATGAAGATTCAATGATTAAACTAGGATGATATGCAAGGTCTAAACTAAGATTCATTCCATTATGAGCCTAAGATGTAATATCTAGATTCAAAATAAAATAAACATGAATTAAAAACTACAATTGCTATGAAAATATTAAATGCTCTAGAATCAAACTAACATGATAACAGTGCATAAAAGGGAGATGATTTGCTCTTACCAATGGCCTCTATTTATAGAGTTTTTGGAGGAGAAAGAGGGCTTGGATGAGGTGGAGCTCATGTAGCATCTACATAGGTGCCACATGAGGGACACATAAGCCATGCAAGAGGCCCACTTTGCTCACATACATGTGAGCAACTTTGGATGTGATGGGTCAAAGTGTACTTAAAGTACACATGTGAAGGATCTTGTAAGAGAGTGTAAGAAGGTGTAAGAGTTTTAGTCCAATGAAACACTTTTAAAAAATGTAAGAAGGTTTCATCATGGGTGTAAGAGACTTTGTTGGCACCAAATAAGGATTATTTGAAAAGTATATTTTTGAAAATTTTCTCACACATGTGTGAGCAAATAATTAGGACTAATTGGTGTAGGAATCAAGAAATTAGCCTAAATAACTTAATTAGTGAGTAGGTTTATTTGGTGAGAGTGATGTGAGGTAGGGTAGGATCTAGGTTCAAATTAGCTTAATCTAAATTTAAAATTTAGATTAATTTGGTTTAGTATAATTTAAGTCATGTGGATGAATAAATAAATTAAAAATTTATTTAAAGGGAATTAATGAGGTATAATGTATTAAATAAGATTTAATACATTAAAAAGGGGTATTATTTAAATTAAATTCGAATACTAAGGAAAGTGAATCATATTTAATTAAATAGATAGGAGAATATAAAAAATATAATTAATTAAAATTAACTATAATGTTATGGAAATATTAATTAAATTAATATAAGGACAATTTTAGATGTCTACATTTTGCCCCTCTTTGATGCGGCGTCGAAAGTGGCGTCACATCAAAAAAAAGAAAATAAGATGCCCCAGAGAGGTCAGAAAAACCTACAGCAGCGAGAGCAGAGGAGTGTGCCCCCTCGAGAAAATAATAAGAAAAAATATAATTTTTTAATAAAATTTTCTCAAAAAAGGCAGAAAAATAGGGAAAACAAACCAATTGCATGGTGTGTCCAAGGAAAATGGAGAAAAAATGGAGACCAGAATGGGGAATGGGAAGATAGATGGAAGAAACGGATCCCAAGGGGCTATAAATAGTCCACTGGGGCCCATAGACAAGTCATTTTCACTCACAAAGAGCAAAAAGAGAGAAGAAGAAGAGAGCGATGGTAGTATAATGAGAGCGAGCATAGCTTGGAGAGCGCATCCGGGTGCACCACTAGCCAGCAGATGCGGGACCACTAGTGAGTAATCAACTACCGCTCCGTCAATTATATATTTAATGCTTTCATAGGTTGGTAGGTGTCATTAATGAGCTTAAAAGTTGGCGCGCAGCGCAGACAATGGTCGCCTGACCACCATCTATGCAGACGGTGATTGACAGACCATCGTCCTAGTAGATGACTGATCTGCGATCAGCATTTGTGCAAACAAAGATCGACTAATCTATGTCTGCGAGTGTAGGGGGAGAGGGAAAATGCGCAATGGAGACAGCAGAGTGCAGAGTTAAGACTCCATCATCTGTGCTGTAAAGAGGCGGCAGCGAGAATCGTCGTCTCTACAGACTAGCATCTGCGAAGATCCACCAGCTTCGCAAATTGGTGACTATGAAAGTCTACCGTCTATGAGGGTCAACCGCTGTCTGTGTGGATTGACCCAAAAATGGAGGAAAAAAGAGGAACAAGAAGGAAAACAAGGGCCTGGGAGCATTTTTTGATGCCCCAAATAGGCCTGGGACATTTTTTGATGCCCCAAAATGCTATCTAATTATTGACATTTGCTTGTTTAATGCAGGAGGAGACCATCACTTTATGGGTGAGGGAGTGCTATCTAGCGACCATGGAGCTAAAGCAGTAGTTGACGGTGGCTGAGTGGGGATTGGTTACACTATGCGGACTAGAGCACGTGCGATATTGGCCACATCTACAAGCACATAATGCGCTCATATCTGTGTTGATAGAGAGGTGGCATAGCACCACCTCTAGCTTCCACTTCCCTTCGAGGGAAGTGACTATCACACTCCAAGATGTATGGAGGATTTATAGAGTGTTGATTCAGGGGCTAATTCCCAATTATTATGTTGAGGGCTCAGAGCCCTATATGGAGATGGCTTTTGGTCAGTGATATGTAGATCTACCTACCACATGGCAGTGGATGTCCTAGAAGGGGGTGATGGAGATGGATGTTGCTACGGGTAGCCCTATACTTAGCGGGGCTAATAGGGGGAAGACTTATGCCTGATCATGTAGGTAAGGGATTCCCTATGGGTTGGGTACACATTTTTAGCAGTATGGTTGAGGATGGAGACCAGTATTGCTGGGGTTACACCATTCTTGGGCAGTTATACTATGATCTTCACATGTGCGCCTACCGCAAGGGTGGGGTGCTAGGGCCAAGTTGCACGCTACTTCTTGTATGGGCATGGGAGCATATTGTGGTCATTCGACTGATTAGGACCCCGGGAGACTAGAGTGGCTTACGAGTCATTTGCATGCAGGTACAGGCCACCCATCAGCTATGAGGCCACAGATTCAGTCAGATACTGGTGACAGGGGCTTGAAGAGATAGGGGATATTCAGTGGGCACCCTATGCAGGGTGCGAGGCCTGGGGTCATGAGATCCCTCAATAGGGTGGATATATAGAGGATGAGTTTTATGACTCGTATTATATGAAGTTTGTATAGACTGACTACTGGCTGATTGGGAGGATGGCTTATATGATCTCAAGGTACATGTCATCCAGAGTACGATGACAGATGGGACAGGTCTAGGAGGAAATCCCAGATGGGTTCCCTCATCCACTAGTGACCTGAGAGGTGGGGAGCTTCTGGGGTATAGGTGTAGATCCACACATAGCGCGAGCATCATTTATGGGGATGATCAAGGTCCCATGGATCAGGGCTTGAGAGTCATTGTAGGATGCAGGAGTAGTGCCTGCATATGCTTAGTGGTGGGATGCTCATATGCTGATTAGATTGACAGTCCCAGGGATCGTATAGGAGGATGAGAAGCCAGGGGGTGGAGGGGATGGAGGAGG
>MU226792.1:449358-476611 GCA_018584345.1 Thuja plicata
GGGAGGGGATGGAGGAGGGGCTGGTGAGAGGAGAGTCTGGCCTAGGGTTGTAGCACCGAGGTAGAGAGGGAAGGTACAGATACTCGTAGGAGGGCAGCCACCTATCATTCCCGATGTACAAGTACAGGATAAACAGGGGCCACCAGGGCCACCGAGATAGGGATAAGGGCCACAGGGGCCACCAAGACAGGGACAGGGACCACAGGGGCCACCTAGATAGGGATAGGTACCACCAGCGGGTTATGTAGCCCAGGATACACATGACATAGTCACAGCAGAGCAAGATAGCCTACGGACCAAGCTGGGTAGAGTAGAGGGTTTGTTAGCGACATCTCAGATGACTAAGGTGAGAAAACAGGCTAAGATCCAATGGCTGTAGGGATTACTTGCTATAGCACAAGCCACAGCCAACAGCCTACAGACAAAGGTAGCCTAGGTATAGGGAGAGCTGGTAGCAGAGACTGCTTGGGGGGATAGTGCTCAGAGAGCACTAGACATTTTACAGGCTCGGGTGGATAGTAGAGAGTTTGCTATCATTGAGGAGCATGGGGATCATGATGAGGAGCTGAAAGTGATGTCAGTGTAGATAGAAGCTCTTACGGTAGAGCGAGATCTAGCACGGAGATGTGCAAAGGATTACAGGGCAGACCACGATACAGCGCAGCTAGCAGGTAGGGCTGTAGGAGTTGGACAGATGATGACAAATTCCATGGCGACACAAAGGGAGGTAGGATGGAGAGGCTGAGAGGGCACATATTACATGGGGCTCTATTATGGTGCAGTGCCAGAGGAGGCACAACAGTTAGCATGCTCTGAGAGAGTTCAGACAGAGAGCACCGGACGAGGGTCATAGGGATCAGTGGGGTTACTACCATGTCCTAACAGTGGTGCAGGACCATCGCGGCCACCACCATGATGCTTCTCAGACCTTTTGGATACACATTTTTGACACATGATGTATGATATTGACACTTTTGAGATATATACATGGACTACTTTGGGACTATTGGACTTTGATTTATGGATGTTTATGATGCTATATGATGATGTTATATGATGTGATGTGTATGCAGGATGTATGGATGCACTATGATGTTATATTACATATGTTATATGATGTTTATGACTGACATGTAGGATGATATATATATATATATATATATATGATGACGATGATGCTGACGTATTTGTGATGCAGCGATGAGATGCATATATATATAGATGTTAGATGTAATGTGTTAATGCTTATGGATATATTTTGTCATGTATGGATGTAATGTGATGATGCATAAAGGTATATGATTTTTGAAATGAATCTAAAATGAATGAAGGAAAAATGTTTAACAATGCAACTAAATGAATGAAATGTAACTATATGCAATGATAATGAATAATGATAAAATGAAGTAATCAATGCAACTAAATGAATGATAAATGAAACTAAATGAATGAATGATGTAACAATACAACTGCTAATGAATAATGATTAATGAATGGAGTAACAAGACAACTAAAAATAAATAAGGATTAATGAACTAAATGAATAATGCAAAGGACAATGAGTAATGAACAATGCAACAAATAATGAATAATGATTAATGAATCTAAATGAACAATGCAACTGATAATGAATAATGATTAATGAACTAAATGAACAATGCAAATGACAATGAGTAATGATTAATGAACTAAATGAACAATGCAACTATAATGAATGAATGCAATATGAGACATATGAGGACACTATTTTTGTGTATCAAATAGGTCTGATAAAATCACTTAGGTGACCGGATAGGGGGGATAAATAGAAACCTTTTCCAAGAGAAAAATCACAATGCAATATGACCTAGCTAAAATGCAATACTAACTACATGATAACAGTGGGATTGATACTGTGTTAATGTTGGAGAGCACACCCTAGTTTGATATTGCAAAAGGAGTAATGCACCATGTGCTAGAAAACACAAGTGACATGGTTCCTTTGCATGGACTAGACTCTCAGACAAACAGGTTATTAGGAACAAGAATGTAAGATATCAGGTATGATGAATCTTATGAAATGTTACTCATGAGGAGATGCAGTACATCCAGATATTTTGAGGGATTTGAGATGCATGAATCCTGTCCCTAGTGAGGCATACATAGTCATAACCCAATATCAAAACATAAATGCACTAACAAACTATAACAAGTAGATCATACCACAAATGACACATATTCCACCATATACTCACCATAATGAACCAAGATATAAAAGATCGAGGCTGTTGCGATAAGAACATAGTAAAACACAAGATAAAATCAACAAAAAGGCATACTGACCAAGTGATCATTCAGTCCAAAAGTTCTTGCCATGAACAATTTTGATGTGAGGATTGATAGAACAGCCAACACCGGAAGGATACATCCTGATGGGCCAAAGATTGATTGATAAAAAAATAGGAATTCGCTGAAAATTGCTTGTGAATAGAATGATCATAAGAAAGTCAATTTGTCTATTGATTTGGTGTAAAATGTTTGCGATCACTGTGTCTAGAACAAAGCTCAGTATTTGATTTGGTAAGCTCAGTCATAAGGGAATCTTTATTGCGAAAGTGAAAAGATGGTCAAGCAACTACCTACATAGATATGGGTAGTGACTCTTGTTAGGAAAGGCAATGCAAACTGTATAGACAAATGGTGGAAAATGATGGTGGATCTGACTACACATGGCGCCTAAAATAGGTTTTCACCATGGTACTTATCCATTGTGCCACCGAAGTGGTTTTCATAGATGGACGGATTTATTTCTCTTTCTCTTTTCTTTTTTGATATTCTTTTTCAAGCTTTTGTATTTTTTATACTTTTTTGATTTTTTAATTTTTTTTTCTTTTTTGCTTGCTTTTTAAATGTTTTTGGATTTTCTTCTTTTTTGATTTATTTGGATTTTTGAAAATTTCTATTGTACAATGGACTATTGACTAATCAAGCATAGAAGCGCTTGAGATGTACAATATTTATAGGATCATGGAGTGGATATCCCTCTGGTGACGTAATCTGATAGGCACCTGAACCATACATTGTTGTGATGATGAAGGGACCCAACCAATTAGGTTCAAACTTCCCTTTCTTTTCTCAGTTCTGGAGGTTCTTCATATTGTGCTATAGGACAAGATTACCAACCTCAAACTGACAAGGCTTGATCCTTTTGTTGAACTAAAGGCAAAGGTGATTTTGATACATGCGGAGGTGGTCTAGGGCATTGAGGCATCTCTCATCGAGGAGTTCTAGCTCTTGCAAGTGGGCAACTCTATATTCTTCTTCGAACAACATATTCTTGAGAGAAATTCTGAGGGAAGGGAGCTCAATTTCAATGGGTAGAATAGCCTTAGTACCATAAGCAAGGGCAAAGGGAGTGGCTCCTATGGGGGTTCGAATGGATGTGTGGTAAGCCCAAAGGGAAGGTTTGAGGTGAAGGTGCCAATCACGGCCAGCTTCATCGAATGTTTTCTTGAGGATTCTGAGGATGGTTTTATTCATAGCCTCAACTTGACCGTTGCTTTGTGGAAAGTATTCAAAAGAGGTATGGTGGGTAATGTTGAATTTCCTACATAGCTCTGTGACATCCTTGTTCTTAAAAGGTCCTCCGTTATCTATAACAATGTCTTGAGGAATGCCATAGCAGCAGATAATATAGTTCAAAATGAACTTCAAAATTTGTTTTCCCGTAGTGTAAGTGAGGGGAATAGCTTCGACCCACTTGGTGAAGTACTCTATAGCAGTGATGATGTATTTATGGCCATTGGAAGAATTAGGGAAAATCTGGCTAATGAGGTCAAGACCCCAGGGTGAAAAAGGCCAAGGGGTGATGGTGGGCTGGAGGGATTGGGAGGGAGCGTGTATCAAATCACCGTGCCACTGACAAGGTACACACTTCTTCACATAGTTGTAGGCATCTTGCTCCATAGTAGGCCAGTAATATCCAGTGCATAACAACTTATTGGCCAAAGTAAGTCCACTAGAGTGGGCCCCGTAGATTCCTTGATGTACCTCCTCCAAGGACGTTTGTGCTTCATCAAAATTTAGAAACCTTAGAAGAGTTCCATTGAAATGCTTTTGGAAGAGGGTATCAGCAAGGATTGTGTATTGGGAAGTGCGGCGAATGAAGGTTTTACATTGGTTGGGGGTTAAATTAAGTGGGGTATGTCCATTACGTAGGTAGGAATACACTTCTTGGTACCATGGGGAATTGGGATTAGCAATTTCAAACACCATTTCAGAATTTGGTTTGTCATAGGCAGGGACCGTAAGATTCTCAACAAGAAACTCACACTGTGCACTGTGTTTTGGCATAGTGATCAAAGACCCAATTGTTGCCATGGCATCTGCTGCTTTGTTGTTTGTGTGAGGGATTTGTCGGAAGATTAGCTCAGTGAAATGCATTTTGAGATCTTCAACTGTATGGTGATAGGGAAGCAACTTGTCATCCTTCATTTTATATTCATCCATAACTTGTTTGATAACCAACTGTTAATCACCGAGCACCAATAAAGTGAGAATCTTCCATTGTATGGCTTGTTGAAGTCCAAGTACAAGAGCTTCATATTCTGCAATGTTGTTGGTACAAGGAATTGTAATTTGAAAGATTTAGGGATGAGATCCACTTTTGGTGTACCAAACAAAATTCCTGCCCCCGATCCTTTCTGAGTGAAGGATCCATCAAAATAAAGCTTCCATGGTGGACTCAGGGAGAGATTAAGGACTAATTCATCTGGAAAATCTATGATCAGAGGATGTTTACCATCAACAGGTGCTTTAGCTAACTGATCTGCAATTACTTGTCCTTTGATGGCTTTTTGATCCACATAAGCAATGTCAAACTCACTAAGAATCATGACCCATTTTTTTGTATGACCAGTAAGAGTAGTGCGTGCTAGGAGATATTTGAGTGGATCAATTTTGGAAACAAGATGAATCTTATGATTAAGCATATAATGTTGTAGTTTCTGCGTACAGAAAATAAGGGCCAAACATGCCTTCTCATTTAGGGAATAATTCAACTCATATCCAATAAGAGTCCTGCTAAGATAATAAATTTCTCGCTCTTTGTCAGTATCATCCAATTATGCCAAGAGAGCTCCCAACGCGACCTCTATAGCAGATATATACAAAATCAGAGGATGACTAGCAATAGGTGGTACCAACATGGGTGGATTAGCCAGATAGTATTTCAGTTTCTCAAATGCATTTTGACACAAGCAATCCCACTGGAACTTGATATTCTTGCACAGGAGATGAGAGAATGGATGCACCTTATCTGCTAGTTGTGACCTGACTCTTTTGATGGATTGCAAATTTCCTTGTAAACTGTGTAATTGCTTCAATGTTTTGGGTGGTGGCATCTCTAGGATTTCTTTCACTTTCTTTGGATCAACTTCTATTCCACGTCGTGACACAATGTATCCCAGCAGCTTACTAGATTATACTCCAAAAACACACTTCTTAGGATTCAACCTAAGCTTATACTTCTCCAATTACTCAAAGATGGTAGTAAGGATAGGAATATGTGATTCCCTTGTTTTGGATTTGCCTAAAAGATCATCCACATAATCTTCCATGATGACATGCAAAAGGTCATGAAAGATGGTAGTCATTGCTCGTTGAGAAGTGGCTCCAACATTTTTAAGGCCAAAAGGCATCACCTGATAATAGAAGGTACCCCAAGGCATCATGAATGTGGTTTTGTGCTAGTCTTATGGTGTTATCCTGATCTGATTGTAACCTAAGAAACTATCCATAAGTGACAACATTTCATGTCCTGCCATTAAATCTACTATAATGTCAATACTTGGGAGTGGAAAATATCCTTGGGACATGCAAGGTTTAGGTCTCTGAAATCAGTGTAGATGGGAATGCCCCCAACAGGCTTACCTACTGATACAATATTAGAAACCCATTCAATATAATCAATTGGTCTGATTACTTCAGCGTCCAGCATCTTCTAAAGCTCTACTTTGACTACCAATGTGACCTGCAGATGCATCTTGTAAAGTTTCTACTTAACAGGTTTTACAATTGGATCTACAGCAAGATGATGCATGACAAGATCTGTATCAAGCTTAGGCATGTCTTTTTAAGTCTAGGAAAAATTGATTTTGTGTTTATGCAAGAATGTTGTCATGTCTTTCTTTTCTTGATCGCTGAGAGAAACTACAATGTAGGTGATGTGTGGATCTTCTTCTGTGCCTAGGTTGATTGGAATAGTATCTTCAATGATCATAGAGGACACTTCTAGTTCTGAAGATATAAATGGAAAGTCATCCTCTCCCTCATCTAGCACCTCAGAAAGGTTTTCACTAGAGGAAGCATCCTTTATTTTATCTTTTTCTTCACCCAAAGGTGCCTGCGAGAGGTTTTCACTAGAGGATGTATTTTCATTTTTTTTTTCTTTTTCATTTTTGCGACTGAGAGAGTTGACTTGGCTACCAAAGTAGGTGTATCTGATGTTTGTATTCTCAGATATTCTTAAGTCCAAAGAGGGCTAAAAATGCCTCATACGAATCACAAATGTCCAACATTGGTGGTGAGTCTTGCTGAACCCAGTCAATTAATTTAGGGTTTGTGAGGGGTAGACGAGGGGATGAAAGGTCAACTTGGGTGATAGTGAAGACATGGTGATTTTCATTTAGGTCATCTTCAATATATTAGAAAGGAATTTCTAAGAACACTTCCTCATTGTCTGAATCTGAGGCAGCTAGATAATAATCCTTAGCGAAGTTAGTCTTGGTCTCTATAGAACCCAATCCATGTCCCTTAGGATAGCCATTGGTTGTTATGATATTCTTCTTACCTATCTCATTAGCTCCAAGGCCAGTACCATGATATCCCATCCTTTCAACAATGGGAGTAACCTTAGGCTACTTTTCATTGGGGAAAATTATAGGTCATTCTTCTTCATCATTATAGAGCCAATCATGGATGCTATATTCCATGTGTTCATCTGATAGGGACCCCCAATGTTCAAAAATAGCTGATTTGCAACGCATAAGCACTTTATCTTTGGAAAGGGGTAATGGTGATGGTCTTCCATAAGACTTTGGAGATAAAGGGAGTTGCCCAATACATAGAGCACTTTCAAATTTATACTCTCCCATTCCTTAATCTGTAAATGTGGCCTTTGCTTCATATGAGGAGGGTTTGTCTTCAATAGCCTTGTCTTCAGTAACTTTTTCCTTTCCTTTGGATTTCTTAGCTGGTGTTTTGGATGTCTTTTTTGGAACTAATGGAGTGTTTGAAACAGGGGTTTCTTGATTGAAGTGTCGACTAAACTCATTCAACGGACATTAGTTAGCTTGTTTTCCTTCCAATCTCTTGTAGTATTGAAAGGGACCAGGAACTCCAGGAATTGTCATTTCTCTACCGTAATGTGGGAACTTTAGACATTGATGATAAGTAGAGGGTACACCTTTGATAGCGTGTATCCATGGACGTGCCAGCAAGATGTTATAAGGTAGATCTAGACCTAGTACATGGAAAATAGTTTCAATCAAGGTCAGGTCCACTTGTAAAGGTAGTGTGATCAAACCCTTTCTTTCTTGTTCTTGATCATCATAGCCTTTTATTGTGATTTGTTTGTCTGCATCAATGAGGTCCTCAAAAAGACCGATATTACAAATCATTTTCAATGTGCACAAATTTAAGCCAAATCCACCATCTATGAGGACTCTTTTTACTCTTGTGGAGTAGATTTTTCCTTCCATATGGAGGGACTTATTATGATGAAGGTCAGGACCACCGAAGTCCTTATCAGTGAAAACTAGATGTTCTTGTGCGGCTAGGTTCCCTATCATAGCTTTGAATTGTGCAGCATTGATGTTCTTAGGTGCATGAGATTCATTTAGAGCTTTATCAAGGATTTCTCTATGAACTGGAAAAGTTTTCAAGAGCTCTAGAATGGATATCTATGCAGGCATCTTTCATAACAGGGCCAATAAGTCAAAGTGTGAAGCAGGTCGACCAGTAGTAGATGGCACAGCTAGTGGATTTGCAGATATAGAAGGTTTATCAGCAGCTTGGACAGTGACTCTGGGTCTATATGTAGTAGCATTACAATCAGAAGCTTTGAGGATTATGGTATTAACATGTGTGTCAGATTCTTCAATGCGGCCACAAAGAGAGTCAAACCCAAAGATATCATTTTCACTTAAACTCCCACATGTTCGATCAAGGCCTGTAATAGTATTGGTAGAATAGTCATATGGGATTGCGTTTGATGCATTGTTTTGATTATGAGGTGGGAAGGGATGATTGTAGACTTTGAGTTATTAGATGAGGATGCATTATGACCTTCAACTTCAATTTTACCATCCTCAATGAGATCTTGTACAAAGTGTCTAAGCTTCATGCATTTCTTGGTATCATGCCCCTTAATGCAATGATAATCACAATACTCATTATCTCTATACCAAAAAGGTTTAGGTTGATTCTCATCAAAAGGTCAAGTATTTGGGTAGACTATCATTCCTTGATCCGCAAGTTGTTTGAAGATCACATCTAGAGGTTCTGCCAAAGCTGTGAATTGTCATCATTGTCGATTGTCATTGTTGTTGTTGTTGTTGTTGTTGTTGTTGTTAGGAAATAATAATAATTGATTGTGTGGCTGTTGATTGTTGTTCTGATTGTTCTGATTCTGATTGTTGTTTGGATTCTGATTATTTTGATTGTTCTAATTCTAATTTTGATTGTTGTTACAACTTTGATTTTGATTCTGATTGTTTTGATTGTTAGTGTTGGATGCTTGGACATTTTGGACATGCTTGGAATCATTCACTCCATCTTTGACAACTGCTTTATTTTTACTCCAAAATTTTGGTTTATCATTATTGGAAGGAGTATAATGTTTGATTCTACCTCTTTGCAAAAGGTCATCTTCAATGTCTTTTCCCTTCTTGACAAGGGATTCAAAGGTGTCAGGTGAAGCCATTTTCATTTGGAAAGACATCTCAAAGATTAAATTCTTTTTGAAGATGTCAATCAAGTGACTATCAGGTATTTTCCATGGCATGCAATTTGCAATATGTCTCCATCATTGTAAGAAACTAGAAAAGGTTTCTCCATTCTTTTGTTTAGTATTGCACAAATCGATGAGTGTTGCTTGATGCTCAATGTTATATGAGTATTGTCCAACAAAATTCTCTGCAAGATTAGAGAAGGTAGAGATTGACCCATAAGGAAGGGCCATGAACCATTCCAAGGCTGCACCTCCAAGACTCCTAGTGACGAGTCTTTTTAAGTAATTCTCATTATAGGCAACCTCTTGACATGAAATATAAAACTCTTTGAGATGTTGTAGAGGCCTTGTTTCACCTTTGTATTTCTCGAATTTAGGCATCTCAAAGTTTGGTGGGAATGGCTGCATCATGATAGACTTGTCAAATGGATAGGGACAAATCTCCTCAAAAGAAAAATCCTTCTTGCCCCCATTCTGCAAGCCTTGTACAATGTTCTTGAGCTCATTGAATTGTTGGGTGAAGTCTGGAGTATTACATGTGAGAAATAGGGGTACATAACCTCCACCTCCTCCAAATTGTGCAGTTGAAAATCCCATGGAGGTCATACCAATAGTAGCAGGAGCTATATATTTATAGGCTGGTGACGTATTGGTTGCAGATGTTTTTGTCCCCGATGTTTGGAACAAAGATGAAGAAAAGGGCATGGAAATCTGCCCTATGTTATTGACATTAGCACTTCCTCCTTGAGTCATTATCATTTGAGTGTTGTTATGTGTAGTATTTGTCAGCAAAGTGCTTATGATCTATTGAATTTATTCAGGTGTCAATTGAGGTATTGATGCAGTTATTGACATAGGTGTTGATGTAGGTACTGATGTGAGAGGTTCGCTAACAGGTCCTTTATCAGTGTCACATGATGATGTATCATTTGAGGTAGAATCCATGGCTGTGGTAGTGGCAGTAATGGCTTTCATCACATTTTGGGTAAGGAGTGTTTCATCAAAGTCAACAGGAACTTCCTTAGCTTGTACCCTAGTTCCTTGAAAGTATTGAGGGGCAAATGGGTTCTC
The DNA here is from genome assembly GCA_018584345.1 of Thuja plicata. Taxonomy (NCBI): domain Eukaryota; kingdom Viridiplantae; phylum Streptophyta; class Pinopsida; order Cupressales; family Cupressaceae; genus Thuja; species Thuja plicata. Next base: position 459,419 of record MU226792.1, read on the forward strand.
CTCACAGGTAATAGTGTTGAATGTTGCTCGCCTCATGTTTCTAGCTTGGGATTGAGCGACTACCATACAATGGTGGATTTAGAAGAATGGAAGACAAGGAGGTCTAAGAAATGAAATGGAGCAAAGATCTTGATCTTGGATTGGATTTGATTGGATTTTATTAGAGATTTGATTGATTGATTGATTGATTTATAGTTTTTTAGAACAAAACCTAACCATGTCAAAACCTTATGATGATACAAACAAAAAAGGATTTAAAGTAACACCTGTTCTACTTGAAGATGGACTTGTGATCTCAAGCAAAATGGGACATCACTAAGGGATTTAAATTACTTGAGATGGACTGATGGTCTACAAGAAATGTTGTGTTTGTTTGAGGATGAAGGTTTGTGATGCTTTGATTAAATTCTTTCAACCTAAAGGATTGATTTGATTTGATGGTTTTATCTAATGCTCCAAGAGAAGGAAGAATGATGGTGGAAGAATGGAAGAATGATCTAGAAGTAAGATGTTATCTAATCATATTGTTCAATGGAAACAAAAGCATTGTTGATGGAAAACTTGGCCGTGAAATTGCAAACTTTGTTATTGTAGAGGATTTTGTCAATTTTTTCCTGATGTTCAATCTCTTGCTTGATAGATGTTGCAATATGTTGGTATTCCTTGGATTTACAGGTTGTTTCCTTCTGCTCTCTATAGAATAGAGGTGTTGGAAGCTTAACCTTCTAATATTTTTTGAAATTGGTCATGTCAAGGAAAATCTGATTTTGGTTGAATGAATGAATGATCTAGGAAAAATGATTCTAGGGTCCTGTAGAAGGTCAAATTTTGAATATCTTGGCAAATTTGGAATTTCACTGTTGTAAAGCGGAGATGACAGTCTCAGACGTAGCTGATGATCTCTGTAGACAATGATCTACATAGATGGTAATATATGTAGATGGTAGATCCAAAGTAGAGATAGTCGACTGTGGCTAAGGCAGTGTGTTGAAATTCTGGGTAGATTTTTGACCTTTAGTCTATTTTTGGGCAAATTTGTTCAATGGCAACAACTGATTTCAGCACATGCAAACCAAAAAAATAACACACATGTCTTAAGAAAATCCAACAAGGGACAAAGCAACCTTGAGTGATACCAGCAAATGTGACATTGGAAAATCTTGATTCAACTTGTAATATCTCGTTTGTGTATGTTCAAGTGACTCTTTCAAGCCACTTATGTTTTTATTAGGTCTAGCACAATGAAAATAGTTCAAGCAGTAGCTACCTTAGGAATTTAGCTTCGCATGAAATATTATAGGCCCATTGCTTGATAGTCTTTCAGCTTACATAGCAATGTCACCCATAGAAGGGCGCCTGTGTTTTTGCCTTTTGCCAGGTATTGTTGTCATGCTACGAAGATCTCTTTTGCAACACAATACCCTGGGACATGTATGATGGGAATCTTGGGGGGAGAATCTTCCCTCCCCTTGTACTATAACAAGTCACCATTCAGAGGTGAATCGGGTAGGCTAGTAATTTATAGTTGCTAGCAAGGTTTTGTGGCATCCCCGCAATGGGTTTGTATGGCGTGAGATGCTTAAGTCTCTAGTTCAACCATGCCAATATGCTGAGGATATTCACTTAGTATGGACTACCATTGAACATGACCTGCCCAAGCTTGAAGCGATAAAGAGGACCTTTGGGTCACACTTTATTTCTATTCCGGATGAAGGGATTACCAGTTTGAGGTCATTCTCTAAAGGGGAAATGCACCCTCTAGACAGGCCTCTCTAGAAGCTTGATTAAGCTAAGCTTTCTCTTCACCCAAGATCCACGAAGGCGAGGGGAGAGAATACGGCTATAACTTAATCATAGCATCACATATTTTAAAGTGTTTTAATCTAATGACATATAGCTCGAAAGAAGTGTTGAGAAACACTTCTTCAAATATACCAAGAAATGTTCATTCCAAATTGAACCTATTAAAGCAACTATGTGTTTTTTTATCTAAGAAAAAGACACAATAGTATGGTTAATCATTCATGTTCAATTTATTTCCCACACAGAAAATAGAAATCTTGGAAATGTGTGTTCATTTACCTTATGTCATTCAAGATTGGTGAGGTTCATTCCTTTAACATTCAAGATTGAGTGAGTTTTTATTTTAAACAACATACATTCCAAGACAAATGTTTAATCATATAAGTTCATCTTAATAATCTACCAAGAATCATTAGGGAACCTACATGACATTCATCAGTAGTTTGAAATCTTGGATATTAAATGTTGCAGAAAATCACAAAACTCAAGAAAATGGCAGAGTATCACATATGGTGATCTGCGTAGACGGTGATCTGCATAGACGGCGATCTGCAGAAATAGTGATATACCTGTACAGGTGGAAAAATACACATAGTCAAATTCTGTTAAAAAGAACAGACTTAATCAAACTTAAAAATAATATTTTTATCAAACTAGACATCATTTAACTCCTAAAAATTGTGTTACTGTCAAAAACCCGAGAGTTAAAAATGCTAAAAAGATGATAAAAAGCAGTTTAAAACCACAATGTTATAAGTTTATTATTTGAACAGGTGGAGAAGGTGAAATATTATCCCAGACAACCGAGTTTCACAAACGGACGAGGAGCAAAGACGATAATCAGCAGAGACGAAACTCCAGAGCGGAGACAGGTCTGCGTAAGAATTTCCAGAACCGTAGAAAATCTACAAAAAATGTTAGAAAAGAAGGGACGTGGGTCCCACTGGGCATGCCAAAATGTACATGTTGGACTATAACCTGTTGGGAGCACGCTCAGACATGCAAATGTTAGAGAAATACATCAAATAAGCATTCTTAACATGTCTAAACATACTCTAAAACAAAGGATCCCATCATGACCTCCGATGAGCTAAACAAGGGCACCTAAGACCTTTCTGATTTTCTCTTAGAGAGGTGTGTGGGTGTGCTCTCCCAACACAATATACTAATCCCACTTTGATCTATGAATGCAAAATAAGTGATTATGATGAATGAAGAACTCAAGAAACAAGTATTGAAAACTTGTCTCAAGCCCTCACCATTGATTGCACATGCAAGACTACACTATGATGAAGATTCAATGATTAAACTAGGATGATATGCAAGGTCTAAACTAAGATTCATTCCATTATGAGCCTAAGATGTAATATCTAGATTCAAAATAAATAAACATGAATTAATAACTACAATTGCTATGGAAATATTAAATTCTCTAGAATCAAACTAACATGATAACAATGCATAAAAGGGAGATGATTTTCTCTTGACAGTGGCCTCTATTTATAGAATTTTTGGAGGAGAGAGAGGGCTTGGATGAGGTGGATCTCATGTGGCATCCACATAGGTGCCACATGAGGGACGCATAAGCCATGCAAAAGGCCCACTTTGCTCACACATGTGTGAGCAACTTTGGATGTGATGGGTCAAAGTGTACTTAAAGTACACATGTGAAGGATCTTGTAAGAGAGTGTAAGAAGGTGTAAGATTTTTAGTCCAATGAAACACTTTTGGAAAGTGTAAGAAGGTTTCATCATGGGTGTAAGAAACCTTGTTGGCACCAAATAAGGATTATTTGGAAAAGTGTATTTTTAGAAATTTTCTCACACATGTGTGAGAAAATAATTAGGACTAATTGGTGTAGGAATCAAGAAATTATCCTAATTAACCTTAGTTAATTAGTGAGTAGGTTTATTTGGTGAGAGCGATGTGAGGCAGGGTAGGATCTAGGTTCAAATTAGCTTAATCTAAATTTAAAATTTAGATTAATTTGGTTTAGTAGAATTTAAGTCATGTGGAGGAGTAAATAAATCAAAAATTTATTTAAAGGGAATTAATGAGGTATAATGTATTAAATAAGATTTAATGCATTAAAAAGGGGTAGTATTTAAATTAAATTTGAATACTAAGGAAATTGAATCATATTTAATTAAATATATAGAAGAATATAAAAAATATAATTAATTAAAATTAACTATAATGTTATGGGAATATTAATTAAATTAATATAAGGACGATTTCAGACGTCTATAGTTTGTTGATTTCTTTCATTACAAATCGGTGCTACTAACCCTCTTGTTTGAGTGTGCAAACATAGGCCTATATAGTTTCATCGGTTATAAGAAAATTATCTGTCATCAAAACCAAAAACCCAAATCATTTGAAGACTCTTTTTGGATTGCACTTTGTAATTCAAAATAGTGCATTTTAGATCATTAGATGTGATCCAAAATATTGATTCAAAACAATTACACAATTAAATTCAAAAAGACTTACATCAGTTTCATGGGTTGTAAGATAGTCATGTCCACCATCAAAACCCAAATCCTAAATCTTTTGAAGACCTTTTTAGATCACACCTAGTAGCCTTATTGTGTGTGTCATTTCATAGGTTGTAGGGAAATCATGTCAACCATTGAAACCTAAATCTCAAATTTCTTGAAAACTTATTTTAGATCAAACTTAGTAATCTTAATGAATGTGTCATTTTGTGGAGCTATAAAGATATCATGTACCCATAAAAAATAAATCCCATATCTTTTAAAAACTCATTTTAGATCACACCCAGTAATCTTATTGAGTGTGATCTAAAACTGAAATGAAAAATTGTGATATTGTTATCAGGATTCAACTATGTAGTTTGGTAAGTGTTCCATTCATTCCCTTGAAAGACAACTTCTTGTGAACCACCACCCATGAAATATGGGTCAATGGGTTTGACTCAAAAACTACATAGTTGAATTTTGATAGCAATATCATGAGAAAGAAGAGAGGGCTTGAAAGTAACTCAAGAAAAAAAAACTTATGAATAGCTATTTGTTGAAGAGAAGACTTATATTTGATACTTCAATCATTTACAAAGTATTAATCCCTTGGACTATATCAATTTCTAATATAAATGATAACACATCTTACTCACCTTAAAAGATCTATTGATTTTTTTTTGAAATATATTATATAGTAAAACTTAAACTATATTAACTTAATTAAACTATATTAATTGAATTGGGTTATGAAAACAAGGAAAAATGGTAGTAATAAAAGATACAAAATAGAAATAGAAAATAGATATAAAAATAAAATGTTGAAATATAAAAAACCTAAAAATAAATAAATAAAGGAAGCTTAGTATCCAAAATAGTAGTTTGCACATTATCACTTGATTCAAGTGTGTCATTAGCCTAGGATAATGGGAAATATAAGTTTCTAACCTAGAACTACTATTTCTATACACAATAAAATCATGACATAAAATAGAAAGCCTAAAAATTGTGATAACAATAGAAAGCTAACCTAAATTGATGAAATACTAAAATAATAAGAGAAGGGAAAGAGAAAAAGAAAACTTCCATGTGATATGGACTCCAAGAAACTTGTGTTTAGGACAAAATGAAAGGTTGGGGTTGTGTGCTAAAAATGTGTCACACTTCTATGGGTCATTCCATCCAAGGTTGCTCAAGAATGAGGCCTCAAATATTGACTCATAGCTCCCTATTCATGGAGTGCAAAGGTTTGTGATGGAGGCCCTTAGATTGACCTAGTTGTGCCTATGCAAATACACCATGAAATGAGAGATTCAATACATGAAAATAAAATCTATTCTATATGATAACAATGTATAAAAGGAAATTAATCTAAATGATAACAATGCAAGATTAATCTATAAAAGGAAATATGCAAATTTAATATATGAAAGGAAATATGATTCTAATCTAATATGAATCTAATATACATGAATAGCCATAGATGCAAGAAGAAGACAAGAAGAGAGAAGTTGCAATATCCAAGCTCAAAGTGCTCAAATTCTCCTCCAAAATTGCTCTCCAAACCTGTAGCATAACAATACATAAAAATTCTATATATGAATGAGAAGGAGAGGTTTCCTTATAAAGAAAAGTGAATGGTAGAGATTAAGAGGCAAAAATCAAAGGCTATGATTAAGAGGCAAAAATCCCACCACTTAGGAAGATGTGTAGAAAAAGGAACTTTTATTTAATTTAATTTAATTTATTTCCTTTTTCATCAAATAAAGTGCTTTAAGTGGGGATTTTTATTTATTTAATTAAAAGAGGGATTTTCTTTTAATTAAATAAATTAGAAGAATTTTATTTAATTAAATGGGAGGAATTTAATTTAATTAAATAAGAAGAATTTTATTTAACTAAAAGGGAGAAATTTAATTCAATTAAATAAGATGAATTTTATTTAATTAAAAGTGAGATTAAATCTTTTAATTAAATAAAAATGATCAAACCTTAAGAAATATTGAAATAATTGAATTAATTACGATTTAATCAAGGAAATTGATTTGAATTAAAAATGTTGCAAAGCATTGATTCAGGAATTTGATAAATTGATAAAATGATAAATGGGGGCCCATAGTCTAGGCGACCATTTAGGGTGCATAAATTTGCCCCTCTTTGACTAATGTATGATCATTCTAGGAATGCATGTAGTCAAAGAATGCAGTTGAAGTGTGAGATCGATTTGGGATCACAAAACAACACAGACATCAACACCGTTGTATATAAGTAATTGACATCAGGACAAAGATAAACTGATTGAAAAAGACAAGGTCAACACCGTTGTTTGACATGTCTGAGATAAGAATTTCAAGCAAAGTTGCCCCAAGCAGAACAAATGATAGGATTGATAAAGATGAATCAAGGATTGAAGTTTGATAGGTACTTCCCCCTCGTGATCAAAATCGAAATGAGATAGAGGAGAAACAAAAAATTGATAAATTTGATTAAATCAAATTAAAGATAAGGTTCTTGATGTAAGATGAAAGATATAAGGATCACAGAACCAAGGTAGATCATCAAGCATGAAAGATTATGCCCCAAGGTTGAATTAGAAGAAAAGAAGTGGGGTCAAATTGAATGGAAGATAGAAGTTTGGAAGAGGTGGAAAGAAATGGAGAGAAGAAAGAGAATTTGCCTCAAGAGAGAGAATGCCCCAAAATCAATCAACTATTTAAGATAAAAAAAAATTGATTGAGATCACGAAAGAAGATAAGGAAATGAAGATAAAACATGACCATAGTTGATTAAGAGTCCACAAGAAAGATGAAGGAAACCCTTTCAAAATCATAATGTAGCCTAAAAATGCAAATTAACAAGAGGTCTGAAAATGCAAGCTACATGAAAATGCAAAGGTGTACTTGCAATAGAGCAACTGTAACATAGGACTTTGTGTTCATCATTCATTAGAGAATGTTACGGAACTTATTTTCATCATTGGGCCATTATTAACAGACATAAAAAATTCACACAATCATCACTAGTCACAAGTGCAACTATGAAGATATGAATGTGATTTATATCAGATTGGAATGTGGAAAGATTCTAACATAAGCATCAAAGACATAAAGGTCAAGATGACTGTGATGTTAGCTTACCCAATTTAATATAGCAAAACCATGCTTGCATCAAGGCATAAAGGCCAGGATGACCAACATAATGGTTGTGCAAAAACTATGAAGCATAAAGAAAAAAGCAAATAAAAATATGTCCTATGCCCCAAGTCATCTAGCTATGCATCACAGAGAGACTTATGAGACAAGGACACTCAACAAAAATAAATAACAAACAGCACATAAAGAAAATATCATGACATATCTCAAGCATTAAGTGTTGTGTTTAAAAATTTAAGTGTGTTAACTGATACTGAGTTCCAAGGATAAGGATCGAATGCTTGCAAGCAGGTAAGACCACATGACAAAACGGGGTAAGACCAAATCGATAAGTGTTGAAAAACACTCAATGTCAAGGGTTGTATTGAAAAATACAGCTGGGGTGGTGTTGAAAAACACCATTTTTGAGATGTCCTAAAGACCAACGCATCTAAGAGACCAAAGATAACATAGTTATGCCCCCTAGACAAAGACAAAGACCAATTCCAAACCAAGGCAACAAGGACAAGGCATGATGGAGAGAGGCTAAGTGTTGAGGACATGCACTAAGAAATAGGGGTGCAAAGGCCTCAAGTAGCGTCGTTTCCAGGTTTTCACCACTTGGATTTTATTACAATTTTTTTATTTTTTCATTTCATCTTTTTTTCAAGACTTTTTATAATTTTTTTGAATTTTTTCTACCAAGGCACCTGTTTCCAGGTTTTCACCAATGCACTTTTTCTATTTTTTTGAGTTTTTGAATTTTTTATTTTTTTGTATTTTTAGAATATATAATTTTTTTTTTTGAGATACATCAAAGCGTATATTACTAGGTTTTCACTAAGATGATCATTTTTTCAAGACATTTTCTGATTTTTAGAATTTTTGACAATATATCATTTTTTTTATTTTTTTCAAGATCAATAATTATGTACAAAGGATGCCCCTAGACAGAATGGGCATCATGGATAGAACTTCTTCACGTGCAAGACATTGATAGGATCAGGGAGCTTCTCTTCCTCTTCTGTAGATAGTAAATAAGCACCTAACCCAAAAAGTGTTATAATGATGTAAGGTCCAAGCCAATTAGGTTCAAATTTGCCCTTTTGATCTCTATGTTGTTGATTCTTAGGATTTTCACATAGGACAAGATCTCCCACTTGGAATTCTCTAGGGTGAACCTTTTGTTGAAGGCTTTGGACATACACTTTTGACAAACCCTCATATGGTTAAATGATGCTTGATGTTTGTCATCTAGAAGTTCTAACTCTTGAAGTCTCATGGCGCGGTATTCTTCATCTATAACTAGAACATGGAGAGAAACTTGAAGTGAAGAAATCTCAATCTCCAAAGGTAACATTGCTTCAGCACCGTATGCAAGGGCGAAAGGAGTAGCCCCAATAGGAGTATGAATATTCATTCTATAGACCCACAAGGCTGGATTTATTTGTAAATGCCAATCTCTACCATTCTTACAAACTGTTCTATGCAAGATTTTAAGAATGGTCTTGTTTGATGCCTCTGCTTGACCATTTCCTTGTGGGAAGTAAATGGAGGACCAATGTTGTTTAATCTTGAATTTCTTGCAGAGTTGTTTAAGGTTCTTATTTTTAAACTGGCCTCCATTATCAGTGATAATATCAGAAGGCACTCCATATCGACAGATGATATGGTTCAAAATGAATAGAGAGACTATCTTGCCTGAGGCAATAGAATGTGGGATAGCTTCTACCCATTTAGTTAAGTAATCAGTAATAGTGATCATAAACATGTATCCACCTGATGAGTTGGGATGAATCTCCCCAACAAGATCAAAGGCCCAATGCTGAAATGGCCAATGAGATATAGAAGGAATGAGCTCCCTGCTTGGAGCATGTATTAGGTTACCATGTTTTTGACACTTTTCACATAACTTTACAAAAGCTACTGCATCAATCTGCATCATGGGCCAATAGTACCCCTCCCTAAGCAACCTTCGGGCCATGGCAAGACCATTAGAATGTCCCCCACCAATGCCCTTATGGATGTCAACTAACGCTTGATTGGATTCTTCCTTTTCTAAGAATCTAAGAAGTGTTCCATCTAGACCCCTCCTATACAAATCACCAGTGATAAGGAATGGTGAGAGATGTTTCGGGTAAGGTTTATGCATTCAGATCGGTTAAAGGTTTCAGGTATAATGCTATCTTGAAGATATGAGTAAATGGCACCATAACAGGATGACTCATGACCAACAAGGGTACAAATAACATGGCTTTCTTGGGAGTCAAAGATAGGGTGATGTAGCTCTTCCACCAGGAATTCAACTTTGGATTCATGTTGATCTAGCTGAAGGAGTGAAGCAAGTGTATCCATAGCATCAGCTACCTTGTTTTCTACTCTAGGGATTTGCTGAAACATGACAAATGTGAAATAGTATTTCAAGGAATCAAACATTTTCTCATGTTTTGTTTGATATTCATCATTAACTTGGTTGATTATTAGCTATGAATCCCCATAGATGTGTAACTTTGTGATTCTCCATTCTATAGCTATCTTAAGTCCATTTGTTAAAGCTTTATACTCAGCAATATTGTTTGTACGTGGGAACAATAATTTGTAAGACTTAGGAATCATGTACCCATGAGGAGAAACAAACAACACACCAGCTCCTAAATGATTTTGCATAAAAGATCCATCAAAGAAAATATTCCATGTTCTTTCAGTCATATATATGAGATGCTCATCTGGGAAGTCAAATTGAATAGGTGCATTATCTTGTAACAGGAAATCAACCAATTGGTTTGCTATGGCCTATCCTTTGATTGTTTTATGCTCAATGTACTCTATGTCAAACTCTGAAAGTATCATCATCCATTTAGCAAGTCTACCTATGAGGGAAGCCTTACTTAGCAAGTATTTGTGTGGATCTATTTTTTCTATGAGGTGTATAGTGTGCACAAGCATGTAATGTCGCAACTTTTGGGAAGCAAACACAACAGCAAGGAAATTTTTTTTAATGTTGGTGTAGTTAATCTCATATGAGACAAGAGTACGGATAATGTAGTATATTTCTCTTTCTTTCCCATTTTCATCAAGTTGAGCTAGTAATGCCCCCAAGGAAGATTTTGTTGCTAAAATGTATAGAATAAGTGGTTTCCCTGAGATAGGAGGCATTAAATAGGAGGATTTTCCAAGTACTTCTTGATTTGATCTATTCTCTTTTGACAATCCTCATTCTAAACACATTTGACTCCTTTGTGTAAGTTCTTTTTGAAGGGTTGAGATCTATCTGCCAGTTGTGAAATGAATCTCCTTATAGATTGAAGATGTCCTTGAAGACTCCTCATTTGACTAATGTTTTTAGGAGGTGGCATATCTATGGTTGCTTGAACTTTTTGAGGGTCCACCTCTATTCCTTTTGCTGAAATGATGAATCCAAGTAGTTTTCCAGAGGTAACTCCAAATGCACACTTTTTAGGATTTAACCTTAGTTGAAATTGTTCCATAGGATTTAGAATGACTTCCAAATCGTCTAAGTGTGTATCTCTTTGTTTAGACTTGGCCAAGGTATCATCCACATAATCTTCCATGTTTTTATGCATAATGTCATGAAAAATAGTTTTCATAGCTCTTTGATAGGTGGCTCCTATATTTTTCAATCCAAAAGGCATAATTTTCCAACAATAGGTACCCCATGCACAAGTGAATGCAGTCTTTTCTTGATCTTCAGGAGCTATCTTAATTTGATTGTACCTAGAAAATCCATCCATCAAGGAATAAATCTCATAACCCACAGTCATATCCACTATCATGTCTATATTGGGGAGTGGAAAGTCATCCTTTGGGCATGCTCTATTGAGATCTCTAAGATTTGTGCAAACTCAAATGGATTTATCATGTTTGGAAACTAGTACAATGTTTGATATCCATTCAGTATAGGCAATAGCTCTTATAAATTTTGCACCAAGGAGTTTTTCTAATTTTGCTTTGACAAGAAGAGCTATGTGGGGATGCATCTTCCTCAATTTTTGTTTAACAGGTTTGACATTTGGAGCTATGGACAAGTGATGCATAGTAAGATTAATGTCCAATCCTAGCATATCTGAATAAGTTCATGCAAAACTAATTTTCTTTTTCTAAAAGAACTTAGTGTAAGCCTCTTTTTCTGTTGGTGACAAGGACTCAGCCAAGTCTACTATTTGTGGAGCCTCATTCGTACCCAAATTGACTACTTGTGTTGGTTTGATAAGCACTAAAGATCTGTCCTAAAAATAGTTGGGGAGATGATCAAGTACCTCAAAGAGGTTTTCACCCTTGGATACATCATTTATTTTTAATTTTTTTGGTTCTGACACCGCCACACAGTGGTTTTCACCATCAGAACTCCTATTCTTTTGATTTTATTTTCTTTTTATCTTGTCACTAAGGTACTTGATGTCAGGCTCTGTCATACTAGTAGGCGGTTCACTGGTGGAAGAGACTACAGGTTCAATGGCATTTAGGTAACAAGCTATCTCATAATCATTTTGGAATGTTAAAAGCTCAAGTTCTTGATAGCATTTGGACCAATCAATGAGGTCAGGATGAACAAGAGGTAAGTCAATGAATGGTTCAAGGTTATAAATGTGAATGGTATTATCGCTGGTGACTAAAGACTCAGAGTTTGTCAAGTATCCCTCTAAGCTACCCAAATCAGGATTCATCCTAACAAGAGAAGAATCGTCCACTAAGGCAACACGTGGGCTCAAATTATCTAATCATATACGTGACTCGTTGGCTACCTTGGTTTGAGAACTATAAATGTGAATAACATCAAAATCTCTATCAACTATGGAGGGCTCTGAAAAAGAGTCCCATTCATACTCATTTGAACTTGTATCTGAACTGCGACTAGGATGCTTACACCATGAAGGTTTGGGACATTTGGATGTAGAAGGTCCAGTTTCATCAAAAGAAACATCTTCTCTTTCCATTAAACAAACAAGATTCTTTTGTTGACATTATCTCAAAGGATCCTCTATATCTGGTTCTTGTTCTAAAGTTGAAACTAATGCATGGGTGACGGAAATATCTGAATCTCCCCAAAGGAGAGTAGTGGAAGGGACCCAATCTTCACACATATTTTGCTGATTTGTCAAATTAGGTACATACTCTATTTCATCATCACTATCCAACTTTTCAAAGAGAGGATTAGTGTGCTCATTGTAATTCTCAAATCTTAGGCCAACTGGCTTCTTAGACTTGCATCCAAAAAGAGAATGATCAAGAGGTTCGGCTCTAGCATCCAAATTGTGATTAAGGGGGCCATATCTAGGATATCCCATCTGTCTAAAAAAAGTATACCCTCATCCATAAGTCGTAGGAGAGGGAGAGAATTTCTCATTGTGCATATATTTTTCTTCTCTATAGATCCAATCTCTAACAAATGTCTCCTCTTTCTCATTTTGAATAGGCACTGATGATTCTACAAATGTGCCAAATAAAGTCATAGCTGAAGAGGAAGGTTTCTTTTCTTGTGAAGGCTTTCCATAAGACCAAGGTGAAACTGGTAATGTTGTGAGAGAGTTGATTTGATACCACCCCATACCAAGGTCTATTAACTTAAGCTTGTCTTTACATTTAGCTAACGTTGCATCAAAATCTTCTACTTCTCTATTAAGGGGAACATGAGCCCCTACAAAAATTGAATTAACAGATAAAGTGTTATCCCCAGGTATACAAATATCTATTCCATTATAGGGGAAATTAACACATTGAAGGTAGTTAGATGGCACTACCAGCATATCATGAATCCATGGCCTACCAAGTAAGATATTATATGCAAGGGGTCTAGCATCAACTATTTGAAATACAATATCCTTTTCAACAGGGCCAAGCTAGACAGGAAGGACGGCCAACCCCTTGGAACTTCTTTCTGCCTCATCATAGGCTTTCATAGTAATATTTTTTCTGGTATCTATGACTTTCTCAGAATAACCCAATTCTTTCAAAAGACTAAAAGAACAAATATTAAGCCCAACACCCCCATCTATCAACACACGCCTGACACAGGTTCTATGGATCATGACCTCGATATGAAGGGAAAGATTGTGTGGATGGCTCAAAGCTTTATCATCATCTTCTGAAAAGGAAAGGAAATGAGGGGTAGCAATATGATTAACCATATTCTAGAATTGATCAATATCTAAGTTTTTGGGGACATTTTCCATGTGCAAAGCATCCCCAAGGATTTTCTTATGTCTTGGGGACAACTCTAAGAGCTCAAAGATTGAAATTTGAGCTGGTGTTCTCTGTAACTGATCAACAAGGCTATAGGTTGACTTAGGATTAACAGTTGGCTTCAAGGTGACAGGCTTGGATGCCACTTTCTTAGGTTTACTGGATTGGCTCGAATTAGGTCCTCTAATGACAACAAGACCTTGACTTTGGGTAACAGCATTAAGGGCTTGAGACGACACTCTGGAGTTGGGACCCCTTAGCACCACAACAGGTTCTTTATCAAAAATAGGAGAGTCTTCATCTAGATCATAACCATAGGGATCTTTGCCACTCATCATGTTAACATTTTCTTCAATAACTTCAATCATATTGATAACATTCTCCACATCTGTGTAAGTATAATTGATCTCAGCTTTGTCATTCTTAACTTTAGAGGTTTCCCCCTTTTCATATTTGGGAAAAGGTTCTTTGAACACCTTATGATTGGCATTGGTTTTCAATCCATCTATTGTATATTGTCCACTCTCAATGAGATCTTGAATGATATGCTTGAGTTTCCAGTAGTGTTCAATGTCATGTCCAATACCATTATGAAATATGCAAAAGGCTTTCTCCTTCCACCAATGTGGTTTAACTTTTGGTATACAAAAATTTGCAGCATCTTGAGGATGGGCTAGATTGTTAGCCATAAATTTCTTTAAAATTTCCTCATATGACTCACCAAGTTTTGCAAATTGACGTCTTTCACTCTTAGGCTTACCTTGGTAGCTTGGCTTACTTTCTTGTTGATTGGAGGTATTGAGCTTTATAGCTTGAACATTACTAGACAAATGAAGCACAGGTTGATCTTTAGGTTGGGAGGAATCCACAACTCCATCATTAACCACTTGTTTGTTCCTATTCCAATGTTGGTTTTTCCCTTTATCCTTATTAGAGTTTTTTTTTTGACCATTGTTGTTGTTACTTCCATGTTTGGTCAAAATTCCTTGTTCTCTTAAAACATCCTCAATTCTACATGTGGTTTCAACCATGGTGTCAAAAGAATCAAAAACCATTTTCTTAACTTCATACCGCATTTCAGGGACCAAATTACTAACAAGAATGTCAATCTTTTCATTGTCAGGAATAGTTCTAGAATAGCAAGGGCATTTTTGTCTCCACCTTTGCAAGAAAGTAACAAAGGATTCTTCTTTAAGCTACAAAAGACCAACAAGGTGATAGATCTTGAAACATTGTATGCAAAGTGTTGAACAAATCTGTGAACAAGTTCTTTGAAAGTCTTAATAAGAGGAGTTATCTTAGTAAACCACTCCATTGCTTGTCCCTTAAGGCTTCATGGGAATAACCTCATGGGATAAGAATCATCTTGATGGAACTCAAAAATGTGATATAAAACTGGCGCACATGATCATGTGGATGTCCACTCCCATCATATTTGTCATATTGAGGAATTTCAAACTTTCTAGGAAATTATTTCATGTCAACACTCTTATCAAAAGGATTAGGACAAATCGAGTCCAATGAGAAAGAATTCTTAGGTTCGAATATCTTGTCCATTGTTCTTTTCATTTCATTGATCTTCTCCTCTTGGGATGGACCTTGCTTCTTGATCTTTTTATCCACATCAAAGTTGTAAGGGACTCTAGCACCCTTGTTGATTAGGCTCTCTAGGAACTTATCCTTGTTTTTCTCCACATATTTCTCCACATACTTTTGAAAAAGTGGCTCTTGTTGCATTTTCATAGTCTTGGGAGGTGTGATCAAATCTCGAGCTACTACCCCCATATTGTGAACCATAATGAGCATGTTGTGAAGGTGGCCTTGAGTTCCTAGGAGGTGTTGGTCTCCTATACTAATCATGTCTAGAAACTCTTCTTCCTCTAGGGCTAGGAGATCATGAAGGTGATCGTGAATGTCTCCTACTTCATGGAGTCCTAGGAGGAGTGGATGGAGAAGATCTGTTTCCACCACTAACATGCATATTATTGAATGGATCATTGAGTTGTTGAGCCAAGAGCCTATCTTTCTCTTCTTGAAAGGCTTTCTTTTCCGTTTCTACCAAAGTCTATCTCTCCAACTCTATGCATCTAATTTGTTCTTCCTTACAAGATTTTTCATCTTGGAATGCTTTCTTTTCACACTCAATCCTCTTAATCCTTTCATTCATGTAACCTGAAGAGCTCTTGAGTGATGAACTTGGTCTTGAATTTCTAAACAAGTTGTTGGTATAAGTTGTATTGACATGAGTGTCATAAAGCTCATCTCCTTAGTTCTCATGTTGTTATAACTCATCATCATAAGCATGTCTCTTACCTCTCTCTCTCAGCCCTTTGGTGTGCATATAGATATCTTGTTGAAATAAAGGGTGAGGTTGGTCTACTATTATGAGAGGAACCACTGAATGAAATAGCATCTCTACTCTTTGCAAACATATCATCATAATGTTTATCCATGGCTTCCCTCCCTCTCTGAGTCCTTGTGTAACTCATATCCATAGAAGAGCGAGAAGATACTATGGGGGTACCCAACTCACTAAGGTGACTCTTGGAATCAAACCACACTTCCGATATATTCCTAGGTATTGATCAAATATGGATTCCTTTCCCTTATGTTTTTGGCGAGTTTGAACTAAAGGTAATTGGTTAAAAACCACTTGAGGTCATTTTCCTTGATTTACTTGATATCTTGTTGTAACTGGCATGAAAGAAAAGGTACTATTTGATAGGATTACCCTGAGAAATGTTGGTACAAAACTAGGATAGTAAAGGCATTAAATTTGTCCAAAAAGAGGTGATAAGATAGAAAACTTGCAAAAGGCGTAAGCCAACACTGCCACAGAGATGCCCAATAAATTCAGGTGAAAACCCTAGCACATATGGATCAGGAGGATGGTCTTACCCAAACTATATTGATTGAAATTGAAATTGTATGAAAGTGGATGGAAAAGAGACTACCAAAACTCTCCAAGTGTGTTATCAAAGAATCTAAAAGTTTATCTTTTCAACAAGGATGGTTTCTAGCTCACCAAGCTTCCAAGCAAGGTCACTTGTGAAATCAAAGAATGCTAATCCAAGAGGTCAAAATGCAAGAATCCAAAGCATAAACAAGCATCTAACAGTGGGGTAAGTAATCCAATCTGACCTGGATCAACCAAAGAAACTAGAAATGACAGGGCAGCAATCAAGCAAGCGGGAGATGACAGCAAATAGCTCACTAGCAGACAATTTTGCACGACAAAAAGCCTTCTCGTGCGAGGATTAGCACAAGACCACATGAAAAAATGTATAGATCCACATGAAGAAAGACCAGACTAGTGTGATAGGATAATAGTACACTGACGATAAGTTTGCAGAATATCGTGCAAGGATTAGCACAGAGTCATGTGAAGAAACGCAGTGAGCCACGCGAAGAAATAGTTTTCTCACGCAAGGGATGTAATGCCCCTCCAACCCGATCAAGTCTTGGTTATGCTCACTAGAAATTAGGAAGAGCTATAGGTTAGAATGACCCTTCTTGAGATGGTTGCTTAAATTGAACTTCTTCCGACTCACCATAACTTCATATTTTAATATGGGAAA
>MU226792.1:476711-489589 GCA_018584345.1 Thuja plicata
AAACTTCTTAGGGAATACTCGTTTTGATATCTGAATAGTGAAAAGATATGTCATGAGTTCAAGGGTATCTCTAGGTGAAATAATAAGGGTAAGAAACATGTATGCTATTAAAATAGTGGTGAGATGTAATTTCTTAAATGTATAATTCAATATGAGTAATGTGTGGTTATTCAAACTAGGTTTTTAATCTCCATTCTTAACTAGACTTGTACAAGGTTATAGATGATAATTTGTGGAAGTTAAACTTATGGAAAAATTATTCATTTGATGATTTATGTTCGTTATCAATACATGGATAAGTACTTTTTTCTCTTTCTATTATTATCTTTAAATGAAGATAGGAAGTAAGGACTCTTATTGGAAAAGTTTAATTGAGTTTTGATGGTGCAATTGGCTTGAGCATAGATAATGTTAAGGAGTAAACAAATTTTAAAGAATAAATGTGTTTAGTGGATGTGATTAGTAATTTATGCTTGTTTCACTTCTAGGGTTAAATTTTGTGTTAGTCGGTAAGGAAAATTAATTCCACTAGTTCATTAATGTAGTTGATTTTTATGTGAAATGGAATCAATGTAAATTGAAGTTGTAATGGAAATAGAATTTTCTCGATTAAGTAATAAAATGAAATATTTAATAATGGTAATTGAATTCATTAAGGGAACCTTAAGGAATTTTTTTGTAAATGGTAATGATGTTAAGTTAGAATGTTAGGAACAAAAAAAAAAAAAATTATTCCTTATGGGTTCCCTGGCGGGGACATTACAAGGGAAGGCAACAGAACTCAGTTTTTGATTGTGTTAAATAACCAACTAGATGCATTAACATATTTTTACCATGGATCAGGCATGCAAGATGGCAATCAGGGAGTTCAAGCAATCAATGTCTTCAAACAATGAGCAAGGGACAAAGCAACCTTGCACATGAACATGGATAGTGTCATAGTATTTCTACTCCATAAGATTTTACTTGTGTATATTCTCAAAAAAATTTCCAATCATGCACATAGTCCTAGAAAATAAAAAGTTGGTTTCACTATGGTTCTTAGTAATGGTTTGAATCTGCAACTTTTGCAATCTCAAGTGGGTGAAATCTAATCCTGGCACACCGAGGTTTTGACACAGTCCGAGAATTTAATCAATCAGGAGTTGCTGAGGAGATCTGACAACCCACATGAAACTACACCCATGGATATTTCTTCCACAAGGACATTTATATAGTGGTTATTGCTACCATGGAAAAATGGCTATTATTGCTTGAGGTTCCATCCACGTGGTTTACCCAATAAAAGGAGTGTCCACTACGGTTAACCTTCTCTAACAAGGAAGAATCACAATATGGACCACATGGGGACATGGTTTGGATTCAAGGGTTCCAAGTTTTTGATTCTCCCAAAAGGGAAAAGAGCATAATCCTCTAGCCTCTTCACCTCACCCAAACATAGAAAACAATATTAATTGACCCACTAATTTGAAATCACCTCATCCAAGGTTCACACAACAAAAAATGACACCAATCTCCCCAAAGAGAGAAAGTATCACCAAAAGTTGAAGCCAAAACCAAGTTGACCAATGAGATAAAAACAAATCCTTCCCTACCTACAAGGGGATCTATCGTCAAAAAGATCTTCGCATGTAAGATAAGTGAATGAAGCCCACTCTCTCAAGAGCACCACAAATAGTGTTCATAGGGCCTAATTACTATGTGAAACATATATGCAAGAAAGCAAATCTAGATCCATTTTTTGAGCACCAATTGGAAATGTGATCTATGAAAGCAAGAAACACTCAAGCTAAAGACATGAGAGGTTCATTTTATTTCTAAAATCCAAATGTTATAGGGATCAACAAAATACCTCAAATCCAATGTAATGCGAATCATTTTGTTATTTATCCACGCAAGTCCAAATCAGCAACAACAACAACAACAAATCACAAACCACCAGAAATAGTAAACATTAGTGGTTAGAGATCAAAGATATAAAATATAGCAATAAAAATTAGATCTCTGGTGTGAAATCTTGCGTGAAGATTCTCAAAGTGCCGCGCAAAGATTCATAGATAGCCACACGAAGATTCACAGAATCTCGCGCGAAGAAATTCAGACAACAAAAAAATTGCAAAAAATAGTAAATAGTAACATATCACAGAGCCTAGCGCCAAATGTCGCGTGAAAATTTACACAGAGCCGCAC
This sequence comes from Thuja plicata, assembly GCA_018584345.1. Taxonomy (NCBI): domain Eukaryota; kingdom Viridiplantae; phylum Streptophyta; class Pinopsida; order Cupressales; family Cupressaceae; genus Thuja; species Thuja plicata. The sequence goes on from MU226792.1 coordinate 478,902, forward strand.
GAAAATTCACGCAGAGCCGCATGACAAAACACAAAATCCAACAAAAGTACAAAAAATACATAAATCTGAAAATAAATTACAAAAAATAATATAGTGACAGAAAATGAAACTTCTGCCCTACGGTGGGCGCCAAAAATGTGTCACACTTCTATGGGTCATTCCATCCAAGGTTGCTCAAGAATGAGGCCTCAAATATCAACTCATAGCTCCCTAGTCATGGAGTGCAAAGGTTTGTGATGGAGGCCCTTAGATTGACCTAGTTGTGCCTATGCAAGTACACCATGAAATGAGAGATTCAATGCATGAAAATGAAATCTATTCTATATGATAACAATTCATAAAAGGAAATTAATCTAAATGATAACAATGCAAGATTAATCTATAAAAGGAAAGATGCAAATTTAATCTATGAAAGGAAATATGATTTTAATCTAATATGAATCTAATCTACATGAATAGCCATAGATGCAAGAAGAAGACAAGAAGAGAGAAGTTGCAATATCCAAGCTCAAAGTGCTCAAATTCTCCTCCAAAATTGCTCTCCAAACTTGCAGCATAACAATACATAAAAATTCTATATATAAATGAGGAGGAGAGGTTTCCTTATAAAGAAAAGTGAACGGTAGAGATTAAGAGGCAAAAATCAAAGGCTATGATTAAGAGACAAAAATCCCACCACTTAGGAAGATGTGTAGAAAAAGGAACTTTTATTTTATTTTATTTTATTTATTTCCTCTTTCATCAAATAAAGTGCTTTAAGTGGGGATTTTTATTTATTTAATTAAAAGAGGGGTTTTTTCTTTTAATTAAATAAATTAGAATAATTTTATTTAATTAAATGAGAGGAATTTAATTTAATTAGATAAGAGGAATTTTATTTAATTAAAAGGGAGAAATTTAATTTAATTAAATAAGATGAATTTTATTTAATTAAAAGGGAGATTAAATCTTTTAATTAAATAAAAATGATAAAACCTTAAGAAATATTAAACTAATTGAATTAATTACGTTTTGATCAAGGAAATTGATTTGAATTGAAAATGTTGCAAAGCATTGATTCAGGAATTCGATAAATTGGTAAACTGATAAATGGGGGCCCATAGTCTAGGCGACCATTTTAGGGTGCATACAGGGGCTACTTAGAATCTTGTCTTCAAGAAAAGCCCCTAGTTTGGTCTTTCAACCTCCATGGAAATCTAATGGAGTGATGAGAAATCATATAGTGTATACATTTTTCCTTCATGTGTCTAGGACTAAGAACAAGAATGAAAAATTAAATAGATATGTAAGAACTAATCCTGGGTCCATGAGGAGAAACACCCTACTATTTAGGGGAGAACAAGGGGGGTGATGACTCTAATAGGGCCAAAGGAAACAATGATAAATGATAAATAAGGGAGGGGGATAAAAATATTACAAAGTGATATTTACAATGACAATGGAGGATGCCAAAATGGTCGAGGGAGCTACTACAACATTATTACATGCTACTAATTGTTATCCAGAGACAAGAAGGTTCAAGCTTGTACCAAGGAAGCCTCAACATTATAAACATGGTATGCCACCAAAGAAATTGACCATCCTTTCAATTCATTGTCAAAGAGCCACCTACCCACCCACAACATTGAAAATATAATAGCTATTTCATCTATCAAGAATATAAGCATTATTTAGGAAGAGAATGTATGTGTAAAGGCCACTATCACAAAGATCCATTTGGAAATCTTTTACTACCTTTCATGCCCTCAAATAGTAGAGAACAAAAAGTACAAGAAAAAAGTCACACAAACTTTACCCAATACATTTCAATGCTCAAAGTGTTATATTGATGTCTCTTATTGTGATTTCAGCTACATGGTAGAAATGGACTCTCAAGATGAAATATTTGAACTCCTCAAAGTTACTATTTTTGAACGACTAGAAAATTCCTTTTGGGTGTTTATGTAGAGGATTTATAGCTATTGCTAGTGGAGCATGATGCTAGTAAACACATCTTGGACAATATGATCAATTGTCAGTTTCTACTTGATCTCAAAATCAAAGTGGTCACATTTGGTGGGTAGGAAACATAGAGCATTGTTATTGCAACCTTTAAGCTAATTTAAAAATTGTATTTAAATGTTACAAAATACAATCACACATGTTATGTATAAAGTCAATTTGTATACCTTTTTACTTCTAATATTATCTATACCAAGTGGTCTTGGCCTCTCAAACAACATTTGCATTTTAAATATTAATTGATAGCATAGTTAATTCATTTGTATTATGTGTGTATATATATAAATAGATGATCAAACTTAACTAAGCATATCTATCAAGATATTTTGTGTTATTCTATTGCGTGCCACATTCTAATTCCACACCATAGTACAACTCATTAGTTTGTATGTAGTTTTTGTCCATGCTACTTCAATTTATGCTTGCGTATGTTTTTGCAAACTAACACCATTTAGATTTCTTACAAATAGTTAGATGCTTTCAATTATGATTCTTGAATTCTTCAAATAAATTATTTACAAGATCATCATTCATAGATATATGAAATGATTCAAGTCAAACATCACCGAAATGAGATGCAATGTAATTGGTACCATGATAGGAAAGATATTATCAACAAAATAAGATGAGAAAATGAGCACAACCTTCTTGTTGAAGCTGATGAGGCAATTTATTGTCTCTATTTTATCTTAATCTTGGTACTTTGTTTTAAACATTACCAAGACATATGTGGACCTATAACTATTTGAACTTGTGTTAAAGTATAGTTAGAACCGTCAAGCCTATGGGTAGTTAGTTATGTCATGTTTTGCTAATATTATATATATTGTAGTACTTCATATAGCTATCAGAATGTGTGTTCTAATATTTGGATTAATTTGACTAAGTTTACGTGTATACATTTCTGTGTACTAACTAACCTATCAGGAAGGAGCAGCTTGAGAGTGGTCGACAACATTGAAGAAGAAATGTTGAAGTCCAGCTGCGACGAGGAAATCATCATGGCACAAAAAAAATGGCTGCTACATTGGAGGATCCACCATTTCAGAGAATATAGGAGTATAGCTCTGCTATATTTCCTCAACACTCATTATCCTATTAAATCGGTCATCCAGACTTTATTGCATATGTCATGGGATGTTACGTTCTCTTTTTCTTCTAAGGCGAGATTTAATTCAGAACTTATCTTTTTTTTTTGAATAAGTGTCAATCCTCTATTTATATGGATTTGATTGTAAGTTTGTAAGTTCAAAGTTTTTGGAAATATATTGTTGCATCTTGCACAACAAGTTTCTTTTGTAGTTCCATGCATTGTTCCTATGTAATCAGTTTTTAAAATATAATGAGGTGATTTTGGTTTATCTTCTGCATTAGTAGTTAGCAGAAGCCAACTAAGGGGGCCCACTTGGGGGGTGGATTAGATTAGAGTAGAGTAGATTTAATTTTAGCATTTACAACATTTCAAATAGGAGTTTATTGTTTCATTCCTACAACATTGGATTCATGTATGTTCTTGCAACACTTGCACGGATAGTTATGGTGAATGTTATGGGTTGATAGAATAGATTTAAGTTAAGTTTTCAATTTTAAGCATTAATTCGATTACATAGTGAAGAGTTTCTTTCCTACAGCAATAGCATAGGTTCCTTTCATGCATTTTTACTTCCTGCGGCATAGGTAGTATGACTCTCTGAGAAAATTAGTGCACATATCATGTTGTCCCATTTCAAGTATATGTCCCTGGATTGACAATTTAAATGCACCTCATGGTGGGAAAAGTAATCCGTAGTTTGAATATACTATTCCTTGGAGAGGCTTTGGCATGATTACTAGTACCTATTGTGAGGTGGTTCAGAAACCTCCACAACCACACTCACTCCATGTAATAACCCCACCCACCTACCAACATATGAACCTCAATTACAATATATAGTCGAAATGAGAAACCCATTTGAAAAAATCCATGGGCCGACACCTTTCTCTCAAGATTATCACACTGCTAGAAAGAACCTTCACTCAAAGTTGGATATCCTCTCAAGCATATCAACATGCTTGATTTGCATGGAAATTAAAGATACGTAGGAATCAAAATGAAGAAATTTGATGGAGAAACTACTTGTTATAGTTGCCGATTAGAAAAAATGGCCACCAAATCTAAAAATGGAACAACATGGACCTTGAGGAGAAACCTATTTGTTCATAAAGACTAACTCAAATTGAGGAGATGTTTATTACAAGGGTTATCCCAATACTTCAAGTTACCTATGCAATGGGAGGACAACTCAAATATAGTGGCCACACTATGTGTTTCCCTCAAGATATTTATACAATTGCATGCCACTTGCCAAGGCACATAGATGAAAAGACAATAATTTTAAATAGGGAAAGCATTGAGAAACAACAATATAACTTCTATGTTAGCAAAGATTGTGTCCATGAAGCATTTAGCTATAATATACACAATGACCCACACTATTATCATATTTACCAATTGCCTCTACTAACATATCAAGCCTTCTATATGAAACTGTTAGAATGGATTTAGAATAACTGAGAGGGGGGTGAATCAGTTATCCTTAGGTCTAGATGTGCCCATATAAAACTTTATACCACTTCAATAACTCAGATCTGCTCGGCAGCAATCAACAACAAAAGGTGTGCAGTTTACTTTACTAATGAAATACGCTTACAGAAACTTAACAGTAAAACACAACATAGACATTCACTCATTTTGACACCATGATTTAATGTGGAAACCCAATATGGGAAAAACCACTAGTAACATGCTACCAAAATTTCACTCTTCTGAAGTGAGCTTTGTTAGGAGACAACCCTGTTAAAGGTTACAAAACACACTGTCAAGTGTGACCTGGTTAAAGGATTTAATCACCTTGTCAGGAGTGGCCTTGTTAGAGGACATAGAACATTCCAATATGAATGTCACCTTGTTCAAAGGATTTATATAATGACTGTTAGTTCAACCTGGTTAAAGGATTTAAATTGACACAATGGTTAGAAAGTAATCAACATGTGTGATCTAATACATACAACTTACTTTGCAAATCCAGATCCAATTTCAGCTCTAATGCTAATTCACCGAGTGGCCTCCATTTTCATCTCAAACATTAGATCTTCTTGGAAATCCATCAAGCAATCTCTCTCTGCTTCTCTTCTCAGCCTTCTTTGCTAGGTCTTACCAATCAGTCAATTAACCATGCAATACTTTTGCATACAACTTCTCCTTACACTTAGATACAATGACAATAACCTCTGTAGGTTATATTATACCTCTTCATCTAGGTCAAATAGATCTTTTTCTGCTTAATCAAGATCGTAGATCTTAGGGTAGGTCAGATCCAGCGGATCTTTGCATCATTACATTTTATTTACTTCTCCAATATAGACATTAATTAAACATTGAATCCATGCACTAATAATAGTTTCTCGTGCATTCAATGAGTGTGGACCAATCTTAATTAACAATAAATATCCCAATAAAATCAATTATGTCAGCTAGAGATCTCAAATCTCATCAATTACTAAAATATTGTTGCTTGGCTTTCTCTGTCTCCCTCAGCATTTCACTAGTGCTTGACATCATCTTTGCTTTGCTCGGCATCACCTTTTGCTTTTCTCAGCATCGAATTTTCTTTTCTTGGCATCAACCTTCCAGTGAGCTGTCAGTGAAATATAAAAAACATATCACTTTGCCAAAGTGCCAAATGATCAAGTACCCTAGTGTATACTCATAACTCAACCTTTTCCTGGGTCTTCTTGTTATCCTATTCTTCAAATCTTCATCAATCAATAGATATGGTACTCAACCATATATCAATAGTCTCACTAGTTAAGTTTTGACATCAATGACAAAATAACAATTGTCTACATTGTAGCAATCTTTCCAACAATCTCCCTCTTTGGCATTGATGGCAATACTAAACTGTAAAACAATAATTTCCAACCAAAGTTACCACATAATCCAAAAAGTGTGTGTGGTCCTTGATATGAAAAAATCTTCATTAATTTCTTTAGCTTCATTCTGACTCCCTCTATGTCTATAATCACACTGAAATGTTTTTTTGTTTGTTGTTCAGCTCCCTCTTTCAATAATATCTCCCTTATATCTATTGTTTTTATCAATAATCTCCCTCTTTGACAACAATACCAAAGATGTTGACATCTTTATTATGCAGATTCATCTTGTTCTAATCATTGTATCATGTTGTTCATGTCATCTTTTTTGATGACTGATCTTCTTTTCTATTCTTGTCTTCCACTTCACAGTTTTTAGGCAGCATCCTAGAAATGTGGCTCACTGTGCATCAATGTGTCAAGTGTTCTGATTAAAACATTTGATGCAACAGTACCATTCAGAACTAGTTATCCTCTGCTAGGGGAATCACCCCCAATTTACCTCTTAGATACTCATGAGAATCCTTGGGTAACGCTTTTGTAAATATGTCTGCCAACTATTTCTTAGTATGTACATATTCCAGTCTCACTTCCTTGTCTTGAACTAGCTCCCTCAAGTAATGATACTTGATAGATATATTCTTTGTCTTAGAGTGCATTACAGGATTTTTAGAAGTGTTATCACAATATATGACAGCTGGTTCTATGATCTCCTCCTTCATACCTTTCAGTAGTATCTTCAACCACACAATGTTTGAACAATTAATTGTTGTTGCCACATACTCGGCTTCAATTGTACATTGTGAGGTGCAATTTTGTTTCTTGCTTGTCCAGGAAACTAATATTTTCCCCAAAAGAAATGCTCCTCCTATGGTTCTTTTTCTATCATCTACGTTACCAGTCCAGTCAGAATCAGTATAGACTCTGAGTTTAAACTTGTCATTCCTTTTATAATATAGGCCATAATCTTTTGTACCTTTCAAATATCTCAGAATTCTTTTCATTGCCATTATATGTGTCTCTTTTGGATTAGCAAAAAATCTAGCAACAATTCCAACTGCTAATGCAATATCAGCTCTACTATGTACAACATATTGCATCTTACCAATTATTTATTTGTACAGTGTTTGTTTTACCTCTTTTGTATCATCATTCTTTGTCAACTTCTGTCCAATAGCCATGGGTGTACTCACTAGTTTTGAATCTTCCATACCAAAAGTTTTTAGTATCTCCTTGACATATTTTGATTGAGTAATATAGATATCATTCTTCATTTGATGTATTTGTAAATCAATAAAGAATTTTATCTCACCAAACATAGACATTTCAAATTCAGTTTGCATCTCTTTTGCAAATGCTTTGCATATCATATATTTTCCACTGAATATGATGGCATCAACAAAAATTTCAGCCAATAAAATTCCTTTACCTTGCTTTGTCTTCAAATATAGATTATTCTTGTCATTTGTTCTTGCAAATCCTATCTTTATCAGATAATTGTGCAATCTTTCATACCATGCTCTGGGTGCTTGTTTCAGTCCATATAATGCCTTGTGCAGTCTGAAAACCATGTTCCTCTTGCTTGGGTCAACAAATCCATCAGCTTGTTCAATATATACTTCCTCTTCTAATATCCCATTTAGAAATGTTGAATTCACATCCATTTGATAAACTTTAAATCCTTTGTGGGCTGCATATGCAAGTAAAGTTCTTACACCTTCCAATCTTGTAACTAGGGTGAATGTCTCTCCATAGTCAATTCCTTCCTCTTGTGCATAACCTTTGCATACCAATCTTGCTTTATTCCTTGTTACCTCTCCATGTTCATTCATCTTGTTTATGAATACCCACTTAGTACCAATTACATTTTTGTTGTCAGCCCTCGGTACTAGTGTCCATGTCTTGTTCTTTTCAATCTGGTCTATCTCTTCATTCATGGCTTGAATCCAGTCTTCATTGTCTAAAGCATCTTTTACTATCTTAGGCCCAAAATCATATAGCAAACATGTGTCTTCTCTTAATTTGCTTCTTGTCATAACTGCAGAATCCTTTGCTCCTATGATTTGATCAGGTTTATGGTGTCTCCTCGCGTATTTTTCCAAAGTAGGCTCTTTCTCAGCTTCATTTTGATCATTCATGTTCAGTTCAGGTCGAAACTGTGACTCAACATCTCCATCAGATAGCTCTGAAGTCACCTCCTATTTCCTGGCAATTTCATTCTGTATCTTGGCAGGTACGGACTGTTGCTCGGTAACTTCATTTTCAGTTTTGTTAGAATCCTCCTCTTTAGAATAAGTGAATGATCTATAACTTTCAGGCTCAATCATGCTTTCAGCTTCATTTCTCTCTACATATTCATCAATTCTAACATTTGCACTTCCCACAATTTTGTTAGTGTTAGAATTCAAGCACTTGTATGCTTTACTCTTAGTAGAATATCCAAGAAATATGCCTTCTTCTCCTTTAGCATCAAGTTTACCATTTCTATTATCCTTCAGTATAAAACATCTACTCCCAAAGACTTTAAAATAACTTACAGTAGGTGCATATCCATACCATAGTTCATAGGGTGTAGCATTTGTACCTTTCTTAATTTGTACTTTGTTTAAGGTATAAACTATTGTACTTACAACTTCTCTCCAATATTTTTGTGCAACATTTTTCTCCATCATTAATGTTGGCACAATCCATGATAGATCAATTTCTTCTTTTAGCTATACCATTATGTAGTGGTGTCCTAGGTACAGACATCTATCTTTTAATCCCTCAGTCATTATAGAACCTGTTAAACTCATTAGAAATGAACTCACCTCCTCTATCAAATCTCAGACATTTTAGACTCTTACCTGTTTCCTTTTCAACTTTTGCCAAGTACCACTTAAATAACTGAAATGCATCAGATTATTATTTAAGAAACATAACAGTCGTCATCCTAGAGTATTTATCTACAAAAAGAATAAAATATTTGTCTCCACAGTAACTTTTCTCACCAATAGGTCCACAAAGGTCGGTATGAACCAATTCCAAAATATTCTCAGAAGTATGAGTTTTGCTCTTAAAGCTAGATTTAGTCATTTTTCCCAATTGACATTGCTTACACATTGCATTCTAAGGTTTCTTTAACTTAGGCAGCCCTCTAACCTTTTTCAATTTACTTATGCTTAACAAGTTATCAAAGTTAACATGACATAGCCTCATATTCCATAACCAAACATCATTATATTATGCAAACAAGCATGTCTCTTTAGCTAAGTCTAGATAAAATAAGTTACCTCTAGTCTGCTCACCACTTCCAACTAATTCTCCATTGGCATCATAGATCTTTACTTTCCTGTTATGGAATTCAACTCTATAACCAGAAGTGTTCAGCTGTACAACACTCAAAAAGTTATACTTAAGATCATCAACCCAATACACATCATCACACCTAATCTTTTCAGTCATTTGAATTGATCCTTTCCCTTTAACTCTACAAGGTGTATCATTACCAAACTTAACATATCCACCTTTACATTGATCTAAGGTTTCAAATTTGTCCTTATCACTAGTCATGTGATGTGAACAACCACTATCAATAATCCAATGATCACCTTTACTCATATAAGAAATTAGTGCAGTTTTCTCATCATCATTAGAATCATCTTTCATTGCAACATACACAACTTCTATATCATTTTCATCAGATTTATCATATTCACTGTCAGAGGCTTCTTCACCTATATAGAAAGATTTATTACCTTTGTCTTCATAATCCTTGTACTTTCTATAGTCTCAGTCATCCTTTCTATCTTTGTACTTGATGTCTCTTCTTTCATCTTTCTCATTCTTATCAGGACATCTAGCATCAATATGACCAACTTTGTTACAAGAAAAACAAATAATAGGAAGTTTACCTCTAAATTTTCCCACTAGTAGAATTGGGCCCTATTTTCGATGAAAATTGGTCGAATTATCTACCCAATTGAGTCAAAAGACCCATAAATTGCTTTGTCGGTATTTTTGTTGTCGAACGATTGACACATTGTTGTTAATGCCGAAATTGCTATGCAAACTTGGTCGAAATTATCATCTACAAACATCTATATTATTTGTCGAAACTTTGACAAATGTTTGTCGTAATGTTTCAACCAAATGTGGCTGAAATGTTTGGCCCATCTGACTAGGATGCCAAACCCATGACGCAAACTTTGGACACAGATTGGTCAAAATGTTTCGACCAAAGTATGTCAAAATTTTGACCAATACTGGATTTTAAAAAAAAAAAAAATTCTGAAACCAAATAGCCTCAGTTTTGGTACTCGGCTTCAATAGAAGATGGACAAATAATAAATTTCTTCTTTCTCTCTAACAAGCATTTTTTTATTGGTCCATCTTCTATTGAATTCGAGTACCAAAACTGAGGCTATTTGGTTTTAGAATTTTCTCATTGAGTTTGGTATGATAGAAAAGCTTCCTTAAAAAAATGTAGATATGATAGAAAAGCTTCCTTAAAAAAATGTAGATATGGAATGATATAGACTATTTGGAGAGAGATACATATCACTTTGAAAATTTAAAAAAATATGTGAAGGTAGTGAACAATGCTCAAGAAATAGTGTATAATGATGGTGATCTTTATTTACCCGAGGCTCCTTTTAATGCCAACAACAAAAGACCTAAAAATGAAGATGTTTGTTAAAGGGAAAAAGGATCTGATATAAAGAAAAAATCCACCATCCTTAAACAATGGTGACTAATGATAAAAGAGCATCAAACCATCACAAGAGTACAGTAAA
>MU226792.1:606788-619815 GCA_018584345.1 Thuja plicata
TTTCTAATGTTTTGAAACATGTAATAAAACTAAATTAATTAACTAACTAACTAACATATGATTCTAACTAAAAAATAAATTTAAATCTACATTAAACAATATTTTATATTTTCCAAAATTATAAATAAAAAAATAAAAACAAAAAACATCAAATAATAGTATAATTACATTAATTTAACATGACAAAATAAAAAAACATTAAAAAAAAAAAATTCCTACCTATTTTCGGCCGAAGTACTCCTATTCCGCTCCTCAAATCGTGGAAGGCGCTCAGTGCAAATGAGCCACTCTAACCGATTTTTGAGTTTATATAGATTTTTAGGGTTCCGGCCGAACCTGGTCCGGCCGAAACCGTTTCGGCCAAAACAGGTTCGGCCGGAACCCCTCTGCCACATGGATGCCACTTGGCGCCCCGTGTGCGCCACGTATGTCCGACCGAAACATGTCCGGCCGAAACAGGTCCGGCCGAAATAAGGCAAATGGTCCCCAAGTGTGACACAGTTTCGTACTTTTACCCTGACCCTATGCACATATTATCCACCTTACATTTAATTGTAATGATAGGAAATATGGAAATGTTTGCAAACAATAATGGAATGAAGAAATAAAAAGTACTTATCTCCAAAAAAGAATCTTCTAATAACAATATTCTAGAGAGGCCTACATAGGAGAATTAAATTCCAATTAGACCTATATCCCTAGAAGTGGACCTATATTAAATATAATTTCAAGAGTCATTGCTCCAAAGACCGAAATAGCTGACCCAGAAGTGGGAATTAAACCTTTCCGAAGCGCGACATCCGGAAACCCTGGAAACATGAAATTTGGACCCTTGGTTAGAATCAAGGTCAATTTTGACCTAGGTTAGGGTTGAGGTTGACCTTGACCTAGGTCGAGGTCGAGGTCAACCTTGACCTAGAAAGGTCAATTTTGACCCTGAGGTCAAAAATCTCAGGTTTGCAGTTTAGGATGTCAGAAACAGGCCGGAGAAAAGTGGGAAATGGGGCAGAATAGGGGGGAAATCTAGATCCAAGTCATAGACCCATTCAAGGTGCTTGACATGACCCCAAAAAAATTTCTTGAAGGAATAAACCTATTTACAATGGAAGTGCTTCCATTCTCTGACTATACATTTAGCCCCCACTTTAGCAAGAGTATGGACTCGATGCAAACTCTTGGTAAAGGAGATCAAGAAGAAAAGATAATCTTATTGAAATCAAAAGGGAAAAAGGAATCCTAAAGCCCCCAGTGACTTAAGTCTTTAACAACCCTAAGATCATGATAAGAGAGACATCACTAGTCAAAGAGAAAGATAGAGAGAGAGAGGAGTGGTTAGCTCGCCCAGTAAGATTTAGGAGTGGTTAGAGAGGATTTAGGATATTGAATTGTAATTGAATGTGTATCTCTTCAGGATTTAGCAAATTATCTATGTTACCTTTAGAGGATTTAGCATGCTACAAAATAAAAGGTTAAAACAAAAATGCACAATATAGAATGAGGGAGGCCGTATATATGCCCCCCTCCTTAAGATGGAAAAATACATACTATTCTTGATATGTTAAGGAAAGAAAAGAACAAGGATAAAGCCTTCTTCAACATCAAGACAATAACCGTAGAAAACACCCAGTCCAAGCCAAGAAGGTCACAACTCCTATGAGGCCATGGAAGGGACGAATGCAAAGACATATCATGAAAGAAGTGAAAAAGTAACCCTTGTGAGGGATAGCACACTATTTAGTTTCCAAGGTGAGAGATTTATCAACCATGGAAACCCAATATTAAACAATGAAATAGGTTATGATCAAGGATATAGATCCTTAATGCAAACCAAAATTTTCATGCATGATTGGATATGACATAATAGATAGATACTTCTTAACCAAGGAAAAGTGGATCTTGGAAAGACAGAAAAGAAGGAGATGGCATCCTTGCCCCCAAGCATAGGAATAAGGATGAAAGGGGACCTATTATATCGCTCACAACACTATGCAATAAAATGAGCCCCCAAGGATTACGCTAACATTATTTACATAATGTGGAGCTCCATAATAGGAGCATAAATGTTATTTATAGAAAACATGATTGAAATACAACTCATTTCCACATGATATATAAATAACTTTACTATCAATGAGCTGCCTAATCTTATAATGTAATGCTTAACATTCATTACTAGAGTGATCATGAAATCTATGATATAAACAAAAAGGAAGAGTCTTCAAGTTTGAACTACATTTCTTTTTGTGTTTAGGTCTAGTAATCATCTTAGCACGAAGGAGTTTAGACAAAAGAGCTTCTTGGTCAAATTCCTTCATAGGTTCATCATGTTTTGAAGTGTTATTTGAGATGTTGGTAACATTGATCTGTTGTTGAGGATTAAATCCCAATCCATAAGAATGCTCATGCCCCCAATTCTGTAAGGGCATTTGAATTCCCAGTTTATGCTTACCACATCCTTGACCATCGAATCCTTGTTTAACTAGTAAATGATAACTAGGACCATAATGAGAAGCCATATCAGAAGGAGTCAATGGAACTTCAGTAGTCACTATGTCATCATTGGTAGGTTTGATAGATTCATAGGGGGTAGAATAAGGGATAAATTTATTACAAAGGGTATCAGAAGAAACATAATCTCATTGTTCAAACTCTCTTTGTTGCTTCATAAAATCAAGATCAGAAACCTTATACTCTCTAATAAAGGTAGGATTAAAATTGAAGGTTATCCAATCATCTCTAGGACTTGAGCATTAGAGGAAGAAGGATTACTATTAGGAATAGGAGTATTGCGGGTTTGAATATTCAAACAAGGATTTGGCACATCATCCGCATGAAGTGTATACACCATGTTGTTGTGAATAAACTTGACTTTACGGTGAAGGGTGGAAGGAACAACATGCATCTCATGAAAACAAGGTCTACCCAAAAGGAGGTTATAATTAAGAGGTCCAGGCATAACATGAAAATGAGTATTAAAGATGATCGGACCTACTTTGATAGGTAAGGTAATGATTCCCAGAGTTTTCTAATCAATGTTATCAAAGCCACATATAGGAGCATTATTAGATTGAATAGTTGAAAGATCAGCTTTAATTAGTTTGAGAATCTCCATGCTACAAATATTAAGCCCATATCCATTATCAATCAAGGTCCTATGAATGATACTCTTATTGATAGTAACAACAACCATAAGAGAATCATATTGATTATGTACTTCTTTAGAAGGTAAATCCTTTTGAGTAAATACAATGTCAAGAGGACCCGAGGTAGCATGAATTCACTGTAAGAAGGAATTAATGTTCTCTTGATTAGGAGGTGGAGTGGAAAGAGTGGCTAGATATTTTTTCAATGCTTCATGGTAGATGGGTGAAGTTTGAAGAAGCTCCCATAAAGAAATCTTGGCAGGGGTATTGCGCAATTGGTTTATCAAATCATACTCTTGGCTAGGAAGATAGGGTGGAGAAGGAAGAATGGGTTGAGAAGGTGGTAAAGAAGTAGGAACCATCAGATTAGGTTGAGGGTTATTCCTTGTATGATAGGTGTGAGCTATCAAATCATGATCATTGACAGACTCTAAAGACTTCATAGGTTTACCTTTGATAGTAATGTGAGGACAACCTTTAATATTCAACAAGGGTTTTGGATAAACCATGTTAGTTATCTCATCACTACAAATAGATTCAAAAGAAGGAAGCAAATAAGACATCCTAGGAGGAGGCATGGTAGGATCTTGATTCTCCATAAGATCATCACTAAGAGGGAGAGCATGAAGGGAGTTCATATCATTCTCTATTAATGCCTCATCACTAGAAGGAATCCCAAATGGAGGTAAAGCATCTATAATGTCTTCTTCTTTCTCTAAAATGTATACATAAGAGGAGTGTGTTTTAGAAAAAGAGTCACCATCATGTATGAATATGTCATCCATTAATAAATCACCCTCTTGTATCAAAGATTCTTCAAGAAGAGGGGATAAATCCATGTCTTTATCCAAGGGTTCATCCCAAATAGGAGGATCATCCGCAATGGCTTCATGAGGAAGAGAGTAGTCAATATCCAAATCCAAAGGTTCATCCCAAATAGGAGGATTATCATCCCTATCAATAAATAACATTGTAGGAGCGCCATAAACCACTAAATCTTGATCCCTAAACGGTAAAGAAGGTAAATTATATTCTAAAGTAGGCTCATAGAAAAGACATATATTAGGAGAAGAATTCACATCAATCCTCAAATCATCTCCATAAAGAGAAATATGATGGAGAGAAAGATTAAATTCATCTTCTTGCTCTTATATATCCTTACAAGGTAATACAAGAGAGGACAATGTTGGAAGTACAATATTGGGAAAGCAAGATACTGAGAGGGGGGGTGAATCAGATCTTAAAACTTACCCACTTAAAACAAATTGATCCACATTGATACATATATGAATTGAACCTAACATCAGATAGCATCCACAACATGAAGTATATAACCCATAACATAGAATTTTGGTAACCTAGAAACCCAAATAGGTAAAACTAGGGTGGGGATGACAACCAAAAAATATTCACTACTGCAACAATAAAGTGTGCCTGTTAGGGATACAAGAGTTTGATTACAAAATGCAATCTACCTGGTTAAAGGTCTGTCTGGTTAAGAACTAAAGATCATTACAATCTACCTTGTGAAAGGATTTCAACTTACAATAAAGTAAGCACTCAGCTAAGAGATTTAAAGTAGGTTTGTTAGAACCACTCTGTTAAGAGATTTCACCTGATACACTTGTTAGAATGTTTCAAGTAGTGATCCTTCATTATGCACTCAGATGAGGGTCTTCTCTTTCCAATACCTTCTGTGATCTCACAATCTCATATGTCTTTTCTCTGCTATTCACTGCTTTGTCACTCTGCTTGATCTAAGCTTCTTCTCAAAATAACTCACTGTTCATCTCTCATGAACACACAACCCTTCTCCCTATGTATCTACTATAATACAGTTAGAAGAAATATTATATGTCTTTATGGATCTGTTAGCAAGATCTAGATCAATGATCAAGATCTAATGTTTATGCCTCTAAGGCATTCCAATTTTCTGATTGGCTCCATGCCATGAATAGGATAAAACAATCAAATACATAAATAAATTTGTAGACAAATATTAAATGCTTACATATGTTGGCCCAAAGCTCATACAAGTCAGCTTGAACATTTCACCTCAAAGTTTGAATCAATCCTGACATGTATGCAAAAACTGTTCTGCCCGACACTTAACATCTTTGTCGCTCGACACTTAAATATTCTACTCAGCTTGGCATGATGTAACTCAAAAACCTATATTCCTTCTCAGCAATGTTTCTTGGCCTTGAATAGATTTAACTCAGCCACAGTGATAACCAACTAAAAATGCCTAAGTAAATGACTAAGTGTTGGTCACTAATCATCAACAAAACTTAGGGCATTCCAATTTTCTGATTGGCTCCATGCCATGTATAGGATAAAACAATTAAATACATAAATAAATTTGTAGATAAATATTAAATTCTTACATATGTTGGCCCAAAGCTCATACAAGTCAGCCTGAACATTTCACCTCAAAGTTTGAAACAATCCTAACATGTATGCAAAAACTGTTCTGCTCGACACTTAACATCTTTGTCACTCGACACTTAAATATTCTACTCAGCTCGGCATGATGTAACTCGAAAACCTATATTCCTGCTCGGCAATGTTTCTTAGCCTTGAATAGTTTTAACTTAGCCACAATGATAGCCAACTAAAAATGCCTAAGTAAATGACTAAGTGTTGGTCACTAATCATCAACAAAACTTAGGGATTAACAATCTCCCCCTTTGATATTAGTGGCAAAAAAACACTTATCATTTCGATTCATTCCATCCAAAATGTTTCCTAAGTACAAAATGTACTCCTCCTATGAATTTACTCCATACTATATACAAAAATCTACATAGTATACGTACCATCAAAAAAAAGTTACAATTATACCTATACTGTTCCTCTTACGATGTATCCTTGTAATATTCCCCCTTGTTTTTGTCACTGATTACAGGTGGGGTTAAGTTGTACTTATCCAAAAAATATTTATGAAGTTGTAAGGTGGAAGAAAATGCAGTATCCCAACTATCCTTAACAAACTTCATAACCTCTAATTTGACTTCTAGCTCGGCAGCTAGACTCACTAAACTTTCTACAGTAGAGAGATCTGCATTTCTCTTAACCAATTCTTTTACAACTGAAAGTTCTTTCTAAATTACCTCTAGATGAGGTATCAGGTTGGTCTGAATAGTAATCAATTTGGCCCTTATCTGATCATCTTCATCCATGATCTGGGCTATTCTCCTTTGTGCATTAGTCAATTTGTTAAAATGTAAGGAGCTAGTGCTAGCATCCATACTCAGTGAACTACTAGTTGACTTCAAGTCTAATTGTAATTTATCTATAGCCTGTAGATTATCCTTTGTGAAGAATTTGACATCACATAACTTCTTATACAAAGAATAAACATTAGTTGCAACTTCCTCCAAAATCTCTACAAGAGAAGAAAGTTCAACCTGCTTTGTCGCAATCTCTCCTAAGATTTTTGCTAGTACTTTGTTCTCAAATTTCCTCTCAGGCCATTGCAATAACTTCTCATTTGATTCAATATTGTCATCATTTACTTCTGCACAATATGAACTAACTGTTCAAGAATAGGAGCTTGAGGATTTTCATCTTCCATGTCAAAATCTTTTACAAATATATCCTTCATGTCATGTAACACTTGGTTTTGCTTCTGCTCTCTTTTCATTTCTTCCTTCCTTTTCTTCCTCTTGAGTAGTTCTTGAAGAGTCTCAATCTATTCATAAGATAAAATATTGGGATCCCATTGTGGAATCACAATCACTTCATCTAATGTGACATCAAGAGTGGGAGACTTCTTCTTCATAACTTTCCTCCTCTTAAATTCAGGTGAGCTAATGCTTGGCTTCACTTCCTCAATACATTTCCCTATTTTAGTAGTAGTCACCATTGCATCTTTCAATTCAGTAAAAATTGCCTGTTGATTAGGCATACCTCATGTTTTAGGTCTAGTGGAAGTGGATGATGCAGAGTGTGGTAAATCAACCAACACTTGTACTGCCTCTTGTTCCTTAGGCTCATTGTCAGTATCCCTCATCTCCTCTCCAATATCTAAAACTATTTTCACAACCTCTAAAATAGGTGAATTTTGTATATTTACCTCTTGTTCAACTGTCTTCTCTTTCCCTACTTCCTTTTGTTCAACTTTATCTTTAGGTTTCTCTATACTCTTCTCTCCTTCAGCCTCAGTAGCCTTAATAGGCGATTCTCTACTTGTATCTCTCAGCTCATCCTGACCCTTAGCATCCAAATCACTAGAGTCATCAATTGTGATGTCAATTGGACTGTCTACTGTCAGATCAATAGTGTTTACTATATCTATTTTTTCTTTTGGTTATGCTTCAGTCTTGTTAGGCTCAGTAGCAATTTTTTATTTTGTTTTCTATGCTGCATGGGTGGTTTCAACTTCTTTATCCTTCTGCTCAGATTTTCCTTCATCAATTTTCTCCTTTTGTGGAGCTATCAATCCAAAGATTTCCTTCCATATCCTTGTACTCTATTGTACTACACTTTCAATATAATTTTTCAAAACAACATATCCTCTGAGTTTAGGTTGAAATTTATGCTTGTATTCCTCAATAAATTTAGCTCTTTGTTTCTTAGTCAGCTCAGGGATAACCTTAGCTAATGTACCTTCTCTAATCTATCTCTCAGTAGTAAGTGAAAATTCCCATTTACTAGATAGAAACTCATATAGCTCACTCAGCACATTGTTTCCTATCTGTATAGGAGTTAACTTGAAATTGCTCATCATATCTAGTAGAGCTTCCTAAACTTTATGCTTATCCTCTACATTCAATTTCTCATACTTGATAAACTTAAAGCCAGATAACCCTACATAATTCCTCAAATTCTCACATACCTCGTTAATATCAGTGGGTCTTTTGAATGGTGTTGTTGGTATGTTGTTGGGTTCATCAGTTTTAGTTTTTTCTTCATCACTTTCTGGATCCAAATGCAGTTTCCTTCTAGGTCTCTTTACTTGTAGGCTCGACATAGCCTTTGTTGCAAATTTAGTTTTTGATCCAAAACTACTCTCTCCAAACTTCTTTGCATATAATTTTTTTTTCACTACTAGAGATGTAGCAGAAGATGCCCTTGTCCTTGGACGATTGGCAATGGGAGGGGTAACTTTAGGTTTTTCTTGGCGAGGCTTAGTTACCTTGGCTACTGTTGGTTTCTTTCCTTTTGCCTTAACGGGAATCTCTTCCTCAAATTCACTTACTTCTTCTTCCTCTTATTCTTCTTCTTCTTCAGATATATCTTCTTCTTGTCCAGTAGATATGCCTAGAGGTGCATCCTCTGGCTCCTCATCACTCGGCAATCCAACCATTTTCTTTAGATTCTTCACAATATTTTTCCTCTTTCTCTCCATGGTTCCTACCTTTAGATTCATAGATATCTTTTCCTTAGCTTCATCATAATTTCCAAATATCTTTTCTTTTGTATCAATCTCCTCTGCTAGGAGAGCTATGATAGCTGCTGATGTTTCATCAATGTTAACTTCATAGGGAAATGGCTCTAGTCATGATACCCTAGGTGTCACAACCTGAATGTATGTGTAATCTGTGTCGACTAGAAAACATATCTCCTCATAGTGCTTTTCCACAAGTGAACTAGGAATTCTAGACCTCAACCTCATTCTCTTTTTGAACTCTACAAAGTAGTTTCCCATAATACTATTGAAATTATTGCCTAATTGCTGAATACATTCACTAATCTGCACAGTAATAGGTCTATCCTTCTTCCAAACAATATTTCCCAGTAGGAAATGACTTCTATACATAGAAGAATATGCAAACTAGTAAAGAACCAAACTTACATGATGGGCACTTAGCTTTTCTAATTGATAATAGATTCTCAACTAGTTGTGTCAATTGTAGCTCGACAAGGTTGTAGGTGTGATTCTTTTTAACTATCTTCCATGCTTGGTCCATAGCTATGCAGGGAAAACTATCCAGTTGGCTCGACTGATAGAACTTATATGCAATCACTCTCACTCCAAAGTCAAGTTCTAAATCTTCAATTGTAGAGATAGTCATACCTCTGTTATTCCAGACAGCTCCTGTGTTAGCTTCTATATCTTCTTTACTTTGATCTCTCATCATCTATTTTCCACTGACAATAGGATATCCAGTTACTCGATGAATAATGTCTTTAGTGATCCTAACTGGTCCATTGTCCAACCACATATGAATATTATGAAATCGGCTTAGAACAACCTTAATCTATTCATCTTTGAAGTCTGGCAGAAAATCTAGGGCATGAGTTAGCCCTTTGTCGGCTAAATGCTTGAATTCATCCTTCAGAACTCTATTCTTGCACAACTTGTTGTAGGATTCCCTCAATTCATTATCACCTACTTCACCAATCTTTACCATGTAACAAGATCTAACATCATGGATCATAAGTACCTTTGGTGGAATAGATGAGAGGGCTCAGTTTAGATCACCCAAAATTGTGCTTTCAGGAATGGCTTGAAAGTTAGGAGGTGCACACGCATCACTTCTCACCAGCTTAATTTGCTTCAGCTCCTCCTCCTTACCCTTGACTGGTGTGGAAGAACTTGCATCCATAATCTTTGAAATTAGGGTTCAAAAATGAAGAACAGGGTACCTCGACAAGTAGCACTTCACACTGTTCACCTTCAGGTTGCCGATGACACGTTGGCAAGATCTTCGATACAAAATTTGATAAGATCAATTCTGCAACTTCTTCAATCACTCTATGAATACTCAAATCGCAAGGTAAAATGAAGAGTAAATGGTTCATTCTTATATAGACTCGAAAGGTCAAGGTAGGTAAGCAATAAATGCTCTACCCATTGGGATAGTGCTAACCAGTTGTCATTGGCTGACTAACGCAACTTGCATACCACTCGGCTTACCATACTTGGCCATCACAAAACTTACTCAGCCAACCAACTTGGCACCTATAGTACAGTTATCTCTTCTTGACATTTGTCACAAACATGTCCTGGTGCATCTCAACATATGCAAATATGGACTTTGGCACATTTACATATTAGGAACTGATGTAAGATTTGAAATTTAAATGCAGTTCCTTACATACCTCTATTTCTTAGTTAGAGATGGTGTGATCACCTGTTCCATTGGATTGGGTGACCTCGACTTTAGTATTTTCACTATTGCTCAGCTATGTTTTCCTTACCCATGTCTAGTTCATCTATGCTCTTATTTCCTCAACAGTAGGAGCAGGTACTCTTGTCCTACACTCTCTCTTAGTGTGACCAATCTTCAAATAACTAAAGCAAACTAGGCTTCCATTCATCCAACTCTTAGATTTTCCTCTAAAATGTGTCTTTAAGCAATCTTCAAGTGCATGTCCATATTCTTCACAGTAATGACAACTTTCCCTTGTGTTATAATCCCAATTGTAAGTGTTGCCTTTCCTGGGTGCTTTTGTTTGTGTCTTAGATGTCCATTGTTGTTTAGCATTGGATCTACAATCTTGTGCTTTATGACCATATTTCTGACACTTGTAACAATAACCATTGAACCTTGGTTTGGGAGGTGCATCATTTGCTTCAGCCCAACATTCATGTGCTTTATGTCCAAAATTTTTGCAATTAAAACAGTAACCATTGAACTTAGATTTAGGATTGGACTTACCTTTCTTGCTTCGGCAAATGTTTGCTGTATGACCTGGTTTTCTATAGTGGTGGCAAACAGGTTTGTTGTTCTTTGTCTTTGCATTCCTCCTTTCACCATTCTAAGATGATTCTCCTTTCTTAGTAGATGTCTTTGGTTCAATGTGACCTAATCTAGAAGAATCTTTTGGTCTCCTTGATGCTTCCATTAGATTCTCAAAGTGAGTCAAAGCTTCATTAGGTTTGTTCAACCTTTCATTTAGTTCCTTCTCAGATCTCAAATCATCTTTCAATTGATTGTTCTCAGATTCATCATTTCCATATCTTTCCTACTAATCTCCTAATTTGCAAGTAGAAGTTGATTTTCCATGTCAACCTGATTGATTGTCATGATTTGCACATCATGTGTCCTGTTAGCACTGCACCAAGAAATTTCTTTGAAATTATAGCTTTGATTTTCCTAGGCTTTCTTGGTTTAAAATCCTGTGCCTTACCATGCAAAAAGAGGTCAAAAATTTCATTTTTTTAAAGTTCTGTTTAAGTGTTGTCACTTTGTCGCGTCGGTCTTTTAAACATGTCTCTAAGTTGTGTGAGTGGCGATGAGTCATCAGTTTTTAAAAAATTGCACAGTCGCGATGAGCTTATGTCAGGTCCTAATTTTCTGTGTGAGTGAGCGGGCTAAGTGTTTTAAAGTGTAAATCGTGCAATTGCAACGTCTTGTGAAAGTTGGGTTGTAGGTTAGTGATTGAGCGGGTTAAGAATGATTAAGTTTGTCGCTCACTCACTAAGAGTTAAATTTATAAAATATTGGACCAGCGAGTCAGCGACGGGTTAAAATTTTGTATGTCGCACAGTCACTTTAAAGTTATGTTGTCCATATCATGCTTCACGACCGAGTGATCCTTGTTAAAAAATAAAGCAGTCGCATACTCGCATCAGGTTTTATGTTTGTCTTACAAGTCAGTGACTGCGTGATGAAGTCATGTTCTAGAGGTCGCCCGCTCGCTTAGGTTCTAAATCACTTGTATTTTGTAGTGCGAGTACGCGGTAAATGCATGAAGTACCAATTTGAAGTTTCACCACTCAGTCATAGAGGCATTCTTCAAAGTTCTTAAAAGAGGTGCGACTGAGTGACTGTGGGACCATTCATCACCTCGCTCACTTGCTGATGCTTTGAGGTGATCAAAAATGAACTCGCGAGTGTGCGATAAGTTAAAGGAACAAAAGCCATCGCTCACTTGCTAAGTGATTGAAAGCTGGAGTATTTTGTAGTGCGAGTGAGCAACCAGATAAAGTATATGGTAAAGAATGAACGTCACTCACTCGCTCAGATCCAAAAGTTATAGTTTGACAGCCAGTGAGTGTGCGATTATGGAATAACTAAAAGATAAGGTGCATACTCGCTTAGTCACCAAGATTCAAGTGATGTGAAATATTGACCAGCGAGGGTGCGATGTGTTGAAGTAAAGGTAATATCGCTAGCTTGCATGAACCCAAAAGAAAAATGTAGAAAGATAGCGAGTATGTGACTGTCAAATGATGAAGTACAGATTAGGTCATCACTCACTCGCAGAAGGTGAAAGGAGGGGTAAGGATAGATGGTGAGTATGCGACTGGTTAAAATAAAAGGGGTGCATCGCTCACTCACAAGAACCTTTCCAAAT
Organism: Thuja plicata; assembly: GCA_018584345.1. Lineage (NCBI taxonomy): Eukaryota > Viridiplantae > Streptophyta > Pinopsida > Cupressales > Cupressaceae > Thuja > Thuja plicata. The sequence goes on from MU226792.1 coordinate 619,184, forward strand.
GTTAATAAAGTGCAGTGTGTTGGTGTTCGATTAACAAATGGCTAGTTTCAGGCTGACAAGTGCCAGAGGGGAGAAAAGTGTACACTTTCTTCCAGCTAGGATCAAATAGTGCAAGTTGATGGCAGCATTAATGACAGAATGAAATCTTCATGACAGTGCAAGTGCAGGAATTTGGCATTCAAGTGGACAAGATGCAGTCCTTAAATGACTATAAGTGTAAATGATTGAGTTTGATTCTGTACAGCTCTCATTTCTACATTTTGAGTTTTTTTGCGAAGAGTAAGAAGCTTATTGATTTGGAGAATTGTATTTGAGACAGTAAAATTAAAAGAAGAAGGATGAGTCAAGATATTGTTCCTACTACCTCGCAAGGGTCTGGAAAGAAGAAAGAGGTCACACTGAAGAAATATACAGAAGAATTTTTTGAGTTGCTGCCTGGAACTCTAAATACAAACAACACAAATTGGGAAGAATGGAGCGATAAATGGTCTCAATGCAGAAATCCGGTAACCCCAGACTACTTTGGTAGTACTTTATTTCATTATTTTTGGAATAATAGGGTCAAGCCAGTCCCAATTTGCAATCCATGGGATTTGAATATGGCTAAATTGATTGTGCCTGACGTCTATGTT
>MU226792.1:654304-673123 GCA_018584345.1 Thuja plicata
AATCCTTCTTCCTCTAATGCTCTTCCTGGAGATGATTGGGGAACCCTCGATTTTAATCCTACCTTTATTGGAGAATATAAGGTTTCTGATCTTGATTTTATGAAGCCACAAAGAGAGTTTGAACAACAATTCTTTGCTTCTACTTCTCATTACCTTCGTAATAACTTTGTCGCTGCTTCTACCCACTATGAAACTATCAAACCTACTAATAATGACACAGTGACTACTAAAGTTTCATTGACTCCTTCTGATATGGCTTCTCATTATGGTCATGGTTATCATTTACTAGTTAAACAAGGATTCCTTGGTCAAGGATGTGGTAAGCATAAACATGGAATTCAAATGTCCTTACAGAATGAGGGGCATGATCATTCTTATGGATTGGGATTTTATCCTCAACAACACATCAATAACAACATCTCAAATAACACTTCAAGACATGATGAATTTGACCAAGAAGATCTTTTGCCTAAACTCCTTCGAGCTAAGATGATTACTAGACCTAAACACAAAGAGAAACGTAGTCCGCACTTGAAAAATCTTCCTTTTTGCTTATATCATAGATTTCATGATCACTCTACTAATGAATGTCAAGCTTTACATTATAAGATTAGGCAGCTCATTGATAGTAAAGATATTTATATATCATGTGGCAATGAGTTGTATTTCAATCCTATTTTCTCTAAATAACATTTATGTTCCTGTTATGGAACTCCATATTATGTAAACAATGTTAGCCTAATCTTTGGGGGCTCTTTGTCTTGCATAGTATTGTGAGTGATATACTAGGTCCCCTTTCATCCTTTTCCCTACGCTTGGGGGGCAAGGATGCCATCTCCTTCTTTTTTGTCTTTTTGGGATTCACTTTTCCCTTGGTTAAGCAGTATCTATCTATTATGTGATATCCAATCATACATGAAAATTTTGGTTTACATTGAGGATCTATGTCCTTGATCATAACCTATTTCTTTGTTAGACATTGGTTCTCCATGGTTGATAAATCTCTCACCTTGGAAACTAAATACTGTGCTATCCCTCACAAGGGTTACTTTTTCACTTCTTGTATGATATCTCTTTGCATTTGTCCCTTCCATGGCCTCATAGGAGCTGTGACCTTCTTGGCTCGGACTGGGTGTTGTCTATGGATATTGTCTTGATGTTGAAGAAGGCTTTATCCTTGATCTTTTCTTTCCTTAACATGTCAAACTAGTATGTACTTTTCCATATTAAGGAGGGGGGCATATACACGGCCTCCCTCATTTTATATTATGCATTTTTGTTCTAACATTTTATTTTGCAGCATGCTAAATCATTGAAAGGTAACACACATAACTTGCTAAATCCTGAAGAGATACACATTCAATATGCTAAATCCTCAGAAGGTAACGCACATAAGTCGCTAAATCCTGAAGAGATATGCATTTTAAAAATGTATTCCATGGTGATATAAGGATATGGATCTGTGGGTACTTCATAAAATCCATCAGAAGACACATTACATACATGCACAAAGCTGCTAGAAGGTGTAAAACTTTATGGGGTGACTATCAAGTTCTTTCTTGGTTGGCCATCCTATCCTTTTGTGGTTTACAATGAGCTACACACATCTTACTGGGTGAGCTAACCACTTCTCTCTATCTCTCTATCTTTCTATTTGACTAGTGATGTCTCTCTTATCATGATCTTAGGGTTGATAAAGACTTAAGTCCCTTGGGGGCTTGAAGGTTTCTTTATCCCTTTTGGTTCCAATAAGATTGACTATTTTTTATGTTCTCCTTTACCAAGAGTTTGTGTTGAGCTCATACTCTTGCTAAAGTGGGGGATAAATGTATAGTCATAAAATGGAAGCACTTCCATTATAGACTGGTTTAGCCTTCCGAGTAAGTGGTTTGGGGTCATATCAAGCACCTAGAATGGGTTCTGAGTTAGAACTGGCTTTCCCCCTGTTCTGCCCCTCTTTCCACTTCTTTCCAGCCTGATTTCTGCATTCTAGACTGCAGACTTGAGATCTTGGACCTCAAGGTCAGGGTCGACCTTGACCTAGGTCAAGGTTGACCTCGACCTTGACCCAGGGTTCAAACTTTAGGGTCCCACTATTTCTAGATATCGGTCTTTGAAAAAGTTGTTTCCCGCTTTCGGGTCGGCTGTTTCGGGTTCCGAAGTGTCGATTCCTAAATTATATTTAATATAGGTCCTCTCCTAGAGGTAAAGGCTTTAATGGGAATTTAATTATCCTATGTTGGCCTTCTTAGAAGATTGTGCCCTAATTTTATATAAAAGGGAGCCTTTCTCCTCTCATTTTCTCTAAGTCCTCTATTGAAGCCTAAGCATCCCTGAGCAATTGAGAAGCATTATCAAGAGAAGATTAAAGCAAGCATTCAAGCAATAATTCAAGAAAGCATTCAAGAAAGAATTCAATCAATCATTCATCCATTCTCAAGCATTCAAGCATCCATCAAAGAGATCCATGGGAGGCCATTGAAGGATTCAAGCTACATAGGTGCCCTTTTGGTGATCTCTCCATCCACCTTCTTCCAAGCCTTTTCCAAATTCAAGAACCCATTCAAGACTTGGTGTGGGAGATCTACAAGCAATTAATTGAAGACATCCTACCATCCTACATTCCACATTTTGAAGCATACTTGTGGACTCAAGGATTCAAATCCTCCACAAGGACTTTTACAAGCAAGGTGAATTTATGTATTTACTTTGTTTACTTCTGCAATTTCAATTATATATTTGAGGTTAATTCCAAAACTGGGGTTTGACCAAGGCAAACCTCTCCCCTACAACATTAAACCTCTTTTTCTTGTAGGTACAGGTTCAGAACAACCGATTTGAGATCAGATCTAGATACCCTTTTCGGCTATCTTTCAGACGGCGCAAACAAATTTTCTGTCAGACCTGTGTAGGTCAAGGTCGACATTATTGGGTCAAGGTTGACATTTGTGGGTCAAGGTCAACATTTTTCATAAGATGGAGTCAGATCAGAAAATTATTTCTGGGTTTTGTTCATCTCTTTGATTCCTTTCTGGATCATACTTCAGTTTTTCCAAAAGCAAAGTATAGACCCCAGAAAACAACATTCTTTGATCTGCAATATTTCAAGGTTTATATACCTATCCATTTCAATTCAAATCCTTAATCTATCACACATTCATTCCTTTCCATAAAAGGGGGAATTTAAGATCTTCTTCCTTGCTCTCATTTCCAAATGATTGATTCATTTGTGCATTGATCCTTTTTGGGTTGATCAAATTTGGATCTTTCCTTTGTGCATCTTGGGATGGAAGAGGAATATCTTATCTTTCCACTATAGATTTCAAATGTTACATTTATTATATTACACATAGTTATATGTTACATTTTATATGTTACAATTACAAAATATTTTCAATAGATTAGATTATTTCACACACACACACACACACACACACACACACACACACACACACACACCAAACCCTAGTATATGAGGTAGAAAATGTGAAATACAACATAGAATATATAAGAGCAACCACAAATATATATTCTAATCCTTACAATATATTCAACCAATAGCGAGATAATGAAATCAATGTAAAGAAATAAATCAAATGCAAACCAATGAAATTGCAGTCATTCCATATGTAGCCTTCATTATCCTTCAGATGCAGGTTTGTTTTAAATTATTGTTTTGATATTTTAGAAGTTCATATTCATTGAAAATGAAATGAAACTGTTTACCAAAGGAGGGTATTCGATAGAAGAGAAAATTTAGGCATATGTAGAGGAGGAGGAGGAGGAGGAGGAGGCTAGCAATGGAGGAACCCTTGTTTGTTGACTGTGGCTTTAGATATCAACAAATTTGTTGGTGTTTTAAGGGGTATATTTTATGTAGCATCTTGGACGCGGGGGGGGGGTAGAAAAAGGAAATATAAGAAGTAGAGTGAGGGTGAAGGAAGAGAAGGCATGAATTAAAAATAATCATCCATCTTGATGTTAGGATGCTTGATGAGAGGTACAAGAACTCATTTATTTATGTTCTAGAATACTTGACAATTAAAGGACAAATTCTATCATAGGGAGAAAAGGAAAATAATTCACTTAGAGTAGAAGGGAAGATGTAGATGTCTATATAGATAGTGTAGAGTCTGAGTGAGAATAGAGTAATGAGCATTAGAATAGAGGGGATTGGAAGGCATAAAATATGCCTCAAAATGTAATGATTTTGGTTTCACTTTTATTTTCAACTCTTAGGACGTCTCGAGAGGTTTAAAATTTGTAAGAGTTTCAAGAATACTTAATCACATTTTCCTCTATAAATCCATCTCTTATTTATGTTCAATGTCGATATGTTTAAATGTATTCTTGCAAGGAAGCTATAAGGAGTTATTAATAATAATATTTATCAAAATAATATGTGTTATTGTTTCTAGTTTGGGATAACTTGTCATTTCAATAGTTATATCAAATGGTTTATGTGCCTTTGCAACCTATTAAGGAGAGAGAGTGATTTTCTTGTGAAGTTTTGAGATGGTGTCATGTGTCATGGATTTCCCACATAGAGGAGATCAATGGATCTCACATCTTTGTAAAGGGTAATGTTAACTATTGAAACCTAACGGTATAACGGTCTAAGTGAAGCTTCAGTGAAATGGGGACCAAATGCTATTCACTAAGCAACCTCCCAGATTTTAGAAGTTTAATCTTCATTTTGTGTCAAGGGAGGTAGGGTTAAAAACTACTAAAATGAGAGGTGATACACCAAAGATTAATGATGTTGAATAAAATTAAATGCATAAGCTATTTCGGGCATAGAATCTCAAGGAAAACTATGAAATCAACAAACTTAAAGTATAAACACACTCATTTAAAACCTCTTAACTTACAAACATAAAGAAAAGAATATAGTAATGCTTATGAAATAGAGAAGCCTAGAAGAGCATAATCTATTTCAACATGTAACACATATGCTAACACTAAAGTTCTAAAACAACACAGAAACTTACAAGCTGTGAATATTGAATTTTAAGATGAGACCAAAGGGCCAAAATGCATGATTTATTTTTTATTAATTTATCCAAATATATAGATACAAATTTAAGGGCATAGTGGCTTTTCAATAAGTGTGAGAATTAAAAAGTTCTCATAATCTTGTTTCATTACAAAGTACATCGTTATATACTTCTAGGAAGGAGAAACCCAGAGACCCAAAACCCTAGGAGAGAAACCAAATCTTGAAAAGATACAACACCACACACTTGGTGGGATAGAGAAGTCACTTTCAACGCTAGCCCCGAAGGAGAGGTGGCCCGCACACCCTGATCTATTAGAGAAATTGGTCCTCATAATGGCCTCTAGTTTTCCTGCTATTAACTCCTAACTGCGACGACACCTGAAAGAATAATCATGTCATGGCTGGGGAGGCTCCAAATTTGTTGATACTTAGACACATGTACAAATTTAGTTGCAGCCAAAAGGACATGTGGCTGATAGGCATGGAGTCTCGCTTGCTTGAATAACTACAGTCTCATAACCCTATGAGACCTCCACGTATGCACACTCCTCAAAAGCCCGGGATCCAAAATAAAAATCACTTGGTAGGAGAAGATTGGGACACACAGCAACACAATGTTGAAAGCTATGACTGGAGAAAGTTGGACTCTTCAAAAGGCCCATGACATGACCACATTCCTAGATTTGGAAAGAAATGGACCCACTAGCAAATAGAAAGATATGAGCACTTGAAGGACATGTGGCACTCGAGCGGGTGGCTAGGACTAAGGTACAATGAACTGCTTCAAAATGTACATTGCACCAACAGGTAGCAGAATGTGCGTTGTCTATTCAAATGGAAATCGTAAAGAATAAGAATGAAGGTAATGAAAGAATGCTCCTTTGTGAGAGGGGTGAAAATATTGTTTACATCTCTTATCGACTTTGGGGGAATCTTCCTGCAAGATAGGAACCCTGAATCTCTAATTCCCCAAAATAATTAACTCTACCCCTCATGCAACAATGCCTAAGAAGATGTCAATGGAAGCTTGCAGTGACTGTCATTCTTCTTCCATAGGCAAAGCCCAGATCTTCAAGCATTGGTACTCATGGTCCAAGTCAATCAACTCATGGAAGGAAATGGAGTTGAGGTCTACAAAATATGGATCGAAGAGCACTTATAGTCACACAACCAGATGGAGTAAACTCTCAAAAAATGCTAGGTCAAGATCCACACGAAGTGTCAGGAGGCCTGAATGATATAATTGCTAGTCTATGGCCTCCACTAGCTCTTCTGGATCCAAAATTAAATCATTCACAATGAACGGAGATGGCAACCCATACTTTTCTAACTCTGTGAATCTCCCTTTTACCCCTGCCACAATGGCTTCCAAAATTGAAAGAGTGGCTTACGTCTGCAAAGCTTCCCTATGATAATTGATTATGACATTGAGGTGGTAGACAATGGACCCTTGGCCTGTGAACCCAACCCCAATAAGATCTTGGTCTGACGCCACATAAACCCAGCTATAAAAACATTGAGCGCTTGAAAATTTAAGCGTTGTGAATCCTGAAAATTGGTCAATGGAGGGATTGACCACTGCACGCAAAGAATGGGTTTCCATAAAGAATCAAAAGGTGGATTTATAGGAAATAAATTTTAGTATTATAAGGTAATGAGAGGGGGGGTGAATTAGTGTAGCCACAGATCTAAAAAATATTTTCATCAACTTCCAAATAAACAAACATGTAAAGCTAAAGATAACATAAAATAATATCAAAACATACATCCAAACATTCAACATAATAACACCAATATTTTATTTTGGAAACCCTTGTTAGAGGGAAAACCCATGGTGGGAATTAGCACCCACAAATTTCACTAGTGCACGAACAATTTTTGCCCTGTTAGGAGCATTACAACCACCTTGTTAAGGGCATACCTGATTAAGAGTATCTATAGCCTAGTTAGAAGCTATTACAAAAGTCCTATAAGGAACTACCTTGTTAAGGGATTTAGAACTCCTTCTGAGAGTCACCCTATTAAAGGATTTATTCTTCAGGCCTATTAGGATATTGCATACCCTGTTAAGAGTAACCTTGTTAGAGGATTTTGATCACAAGCCTGTTAGGACTTGCATTGAGAATGAACTCAAATAAACTGATATGAAAGTAGCACACTCTGCCTGACAAATCTGCTTCAGCACTGCATAATTCATTGTTCTGTTCACACAAACATCCACTACAAACACTACAATCATTGCATCAATTAGCCAACTTTTTTATCCTTTGATTTCATCTCTTATATACACTTTTAGGGTGGCGGAACAACCCTAAAACATGTTACATCAGTCGGCCTCCAAATTCTAAACAAAATCCATAAGTGATCACACTAACATAGGAAATTGAACTCCTCAAGGTCGGCCCTCAACAATACAATTCATAAATAAATCAAACTTTAGACATCTAAAAACGTCCCTTAGCACTCATAATAATTTAATTTAATTTAATTAATATTCCCCTGTAACATTATAGTTAATTTTAATTAATTAAATATAGTGGTTATATTCTCCTACCTATTTAATTAAATCTAGTTCATCTTCTATGGTATCTAAATTTAATTTAAATACCTTTCCCCTAAATGTATTACTTAATATTTCATCAATAATTCAACTATAAAGTAATGAAATATTTAAATATTATTTAATTATTCCCTATGTCCTTTATATTTAATTAAATAACCATACTATTTGAATTAAGTATTTCCTCTTATTATTATTACATTTATGTAATAATTAAATCAATTTCCCTCTCATAATTAAATAAATTGTATTTATTTAATTAAACTAATTGTTCCTCTTATAAATAAATAAAGATTAATTATTTATTTATATTCCTCATATGTGCAAATAAATAAACTCTTTTATTTATTTAATCATATTTATCCCTCCACTTATAAGTTTCAGTTAACTCCACAATTCTCTCTCCTAACTAATCAATTAAATTAGTTATCTATTTAATCTATCTCGTCTTCTACTCCACCTCATCAATTAAAGTTTTCAATCAGATCAGTTAACTCTCCCATCTATTCAAACAAAGGCAACCAATTGAGTTTAAATCCCACTCACTATGAGTTCAACTCTTCAATCTATCCTCTTAATAGATCCATCTATTTTTCCAACATACAATCAATTGAATTCAACTCCCACTCACTATGAGTTCAACTCTTCAATCACAGCCAATCAACCCACAAATCATGGAATCTTGATTGGAACCCTGAAAAGCTTATAAATAGAGAGTTAATTCTCTTAATTTGTAAACCAAAGAACCACAATCATTTTGAATTCTTATGTTGGCACATAGAGAACTCATTTTTTGAGAGCCCACATTGCATAGAGAAGGAGAACAGCGAAGGAGGACTTTTGGTTTCCATATTCATGGTTTTGATTGATTTCATTATTATTTGATGATTATGTATACTATTTATTTGCTTCCTCTTTAGATATTGGAAATACTAACTGCCTAACAGATCTCTTTGTATTTGATATTTTGATGTTATTAAAGGTTTCTATAGATCTTTATTACCCCGATTACATATATATACACATGAATGTAGAGGAGTATTATTTAGATATGTTGTTTTGGTCTTAGGGGGAGTAATGTATGGCAATTCAAATCATGTATAGTGTTTTTGAGGGCATCTTTTTTCCTTGATAAAAAAGGGAGAAATATCTTGGTGGTCCGAAGGTCCACAAGTGTTGCCATCAATGATAAAGGGGGATATTTTTTGTGCATATGAATGTTATGTTTTCATTGATGTTAAATTTATTATAGTTAGCCTCCAAAAGATGGAAACAATGTCTAAGAGTTATGTTTTGCAATATTCATGTGTGTTCTGGAGTAGTATAGTATTAGGAATGTACATATATGATTCCATAGATAAGTATATATTGTTGGAGAAGTGTGTATAAGGTATATCTAGAGGTCTCAGGTCTATTCCAAAGTTTTGGACATGATTATGATTATCTACACATAAATTACTTAGTATGATTATTCTGGTGAACAATCTGTTAGATTGGTTTATGCTTTTTTCTCTACGTTATGGAATATCAAACTATTTCTTCTTGTGACTGGGATATAGTGTTGACAGGTGTCAGATATTTCACATATCAGGTTTCATATTTTGATTTTCTCTGCAACATAAGTTATGATGTTCTAACTATTAGTTTGATAGAAATAGTGTACCCGCTTGCAAGAACACTCTAAATTCCTTTGCTTCTAGTTGTTCAGGTGATGTGGTTGGTTTATATTTTTTTTGGATTAGGTGATTCTTTGTTGGGCATCTATAATATTGTTTGGGATCTGCACTTCTTTTGTGTGGTTGTTTGGCCGACATACATTGACAACTCTATTTTTTAAGTCTGATTAATGTTGTTTTATCTTTGTGATGACTTACAATGCTTCTACTGATGTTTTGGATCTTGTAGAGGATGTTTTGACTTGGTATGATGCATTACATACTTTTTTTCTCCCTTCCACATACATTGGAGATGGTTTTTTGAGTTGACGATTCATGAATTAGATGCTACATCTTTCTAGCTGACCTAATAAATGATATTTTGAGTTGCGGTGGATATATATACACCAGGGATAACTTTAAGAAACCCCCTCCTAGGAAAAAGTTTAAAATCCTGGTGAATTGTACATCAATTTAGGGAAAGAATTTTATTGATGATGGCAAATTTTTTTCAAAATTAGGAAAATAATATAAAGGCGTAGGCGATTTTTTCCCTGCCAAATGAAAATTCCATAAAATCCTAGCGAATTATAAATTAATGTGGGGGAAAATATATAATATATGAGGCGAATTATTTTCTTGTGAAGGTTAAAAAAATATTTTTACTAGCGATTTTTATGTGTCGTTTGAAAATATATTTATTTTATTGGCTAATCTATCATTAATTATGGGAAAAATAAATATTTTATTTGGCGATTTTCAAAAGATGGGACTCGTCAATGCATCATGTGGGCCAACACCAACTAATATTAAATTTCTTATTTGAGACCGTTTGATTATCCTAGATCAGTGGCTAAAGTTTAATTTTGGCCCAATTTCGTGAAGGAAACATAGTTTTCCAAGAAGTCACTAGAATAATGACACGTAACATTGTAATTAATTCAACGTCCAGCGAATATCGCTTTTATTTGTTGCGAATATAACTGATCACACATTGGACACATAACCTAATTAGATATTGTTAAATGTATTATTTGAGACCATTTGATCATCTTAGATAAATGGTTGAAATTTAATTTCGGGTTGAATTTCGGAAGGAAACTGACTTCTACAGGAAATCATTAGAATGATGACACGTATCAATCCTTAAAAAGTGCACCATAACCATGATCATTGATTACTAATGGTTATTTTTTGACATGGACGGTGGATAGTGCAACTGAAACTTGTAACTCGTAGCTCAAAAATAAATAAATGCCTTGTCAGTGACATTCTTTAACTGCCATCTTTAACTGTCAATAGTACACATGCACTTATGGTAAAATTTATGGGAAAGATTTACATTTAGATATGAAAGATTAAGGATAGTCAATTTAAATCTCTCACACGCATAATACGCATAATGCATTTATGGAAATTTTATTAAATATGATTAAAGAAAGAATAATTATTAATTGCTAAGTATCCGTGATCACTACTATCAATCAAGGGGTCGGGGCTGTAAAGGAAGAAAATTGATTAACAATGATTGATTGATATTAGGGGTGTTGTATTTCCTTAACCTTTACATTTAATTGTAATTTATGTGATTTGGATGTGATATTTTATTGTTTATTAAGCATATGGGGGGAAGGAAGATAAGATGTTCCTCTTTTATCGCCAAATGCACAAATGAAAGATCCAAATTGATTAACCCTAAAGAAGGATTAATGCACAAATGAATCAACCATTTGGAAATGAGAGTAAGGAAGAAGATCTTAAATTCTATTTTATAATAAGGAGATATGATATATAATAGTAATTGAAAAGGATGAGAGGAATTACTAACCTTAAATAATTCCAGATCAAAGAATGATGTTTTCTGAGGTCTGTACTCTATTTTTGGAAAATATGAAGTATGATCCAGAACTGGAACGCAGAGACGAAAAAAACCCAGAAATATTTTTCTGATCTGACACCATCTTATGAAAAAGGTCAACCTTGACCCACTAATCTCACTCCTGACCCAATAATCTCAACCCTGACCTACACAGGTCTGATAGAAAATCTGTTCACGGATTCTGATAGTTTGTTTAAAAGGATATCTAGATCTGAGTTCAAGTCTTCAATCCTGAACCTCTACCTACAAGAAAAAGAGGTTTGTTTGTTGGGGGGGGAGGGGTTTTCCTTAGTCAAACCCTGATTTAGGAATCAACCTTGAAATCAATAAAGTATAGAATGCTAGAAAGTAGTAGAATTGAATCTAACAATGAAGCTATGATATTGAATAGATATGCAATTGTAATTCAAATGTAGAAAGTATGTAAATATGAAAGCTTGGACTCAATAGAAACCATAAACCTCCATGATTGTATGCTTGGAATCCACCTTGAAGAGAATGAATGAGTGTTTGAGGATGCACAAAGGATCTTGAAGGAAGATCACACCACCATGATGGCTAGATCTAGGGTTTTAATGATGAATCTTGCATGTTGGAACCAAATCCCTTCAAAGGCTTGAAAGCTTGAATCCTTGATCTTCAATGGAGGACTTGAATGCTTGAGAGGAAGAATTGAACACCTTGAAAGCTTGAGAACATGTAAAACTATGGATGCTTGAACCTTTTTCTTCTTGAAAAAATCTTAGTTAGAGCTTTTTTCACTTAGCAGACTTTGTATTGCTCAAAATCGCTTCTTGTATCACTTAGAGAAAATGAGAGAGAAAGGCTTCCTTTTATATGAAATTAGGGAAAAATATTCTAAGGAGGTTGACATAGGAGAATTAAATTCTAATTAGACCCATGCCCCTAAAAGAGGACCTATATTAAATACAATTTAGGATTTTCTACTTTGGAACCCAAAATAGCCGACCCAGAAGCGGGAAAATTGAATTTCTGATGACCTCTGGAAGCCGACAAGCTTCCAAATTTGGAAGGGGGACCCAGGTCAAGGTCAAGGTCAACCCTAACCTAGTTCAAGGTTGAGTTCGACCCTGACCTAGGTCAAGGTTGAGGTTGACCTTGACCTAGGGGTCAGAACCCCTGGAAAAAGTGCCAGATGGGATAGAAGGTGCTCGGAGAGGCCAAATCAGGGTCCTAAATAGGCACAGAAGCATGAGATGATGTAGAAATGAGGGGACAATATGATGGTGGTAAAAAAATCTCCTAAGGAGGGCTAAACATTCTTAACATGGAATTGCTTCCATTTTAAGATGATACATTAAGCCCCCACTTTAGCGGAAGTATGGAAATCAAACATGCTTTTGGTAAAGTTAGAAGAAAGACTCTAGTGGATCGCAACGAGGTAGAACATCACTAAGTCAAGGACATGAGCCCCTAGACCAAGGATTCCAAATCAATATATATTCATAAAGATATGGAAGTAAAGAGCAATCAATCATAGGAAACATACATGATTACCTAAGCGAGACAAGAACAATACTATAGATAACATAGCTTCATGATCTAATCCTACTAGCATGAAAGAGAAAGAGAGAAAAGGGAAAATGATTACCTCACCTAGTAAGATGCCCACCTTACTATGAATCACCAAGGAGGGAGAGCCCAACAAGTTCACCCATAAACTATGCTTGTAGCTGTAATGCATCTTCTGAGGACTTTTGAAAATATCCATAGATCCACATTCTTGTATCACTATGGAATATGAAAATGCGTGTCTTTTTAGGATCTAGAAACTTATGTGCGTTACCTTCCAAGGATTTATCATATTGAAAAATTTAAAAAAGGGTGCATATCTCTTCAGGATTTAGCAACTTATGTGTGTTACCTTCTGAGGATTTAGCAAAAATAAAAGTAAAAATGTGTGTCCCTTCAAGATTTAGCAGCTTATGTGCGTTACCTTCTGAGGATTTAGCAAAAATAAAAGTAAAAATGCGTGTCCCTTCAGGATTTAGCAACTTATGTGCATTACCTTCCGAGGATTTAGCATGCTGCAAAATGTAAATTAATGTAAAATATAGTACAAGGGAGACCCTATATATTCCCCCCTCCTTATCATGACTACCCACTAAGCAGGATAAGGAAGAGAAAAGAGGATACCTACTTCACAAGGTAAGGAGATATCCATCTTAACAACAATGTATACCATATTCTTAGTGAAAAGCCTTGACCCTTACATCCAAGAACATAGATAATCATGAAATGGATATGTCACTTATGTAAAAATGATCCTCAAAAGGGAAGAGATCTCATCAACAAGACCCCCCACCATAGAGGAGTGCTTAGGATAAAATGTCATCTTCTAAAGAAAAGAGGGACCAAAGATTCAATCATCAAGCCCCCTGTAATCAAGAGGAAGCGGAATCTTGGGATGAAGGCATCAAACTCTAACCCAAAGAAAGAGAAAGAGTTTATAAAGAACATAATTTGAAAAATAAAGAGGTGATGACCTAGAACAATCACCTCTTATATAAGAGGGTATCCATAGTCAAAAACATACATATTTATAAGGAAATAATGTTATATGATAAACAAATGCCACTAAGCTAAGGAAAGTAAATCCTTAGATAGAGGAAGGAGGAAAATACCTTGCCCCCCAGGTGTGAAGGCAAGGGATATATCAATTTATATCAAGATATTTTATAGCAAAGAGATATCTTTACAAAACAAATGTCCTAGAAAAGATATCATGGATGATTTTATAGGAATAGAATCTAGAAAGAATAACCAATTAAACTAAAAAAAAATACATGCTAAGAGTAAAATGGATCCTAGAAGACTGGAATAAAATACCTCTTGCCCCCCAGTGAAGAGACAAGAGGAAAAATGCAATCTAACTTGTAGAAGAACGAGGAGAATGCCCTATATCAAAATTATGAAGAAATTGTAATACTGCACAGGAATGAGATATAATTCCCAAGACAGCTCTTTCTCTAACATATAGCTTGAAATGCACACAATCAGCAAGTAAATGTTTATTACTATAATGAAAAGGATGTTTATATTTAGAGAGAGAATTTCTTGGAATAGGTTTAAAGATTTCTTTCTTGGAATTCATTAATTGGACATACACTTTCTTAGCCACACCTTGAGGAGTATCAGGGTGATCTAAAGAAGGTGTTGGGAGAAGAACATGAAGAGGAGGATGGTGGTTAAGATCCACTACCTTGATTGGAGGAGGTGGGAAACCTATACCATGCATATCTTGTTTAGGAGATGAATGAATTGGGTTTTTAATTCCTTGTTCATTGATACCAAGCCCTAAACATTTATATCCTTGTTTATCCACCATAGTATATCCGGTAGTGTACCTATCTTGCAAAGCTTCAATAGGAGGAGATTGATTATGGTGCTCATGAGAAAATGTTGTGTATGGTGGAATGATAGGATTAGAAGAGGTTTCCTTGTTTTTCCCTTTATCATCATCATGAATTGGATAGGGAGGTGAAGGTAAATGAAAGAATTCTCGAACATCATTATCATGGATCCTAGCTTGAGCCCCATCATAAGTGTGGGAAGAACTAGGGATTGAAGGTGGAGAAAAAGAAATAGGAATATTTGGAATTGCATTATAATTGATAGGATTAGGGTTAGGAAGATTAGGAGGTGAGGTATCATCTACCCAATTCTTCACATAAGCCAAAAGAGTAATAAGTCCACTACACAAATCTTTTATGAAAGTTTTGAAAGTAGGAACAGTAGTATTGGTTAATCTCAAAATAGCATAAGCAAGTTAAATATGAAGATTAAAAAACATGATAAAATGGATGATAATCTCATAGACATCATAGGTACTATAAAGAGATGCTAAAAGAAGCATAATAAGAAAAATAGCCATACACACAAAGATCTTCATAATGAATGAGATGCAAGAAGTGCTTTTGTATTTTTATGAGTATATATATTTTTTTGTATTTTAGAATACAAGAGCATAAAAAAAAATTTAATATGTATGCAAGAGCTAATGTGAGAGGCAAAGCATCTAACACCAACAAGAAAGAGTTGTCTATCGCGGGTTCACCAAAATGTAGAGGAAGAAAATTTTGATTATATGTTTGATTTGATTAGGGGTGCTATATTTCCTTAACCTTTACATTTAATTGTAATTTATGTGATGTGGATGTGATATTGTATTGTTGATAAGCATATAGGGGGAAGGAAGATAAGATGTTCCTCTTTTATCCCCAAATGCACAAATGAAAGATTCAAATTTATTAACCCTAAAGAAGGATTAATGCACAAATGAATCAACCATTTGGAAATGAGAGTAAGGAAGAAGATCTTAAATTCTATTTTATAATTAAGGAGATATGATATATAATAGTAATTGAAAGGGATGAGAGGAAGTAAAAACCTTAAAGAATTGCAGATCAAAGAATGTTGTTTTCTAAGGTCTGTAGTTTGTTTCTGAAAAAATCTGAAGTATGATCTGGAACCGGAATGCAGAGATGAACAAAACCCATAAATCTTTTTCCGATCCAACACCGTCTTATGAAAAAGGTTGACTTTGACCCACTAATCTCACCCCTGACCCAATAATCTTGACCCTGACCTACATAAGTCCAACAGAAAATCTATTCACGGATCCCGATAGTTCGCTGAAAAGGGTATCCAGATCTGAGTTCAAATCTTCAATCCTGAACCTGTACCTGCAAGAGAAAGAGGTTTTTTGTTGGGGGGAGGGGTTTTCCTTAGTCAAACCCTGATTTAGGAATTAACCTTGAAATACATAAAGTATAGAATGCTAGAAAGTAGTAGAATTGAATCTAACAATGAAGCTATGATATTGAATAGATATGCAATTGTAATTCAAATGTAGTAAGTATGTAAATATGAAAGCTTGGACTCAATAGAAACCATAAACCTCCATGATTGTATGCTTGGAATATACCTTGAAGAGAATGAATGAGTGTTTGAGGATGCACAAAGGATCTTGAAGGAAGATCACACCACCATGTTGGCTATATCTAGGGTTTGAATGATGAATCTTGCATGTTGGAACCAAATCCCTTCAAAGGCTTGAAAGCTTGAATCCTTGATCTTCAATGAAGGACTTGAATGCATGAGATGAAGAATTGAACACCTTGAAAGCTTGAGAACATGTATAACTATGGATGCTTGAACCTTTTTCTTCTTGACAAAATCTTGGTTAGAGCTTTTTGCACTTAGAAGACTTCTTATTGCTCAAAATCGCTTCTTGTATCACTTAGAGAAAATGAGAGAGAAAGGCTTCCTTTTATATGAAATTAGGGAAAAATCTTCTAAGGAGGCCAAAATAGGAGAATTAAATTATAATTAGACCCATGCACCTAGAAGACGACCTATATTAAATACAATCTAGGATTTGCCACTTCGGAACCCAAAACAGCCGACCCGAAAGCGGGAAAAATGAATTTCTGATGACCTACGGAAGCTGACAAGCTTCTAGATTTGGAAGGGGGACCCAGGTCAAGGTCAAGGTCAAGGTTGACCCTTCCCTAGGTCAAGGTTGAGTTTGAACCTGACTTAGGTCAAGGTCAAGGTCGACCTTGACCCAGGGGGTCATAACCCCTAGAAAAAGTGCCAAGTGGGATAGTCAAAGGTGCCCAGAGAGGCCCAATCAAGGTCCTAAACAGGCACAGAAGTAGGAGATGATGCAGAAATGAGGGGATAGTATAATGGTGGTAAAAAAAATCCCCGAAGGAGGGATAAACATTCTTAACATGGAAGTGCTTCAATTTTAAGATGATACAAGGGCTATTTATAGACAATCCGGTTTATTTCTTCTTCATTTTTCTTTTGGTAGATTAAGAGTCAGAGCTGTCAGTGGTAGAAATTATGCCTCTGGTTTTAAGGTTTACGTTTTTTGGTCATTAGGATTTTGAGAATTAAAGATGGATACACCAATCTATTTGAGATGCACATCCCCAGATGACTAGATGTCCTTTTTGGGCAATGTCTCTGAAGAAATCCTCACTTTTGTTTGTAGGGAGGTTGGTGGCGATGCTTTTATAAATTCTATTGTGTTGATGTTATTGGGTTGAGAGTTCCTTGAGAATGTCAACAAATACCATATCTACATGGACATTACGTCCTATTTTTTTGTATCTCTCCTCGACCTTAGAGGACAGAAGGTGGATATGCTAATGTTGTTGAGGAAGGTTTTTAAAGAGAAATTCCTGAAGGACGATGTCAATGTTGTTGTTTTTGCAGAATTTGGGGTGGGGATCCCTTGGCCAAGAGATATACACAAGTTGTTGGTGTCGGGAAGAAATGTGGCCAAAAAACCCTTTTTGTTGAACCTCAATGATAAGCAACTAACGCGACACAGGAAATGGGCACGATTTGGGAGGGATTTTCTCTGGAAATGGTTTTACCTTGATGAATTCGATGAGTCAGACTACACATGGCTTGATGAATTCTCAAATATTATCCTCTCTAGAAAATTCTACTCAGGCGAAAGGGAAGATGAAGATCCTTGATTCCCTAGTTTACCCATTCTCGTTACCCTAGTTACCCTAGTTTTTGGACAATGGACATGCAAATTTTCACCTTTTTTTATACCGATAAGAATTTGCCTAGTAGGTTTATGTTTTTACTATACAAGGTAAGTTTTTGAAAAAAAATAATAATAATTTTCCAAGTTCGTTTCAATTTTCTTTATATGGGTACAAAAAATGATTCTTAGACTTCTTTGTGATTACAATATTTTAATTAGTTGCTTTACCTGTGTATTACACATTTAAGTATATGCTTAAGCGATGGATTAGTACTTCCATTTTTTAAATCTAAAGAATCTCTGAGATTCTAAATTTTTAAAATGATTAAGTTTCTTTATCGGTCTAGAGCAAGTTTCTATTTTTAATTTGCCAATGTGTCATATCGATGTGTGATTATAAGATAGAAACAATTGAATTAAAATCTAAATCTGACTACACTATAAAACTAAACATTTAGTAACATTTATTAAATGTAATAACTAATAAGCTGAAGTTGTAATTTAAAATGATTAAGTGACAGTCACACATGTCCTAGTGACATCAAATGACAAGACAAAAGTTAATGGGATCTGGGTAAAAGTACAAACCTGTGTCACACTTTATAAAGGAAAAGGACCACAACATGCAAATTGTTCAACTTTAACGACATAAAAAGTGGCATTTGTATTTAGAATTTGAGGGTGATGTAAAATAAAGAAATGTGTAAAAATAGATTAATTTTATGTCTATAATTTTTTTAAAAAAATTGAACAAGAATGTACATAGCTTTTCAATTTTTGAAGTCCATTTTTTCATTGCTGAAAACTGCTAAAAATTTGGTGTCTAGTTCCCTCCAATCAAGTATATGCAAATAATCTATTTTTCCCCTGATTTCAAAATATATTATAGATAAAATGTATAGCTAGTGTAAAAAAGAAGAAAGATTGGTTTTCAATGTATATTTTCTCTGTTATAACTGCTCAAAGTTGAACTTATCTGAAATCGACAGTTTTCACCTCCCTCCAAATTTCCCCCATCAAATCTACACCATTCAGAAAAAAAATTACATATTCTTGAAGGCGATTCTCTCCTCTAGTGTTAAATATAAATTTTAAATTTTTTTGATATGATTTACTATTTTATTTATTTATTTGAAGCAACATCTTCTCGAATGTTAAAATACCTACTTGTTGTATTTTGAAATTATAATA
>MU226792.1:677896-690852 GCA_018584345.1 Thuja plicata
GTGATCCTGTTACTCATGTTAAAACATTTCAAATCCTTTGTAGTGATTATGCTCATGACCATAGGATTTTAGCTAAATTGTTTGCTAGAACCTTTCGAGATAAGGCTTTACAATGGTATTGTTCCTTCCTTATTCCATTGACTCTTTTCCCAAACTTTCTAATTCCTTCATTCAACAATTTTAAAATAACATTGGACCACAAGTGTCCTTATCTGATTTAATGCATTGTAAACAAAATGTTAAGGAGAAATTGACTGATTTTATTGGTAGATTTAAGCATTTGTATGCTCAGATTTCTTATCCTATTTCTGATATTGATATTCAACATATGTTTATTTCAAATTTACAAAAATATATTAGAGATAAGATTTTGCTTACTGAATTCACCTCCTTTCAACAATTGTGTGCAACACTTCACCATTATCAATTACAAGTGAGTTAGTTTGAGAGAAACACTCCAATGGCTCCTATTCCAGTTGATAAGGGTGATAATGCTCCTAATCCTAATAAGTTTCAGAAACCTAACAACTATGTCAAGATTAATAAACAGATGAATGCGGTTGCTAATCAAGTTGCAGCTACATCCAATAGTGTTTTTGCATCCACTGCGTTCCGTATGAATCGTACATTTACTCCTCTCTCTGAAAATTTGCATTCTATAATGAGTAGGTTGTTAAGTGCTAATATGATTACCTTGCCTCCTATTCGACCTCTCCTTCCCACCACGATAGCTTCAAAATCCTTTGATTCTACTACTTTCTGTCAATACCACCGCCAGAATGGCCATGACATTGAAAAATGTTACTCTCTAAAGCATAAGATTCAAGACTTAATTGATTCTAAAGCTTTGTCTATTGATACTCTCAATGGAAGTGGAAATAAATCTATTTCTCCTCCTAATCAAAACCTCCAAATCTATACCAATCCTTTACCTACACATGATACTGATACTATAGCTTAACCATCTTTTGTAGACATTATTTATGATTCAAAGATGGATGCTCTTAATAATATTGTTAATCATGTGGAGAGTGTGGCGCCATCTAAACTTATTGTTCAAGATCCTTCACCTCCACTTCAACTTCCAATTCCACCTAAAACTCAAAAGCAAACTAAGGATAAGCGACCTAGGGAACTTTTAATTACCTTTGATGATTCTGAAACGATTAAGGCTCCCGATGGTCCCCTTTATATCTATGCTAGGATTGCTAAGATACCTACCCATGGTTGTCTGGTTGATCCCACATCTTTAATTAATGTTATTACTGAAGAAAATCTTTTCATGAAAGGATTACAATGTGATTTTTATGATTCATCTGATGCATGGATCCAAACTTGTAATGGCTTTCTTTATCCTGCATTTGGTTCTATTACCTTACCAGTTGAACTTTGTGGTAAAGTTATAGATACTACCTTCAACATTATTCCTACTTCTGATCAATTTCAAATCAAATTTGGTTTACCTTGGATAACTGCTATGCATGCTATTGCTTCTCCCATTCATAAATGTCTTAAATTCATTCATAATGGAGAAGTAAAAACAATTAATCATAGTTTGTATCAACCATATAGGCCTAGGGATTATGCTACTCTCGATTTCTTTTGGCCTTCATTACCTAACTCATGTCCTCCTCGCCCTGATCATCTCTTTCGCTCATATCAAGCTTACAAACATCGCAAAATTGCTTAGTTAAGTATGCCTTGGATTGATTTCAACCGTGGTCTTTTTCCTACTCCTGCAATACCTCCTTTATCCATTAATGCTAATAAAATTGATCAAACTTCTACTCTTCCATAACAACCTAGTGAAAATCCTCCTATAGAACCTGTGAAGGAACCTGTTGTCATTCCTCCTAGTTCTCAGCATGTGTCAAACAAAGTTAAATGTAACAAATCTGCTAATGAACGTTGTAAGAAGTGTAGAGCTAATGCTAGAGCCTGTGCTTCTATGATGCAAAATTCTTTACCTACCTTCGATCAACCTATGCCTGATGCAGTGGATGTTCCTATTCATGATGTTAAGACAAATGAGTATGATGATCCTATTCGCATCTTGGATCCTATTTCAATCAACCTTCATGAGGAGAACACTCTCGATGATCCTATTGATCTTAGTGATGAATATGAGACCATTGATCTTGATAATGATTTACCTCATATGCTTTCCACTCAATTAACAATCACACCTAGTATTGAGCAACGTGATTCTTAAGAGGATCCTTGTTTGGAACTGGCTATCATTCCTACTATATTGGATACAGTCCCTCTTGCGAGTTGCCCACCTACCCTACATGACATAAATCAAGATGGGGAGGGGCGGCAACATGTTTGATTGGATCATCCTCTATGGTAACCCTTCTTTGTTTATATGTTGTATTGTGTTTCCCCTGTAATGTGCTTTTATATGTTTTTTAGATTCTTTTATACGACCCTTGTTACTCTATTGGTGCAAGGTGATAAAGGAATCAACTCTGTTTTGCAATTCTTCTATGTGTATCTTCATTCTTTTATATGTTGTTTCATGTTATGTTGTACTTGTGCTATTGTTTGTAATTGTTTCCTTGTATAATCTGCTTGGATCTGTGACATGGTAGCACTAATTCTTTTTGGTCTCCAGGTTGTGGTTTGAAAAGATTCCTCTTCGTAACTCTTTAGTGTCTTTCCTCCTTTGTGATTGTAGTTCTACTTTCTTTGGGGAATGATGTTAGGTCATTTGCAATAATATCATATTTATATGTGCATGTTATCATATGATCGTACTAACCCCACATTAGGTGGATCCCTTTTTTGTTCTTATGTATGTTTATGTTTTTATTTCCCATGATTTGTCTTCCTTTGGGGGCATCTTGCAGTGGAAATGTAATCCGTAGAGTTGTTTATGTTTTCGTTAAAACCATTGCTCCTGTTAAAGTGTTAGCAATGACTTTAACGTGGAGGCATACACTCTACTCACTTTTTGCACATACACACATTCAAAATAGTTTTCAAATACCTTAAAAACATTTTCCCTTTATGGATTAAAAGAAACTAATCCTTAAAGCATGGTCATTTTACTTTTTTTTAGGATCTCTTGATCCCTCCAGTTTAAATTTACACAGATCTCTTGATCCTGCCAGTTTTCAAATTACAATGTTTTGATCCCTTTAAGAATGGATCTCCCTAATGGGTTGACTAGTGAGTAGCCACATTCACTAGGCAGTTCAAATCCATCTTTCCAGTTACGCTTTTGTGTGGTTCACAATGGGACATAAGTTCTATTTGGGCGAGATAATCACACCCTTTTTCTCTTTCCTTAACTAAGTGATGTCTCTCTTATTGTGATCTTAGGGTTGATAAAGACTTAATTCCCTTGGGGGATTGAGGTTTTCTTTATCCCTTTTTATTCCAATAAGATTGTCTTTTCTATATATTCTCCTTTACCAAGAGTTTGTGTTGAACTCATACTCTTGCTAAAGTGGGGGCTAAATGTATCGTCAAAAAATGGAAGCACTTCCATTTTAGACTTGTTTATCCTTTTGAGTAAGTGGTTTGGGGTCATGAAAATCACCTTGACCGGGTTCCTGAACTTGACATGGCTTCCCCCCCTGTTTTGCCTTTCTGTCCACCATTTTTTGAACTAATTTCTGCATTCTGGGATACAGACCTGTGTTTCTGGGATTCAGGGACAGGGTGGACCTCCTAGGACAGGGTCAACCTTGGCCCTGACATAGGATAGGGTCAACCTCAGCCCTTTCCTAGGATAAGGCTGACCTCCACCCTGTCCCAGGGTCCAAATCCCAGGAACTTTCAGTTTCCAGATGTCGGTACTCACAAAAAGTTTTCTCCCACTTCTAGGTCGACTATTTCGGGTTCCGAAGTGATTGATTCCTAAATTGTATTTAATAAGGTCCTATCCTAGGGGTAAAGGCTTTAATGGTGATTTAATTATCCTATGTAGGCCTCCTTAGAAGATTGTGCCCTAGTTTCATATAAAAGGGAGCTTTCTCCTCTCATTTTATCTAAGCATCATTGAGCAAACGAAGCCTTCTAATCAAGCATCATTGAGAAAACAAAGTCTTCTAATCAAGCATCAAGTAAGTGAAGTGAAGCAAGAAATCAAGAAAGATTTGAAGAAAGCATCCATCATTCTCAAGCACCCATTTTCATGAAGGAGATCCATTGGAGGCCATTGAAGGATTCAAGCCACAAGGTGCCCTTTTGGTGATGTCTCCATCCATCTTCTTCCAAACCCTTTTCTAGATCAAGAAACACATTCAAGACTTGGTGTTGGAGATCTACAAGCAAGAGATTGAAGACATCCTACCATTCTACATTCCATATTTTGAAGCATACTTGTGGATTCACGGATTCAAATCCGCCACAAGGACTTTACAAGCAAGGTGAATTTGAGTTTTTTCTTTGTTATCTTTATGCATTTCAATTATACATTAAGGTTAATTCCAAAACCAGGGTTTGACCAAGGAAAACCCCTCCCCCACAAAAAACAAACCTTTTTTTCTTGCAGGTATAGGTTTGGGACTGTAGATCTGAGACCAGATCTGGGTACCCTTTTTAGTTTTCTTTCGGACAGCGCGAATAGGGACACTTTTAGATCTGTGCAGGATAGGGTTGGCTTTTGTGGTACAGGGTCAACCTTTTTCATAAGATGACATCGGATCAAAAAAATATTTCTGGGTTTTGTTCATCTCTGTGTTCTGGTTGGAGATCAGCTGTCAGCATTTCTAGAAACAGTCTACAGACCTCAAAAAATAGCAATCTTTGATCTACAATTTTATAAGGTTGGTTCTTTCTCCTATCCCTTTTCAATTATTGTCATTAATCATATTTAATCAATCAATTTACATAATTTAAGATCCCCTTTCTTGTTCTCTTTCCAAATAGTTGATTCACTTGTGCATGAACCCTTCTACTTGGGTTGATCAAATTGGATCTCCTATTTGTCTATTTGAGGGTGAAAGAAAGGAGCATCTCATCTTCCCCTAATCACAATTACAATATACAATCAATATCAAACTTAATTAAGTGTAAGGTGTGAAATAGGGTTAAGGAATTCAATACACTTTAATGTAATTAATCAATCAATCAAACCTTCCTTTCCAAACTTCACATATTAATCCTTCACCCTCATTTTAACCACATTACATGGAGATATCCAAATGGGGGATTTTTTAACTTTCACATTCAGTGACTAACATTAGTGCTAACGGTCGAAGGGATGGTGCATTAATGATTTTTCTGTGGGATACATCCAATGAGATTGGGGTTTTAAATAGAAATGTGAGGTGGTTCTCTTTCCAGAAGTTTTGTGAAGTTGAATGGGAAGCAAGGTGGTTAGGTGGTTTTATTTGCAGAAGAATTGAGAAGATGTTTGGGAAAAAATATGGTGATAGAGGCCAATTTTACTTTGTTGTTGATGAAGCAACAAGTGGCTTTTTTGGGGCCAATTTCCTCAAATAGGTTGAAGGGACTCTTCACTTTCAAGGACATGGAATTGGTGTAGATTGTGCAGGGTTTAAGGGGAGTTATTTTCATTAATGTAAGGCATTGTTATAGAATAAATATGGATATCATCTCACTAACCATGTTCGTCTGGGGTTTGGAATTGGCTGAGGATGCAAATATCATTAGATGGGAGATGCAAGACATTGTGGAGGAAGGGTATATTTTTTGGCTTGACCTATTTTAGAATGAAATTTGTAATGAATGTGTGGGTTGGGTGTGTTTTTAGATCAATGGTGGTATCAGGGTAAGTCTTTAGTCTATTTTTTGTTTGGTCAAGTATAGCTTAGAAGGGAATTTTTGAGGTTAGGGTAGTTTGGGTAATAGAGATGGTGGTTTTTTGGTCGTTGGCATAAATATTTTTGATGGATTATAAACATTGTAATTCCCCTCTTTAAATATTAATAAAATATATACTTATTACCAACCAAAAAAAACATTGCAGAAAATGCACTTGTAATTAGTTCATTCAATATAATCTACTGTAATTAGTATTATTGTATACTGCCCTCAAGAAATGATCATTATTGGTTTCCAAGTCATTACATCTTGCCTTAAGGAAAATGTGTCTTATTTGACAAGTCCTATTCAGGAGTAGTGAGCTCCTTGGCCTCTAGCCTAAACTTTTGTAATCAATTTCTCATATAGTGAGTGTTATTCTCACCGTGGTTTTTCTAATCTTGGGTTTTCCATGTAAATGTGTTATGTGTGTTGATCCTTATATTTTATCTATTTAATTCTTCACATAAGTTACATAAATTAATAACCAATAATAAAGTTAAGGTTTAAGTGTATGTTGATTCACACTCCCCCCCCCCGCCTCTCTCAACATCCAAAATTGTTCAACAAAAAAATTATCAAAATATGATTTATAGTTTAGGAATTAAGGGTGTGAAAGTAGTCTATAAAAACTTGTGGTATTATTCCCCTAGAGGCTCAACATGTATTTCTTATCATTTTCAAAAATTATTTATTTTTCACAACAATCATTTTATGTACTTTTCAATCACCCTGGTATAGGCGAGTATATAGCCCATCTTGGGAAGTCACACTCAAGAGATGCACAACATTATTATGTTATGGATATATATACTTATAAATTGTAATAATGAAAAATATATTGATATACCACAAAATAACATTAAGATCCCACCTTTACAAGTAAACCAATGAAACTTGAATAAATAAAATGAAATACCAAATTATACCTTGTTACCTTGTTTCCTCAACTTTGTTACATGTTGATCTCCTCCTCCTTGAGATCTTGGTGTTTGGTTTTCTCTCATAAATTTTACACTTTTTAAAGATGACTTCAAGTGGTTCAGATTTGTGGTGTTAAATGCAACTAGAATGTATCCTAGAATACTAAAATGCTATGATAATGGTGATGAGGATGCAAGCTAAAATCTATATGATAATGAAAGTAAGCATGGTTGCTAATGATTACTATGATGATGATATAAAAATAATAAAATGCTTAAAGCTAAAGGCACAATAGAATGCTCTAAAAAATGCTCAAATTATGCTTAAAGTATCAAGAATACAAAATGATAATTCCTTTCAAATGAAGGAATGTGGGATCCTTTTATAGGTTTTTCCCCACCTTGATCCCATGTGGCACAAATCAATGGCAGAGTAAATCTTGGAAGAATGGAGTGTTGAGTTTGAATTGGTTGAGAGTGTGGAGAGAAAATAGGGATTGGTTGGATTGTGAGAGAGAAAGAGGGGGAGATGTTCCTCCTTCATTGAAAGCATGGAGGGTTATGTGGAAGGGAGAGACACTTGTCGAGTGTCTCTCCATGACTTGTTAGAGAATGGTGGAAGAAGAATCCCCAGTGTAGGACTCTTGTAACAAGTGTCCTATAAGTCACTTTTGACCAGGTGATGCGGAGGGACAAGTCACTAAGTGATAGGGAAGGTGGTGTGAGACTTGGTCTCATGAGGACACATAACCACAAGACTTAGTTTCATGTGGACACATAGGTTTCCTCTTCCCTTTTGACTAGGGATACTTTGTTGAAGATAAATAAGACATTTAAATATTAATATAGATCATTGTCCCAAACCATATGGTTGAGATGGAGGATGAGGTAGACTAATGAAGTGGATTAGGAGACTAGGTCATATGATGACAAGATAAATAATTTAGGAAACTATTTAATTAAGAATTTTAGAGGACTTAGGCTTAGAAGAATAATACAAGGTGAATTAACTATATAGATAAAATTATTCATTTAGTAATAGAAGAACAAATATTAATTAGATAATTAATTTTCTTAAACCATTTCTAGATGTATACATGATACATGTTTGATGTGATTGAGTTCAAATTTTTGTAATAAAAGAAACTTTCTTAGATATTTCACAACAAATAATTAAATACATATACAAAAGTCAGATTTTATTTGTTGTGTCAATATCATTTAATAATATTGTTATTTTATTTTTTAAATATGTTAAAGAGAATATACTCTCTTCTCTTGCATTAAGATAGTCCCACATTTTTTGTTATTAAATTGTGGAGCTGGATACACTCAAAAGGTGAATAAAAAAATTCAAAATTAAGAAGCATATTTTAGAGGCATGCATATTAAGTGCATAATAAAAAAATATGTTATGAAAACAGAAAATGTATATGATTATAAAAGTACATAAATTGAATAATTAAATATGATAGAAGGGCTTTGACCATCGTTGAATATTATGAGTTATATATTACTTGAGCTTATAATTTGGTCACAAGTTATTTTTAACTAGGATTGTTATAATGTTTTGGTCTCTTAAACATTATAAGAAATGGTATATGATTGGATCTCACGATTTTATTACAACTGTTTTGAAGTCAGATCATCGTCATTCCCAAACATTATAAGCAATGTGGTACATGATTTAATCCTATAATTTTATCACAACTTACTTTTAGATTACATGTTTAATTAAGATATTAAAAAATAGCTTAAATCATTGACTAAATTTATATGTTTTAATATATAAGTTATCAATAAACATATATACAAGACTATAATATATTGTATTTAACAAAATTGAGAAATTTTTATCCTATGTAAATGACGATTAACGATATTTTTAACATATATTTTGAGCTAACCTATTTTAATGATAACATTACTAAATTATATTTAATTAATGAAAACAAAATTTGTATTAATTGCATTAACAAGAAACATAAAATGAAACAAATCTTTCATCTTTATGTTTGAAACTACCATACATAATTGATTTTGTAACATTTATAATAGTGATATATACATCTATTAAAGAATCTAGCTTTTTCATAATGACATATAATACAAATATAACACTAACTATTATTTAACTAACAACCAATTAAATATAAATTTGCATGTACACACATCTAATATCATAATCAAAACCACTAAACCATACTAAACCACTTCTTTTTGCAAGCCAGTTAGCCATGACATGACCATGGTTAGCCATGACATGACCCCAATCCACCAAACTTCGTGGCTTTGTTGTGTTCCATTCATGAAAGCTAAATGTCTACCTTTTTCTCATCTACTTTTATGTTGCCCACCTTATGCTCTCTTATGTTTGAATGCCCTAATAATTGTTGATATTTGAATCTATGAGAAGTTGATGCTTTTATCAATTGATTAAAACAAATTCATATTTTATGTGTTAATTCTAAGGAATATTAGACTTTGTTAGTATGTTTTCAAATTTTTAAATGATGGAGTTGGATACACTCAAAAGGTGAATAACAAAATTTGAGATAGAGTCAAAAGCATACCTCAAGAGACATGAAAATTAAGTGCATGGTAAATATATTAAAACGGGTAAATATATATGAGTATAAAAGTACATAAATTTAATAATTGAATAGATAGAAGGCCTTTGGTGATTATTGTATATTATGAATTATACATTTTTGGATCTTGTGATTTTGTCACATTTTATTTTTAAGCAGGGTTGTTATTATATTTTGGTTTTCTCAAACATTATAAGAAGTGGTATACAATTAGACTTCACAATTTTGTTACAATTTGTTTTTAGATAAGATCATCATTATGGTTCGGTGATTCCCAAACATTATGAGTGTTGTATATGGTTGGATCTCATAATTTTATTACAAATTACTTTTAGATTATACATGTAATTAAGAATTTATGTTATTAAAAATAATAGTTTAGATAGTTGTTCAAACTTCAATGTTTTAAGATACAAGTTTATCAGTCATTATTGACTAGGAAAATGGAAAACAAACAAGTGCATGATAAACCAACCACAAAGCCTATGAAATCATGCTGACCTAATCCTTATCTGACCATTAATACCATTAAGGAAAAGTGCATAAAGAATATAAAATAAACCAAACAAAGCACTCCCTTAATGAAGCTTCAATTTTCTTTCTTTCTTCTCCAAATTGATGTTGTTCCCATGTTGACAAAATGCACCTACAATGAAAACAATTATTGAAAAGATGGTAATGAGATAGTCGAAATGCATGGTTCTAGAAAATGAGGAATCGAGTCCAATTTATAGAGTTTTGAAACTTGAATCGACAGTTAGAATCAAGGACAAACTGATGGCTAAGATCGCATTTGAAGACTCAAATTTGGAAAATGAAAACCTTATAACAAATTAAGATGTGCATTTGGGAAAATGACAAGGTTATGACATTTTATGGCAAATTGAAGTGCACAATCAGAAATGAGAAATCAAATGCATAAATTAAGGGGAAGGTGCAAGGCTAAATTAGGGTAAATAGAAAGGGGAAGGTGTAAGGAAGAATTAGGGGGATGGAGGCTAAATTAGTGGGTGGAAGCAAAATAAGTGGAAATGAAGCCAAAATAGTGGGATTAGAAATGAGGGAATAATTAAAATTAAAATTTATTATTTCCCACATTTGAGATAAATTAGTCAATTAATTAACTCAAAATTAATTAATTGTAGGAAAATGGAAAAGGGGGTTACTAAATAAAATTCATTTACCATGATATAGGACCTAGGATAAAGGGGATAAACTATTGGTTGTTTGCCCCTAAAGATGACTAATTAATCGACGAGATTAAATGATCAAGGGTAAAATGTAAAGTATTAAAGGATGGATGTCAATGATTAATTTTTTTTAAAAATCATTATTTAATTAATGAATAATGACACAATGTCAATAAATAATAAGATCAATTGTGTAACATAGAAGAACAGTTAGAAAAATGGTGAAATGGTTTTTTGAAAATAATGCCAAGATGTTAAAAAGTGACACTACATGTGTTAACCATTTTTTAGCACCTACATCTTGCCCCTCTTTGAGACAATCCAATTTTGAGCATTGTTTCAAAGAAAAATCAAGAAAAACTTGTATTAAAAATTGCCCTGGCAATGATGGGATATAAGGGTGAGCCATCAAGAAATTGATTGAAAAATCCAAGTACGAGGTCAATTTGTCGATAAAGACAGTATAATGCTACAGACACAAATAGATAAAAAATGAGAGTTCAAAGACAATATATGGGTCTCAAAGTGAGAGAAAGAACACGACCAATACAAAAACTAAAGCTTGCATGTCCATCTAAGCCCTCCAAAAAGGGTATAAAAGGGATTTGGTAGGGAAAAAGAGGTCAATTTCACTCTTTCATTTGGAAAATTTGGAGCTTTAGAGAAAGGAAGATGGTGTGAGTTATGATGGAGAATCATCATGGCGAAAGCATACTGAGATGCATATGAATGAAGGGCGCAAGGGAAAAGGTGTGTACATCATTTCCCCTTTGTTATTTCATATTTATTTCATACTTTTTCATGTATTTATTTAGCATTTCTAGGTCATAAAATAGGGTTTGGACACAACATTTTCACTATTAGACACATGTTTTGTGTAGTTGGGATAGGAAACATGGTTCTGAGCATATGTTTCACACATGGTCAAACTCTTGTACAGTTAGGCAAAATCTTGTACAGTTAGGCAAAGTTTTGCACAGTCAGTCAAAGTTGTATACAATTAGTCAAAAGCATGCACAATTAGTTAAAGATCTATGTAGTTGGTCAAATTTATGTGCACTTAGGAGACTAAGTGCACAACCCCCCATTGGGCCATTGTGACTATAGACTTGTGTCTTCAATAATTTAATTTTCTTGAGGTTTTAAGCCTTAGCTTT
This sequence comes from Thuja plicata, assembly GCA_018584345.1. NCBI lineage: Eukaryota > Viridiplantae > Streptophyta > Pinopsida > Cupressales > Cupressaceae > Thuja > Thuja plicata. Next base: position 689,536 of record MU226792.1, read on the forward strand.
ATTTTTTTATATTAATAAGAAACAAAACAAGGGTGATGTTCCTTTAAAACAACCAGCCCAAAGGCATAAAGTCATCGACATTAAAGCATCAACAACACTTTAATAGTAAACTAACATAAAAACTATACTAGTTTAACAACATACTATAAAAGAAAGTTTCAACTTTAAAACCATAGTCCGATAAACTATTTAAACTATAAAGAGTCTTAGCATAAGGCCACTATTAGGAATCATAAAAATAAGTAGAGCAAATGAAAGAATCCAAGTGTGAGTGCATGAAAGGAAGTTACCAAGTTCACCAAGAGAGATAGAGAGGAGTGCTTCAAAGAATCAAGCCAAAAGATCACCAAAATTCTCCAAGAACCAAGACAAGAACACAAAGATTTGAAAGGGGAAAAAAAAGAAAAAACCCTTGTGAAGAATATGAATATGGAAAAAGGCCTATATAATGAGAGCAATGATCTCAATACAATATTGAGAGCAAGATGAGAATATGCAAGAAGTGAGAAAGAAGACAAGATTATTAGAGCAAGTGTGTGAGAGGCATCTCTTAAGTAGAGATGAGTGGAGGATTTCACATGTAACTCCCATCTTCTATGAATGCCACATTCATATTGTGTGTGTGACAAATGTGAGATTCCTCTTAAGGAGGAATGTCTATTTTCCTTATTAAAAGAAATACAAAATAGTGACATGTCCTCCTACTTGGACTAGAGGAAAAATACAAATAAGGATACCTTGGTTTATCCTAAAGGAAAAATTAAATTCTAACAGCCCCCTTTAATCTTTACATGGGGGATTTACATCAAGGGGTGTCAAACCCAAATTTTTACAATGAAATTCAAATTTCTCTCTAGAAAGAGGCTTTGTCAAAATATCTGCAAATTGATCTTCATCCTTGAAATAGATGAGTGTAATACGCTTCAGATGACTATGCTATTACTTTAGATTGGACATTTTGACACAGACTATATGATTGCAGGTGCTTATACTTTGATAGATCTAGAGCATGTTATGCTTAGCTAGATGTTTTGATATATGTATTTATGATTAATATCTTTATGAAAGAATCATTTATCTTTGGCTTTTATATGCAATGGAACCAAGAAATTGAATTCTAATCTTTCCCACTTACAATTCTCTATGTGACTGATGTGTGTAAATGAATTATTTATGATGCTTTATGCTTGTATATATGTCTGATGTGTTTCATCATTCAGGATGAAGTCATAGTTACTCACTTAGCTGAGGTCCACACGATGTATCGATCCTGGTCATCTATTTTTAATTTCTTATATATATATATATATATATATA
>MU226792.1:738155-766297 GCA_018584345.1 Thuja plicata
TAAGTTCCTTAAAGAGCCACTCTACCTATGCTGCAGGAAAGTAAAGTACATGAAAGGAATCTATACTAGGGATGCAGGAAAGGAAACACACTTACTCCTTACTAAAATGAATGCTACAACTTGCAAAATCTACTTAAACTTATTCTTTCAACCTAGAGCATTCACTATAACTATCCTTGCAGGTACTGTAGGAACATTCACAAAGTACAATGTTGCAGGAAGAAACTATAATCTTATATCTAGAATGTTGGAAATGTAGAAAGTAAATCTATTCTACTTCTACTCTAATCCACCTACCAAGTGGGCCCCCTTGGTCGGCTTCTGGTAATCTATGAACACATAATATGAACCAAAAGTTACTTCATTATCTTTCAAAACTGATTACATGAGAATGATACATGAAACTGAAAATGAACTTGTTGTGCAAGATACAATCAGAACATTGTATTTCCAAAAATCTTCAAACTTACAAACTATCAATCTCATCCCTATAAATAGAGGATTAACTTTGTTATTCTGAAACAGAAAAAGGAACTATCTAACTAAAACCGTGCCAAAGAGAAAAATTAGGAAACGCAACAGCCCATGACATATGTAATGAAGTCTGGGCGACCAAGTCAACATGCTAGGAATATGGAGGGAATATAGTAGAGATACATTCATGCAGTGGCTCTTGATTTGTGGTAGTCGTGTCTTCTAATGCCATGATGACTTATCCATTTGAAGTTGGTCTTTAACGTCCTCCTTCAATGTTGTTGACCACTCCCAGCGACTCCTACTTCCTGGCAGGATTAGTTATCATGCAAAAGACATTCATACAAGTAGCTTATTCAAATTAATCTAGATGTTAGAACACACATTCTGATTATGATATGAAATACTACAACATATATATAATATTGGCATAATATGACATATCTATTCCACCCATGGTTTAATGGTTCTATCTGTACTTGACATAAGTTCAACTGACTAAAAGTTCACAATTATTTTGATAATACTTAAAAATAGAGTATAAGGATTAATATAATAGAGATAGTAAAATGGTCTCATCAATGAACACACAGGAACTTGGGGAACTTAAGTTATAGTTAGAAGAACTTTTGGGAAAAGGATTCATTAGACCCAGTGTTTCCTCATGGGGTGCACCAATAATCTTCGTTAAGAAGAAGGATGGGTCTCTTCGATTGTGCATTGATTACTGACAGCTCAATAAAGTCACCATTAAGAACTGATATCCTTTGCCTCACATAGATGACCTATTTGATCAAATGAAAGGGGCAAAAGTCTTTTCAAAGATTGCCCTTAAATTAGGCTACCACCAACTGATAATTCACGAGGCTGATATTCACCGTATAGATTTTTTTACGAGGTATGGTCACTATGAGTACACGGTAGTACCATTTGGGCTAACTAATGTTTCCTCTATATTTATGAGCTTGATGAACGGTGTGTTCAGAACCTATTTGGAAAATTTTGTGATAGTATTCTTGGACAACATCTTAGTGTTTTCCAAAACAACTAAGGAGCATGAAGACCATCTTTGCCAAGTGTTGAAATGTTTAAGAGAAAACTAACTTTATGCTAATCCCAGAAAATGTGATTTTTTCCAGACAGAGATTAAATATCTGGGTCATGTCATCTCAGGGAATGGCATTGCAGTTGACCCAACAAAGATTTAAGCCATAGTGGAGTGCCCAACTCTGAATAATGTCTTTGAGGTCCATAGCTTTATGGGACTGACAGGGTATTACCGGTATTTTGTCAAGGGATTTTCCCAGATACCTCACCCTATCACTTCCTTGCAAAGAAAGGGGAAGAAATTTATTTGTTCAGAGAAGTGTGAGGCTTCCTTCCAATGTTTGAAATAAAATTTGACCAGTGCACCCATCTTGACAATTCTGGAACCCTCAAGAAACTTTGTAGTTTGTATTGATGCTTCTCTAGAAGGAATTTGGGCAGTCCTTATGTAGGAAGGACAAGTTATCACTTATGAGTCTCAAAAGCTTAAAGACTATGAACTTAATTACCCCACCCATGACCTTGAATTGGCAGAAATTGTTCATGCCTTAGTAAAATGGAGACACTTCTTGTTAGGGCACAATTTTGAACTCCATACCAATCATTGTAGTCTTCAATATATTTTCACTCAACCTAACCTCAATGCTAGACAATGCGGGTGGATGGAATTCTTATGTGAATATTATTTTGAGGTTAAGTATATCCAAGGGAAAACAAATGTGGTGGCCGATGTTCTGAACCGGCACAGGCATGCCTTATCAACACTCTCCCTCAGCATAGACTTAGGAAGCTGAATTCATCAAACCCTCGCTACTAATTCATGGTATAAAGAGGTTAAGGAAGAACTAGATTTAGGAAGACCCCTAGAGAGGCACTTCACAGGGTATTTATTAGATCCCAATGGGCTACTATGACATTACGATCGAATCTATGTACCTTTATTTGGGGACCTTCACACCGTTATCTTGGCAAAAAGTCACATAACGCCTTACTTAGCACATCCATGAGTAAATAAAATATTCTTTGACCTATGCCAGTTGTACTATTGGTCAATAATGAAGAGGGACATAGAAGATTATGTGGCAAGGTGCCTAGAGTGTCAAAGAGTTAACGCAGAGCATCAACATCTGGCAGGTCTCCTGCAACCCCATCTAGTTCTAGAATGGAAATGGGACATTATCTCCATGTATTTCATTGTAGGACTTCCTGTTACCCCAAAAAGACATGATGTTATCATGGTTATGGTTGACAGACTTATGAAGGTAGCCATTTCTCTCTTGTGCAGTCCTCATACACAATAGCATTAGTAGCTAGAGTATTTTTGAAGGATATAGTAAGACTTTATGGAATCCCAAGAAAAAATATTTCCGATCGAGATCCAATTTTCACATCCTCACTTTGGACTTCCCTCTAGCAAGCATTGGGGACTCATCTCAAATTTATCTCAGCCTATCATCGAGAAATAGACAAGCAGACCAAGAGGGTTAACCAAGTTCTTGAAGATATGCTCAAGATGTATGTTATGGATAGGCAGACCCTTTGGGAGGATTAATTATACTTGGTGGAGTTTTCTTATAATAACAGATACCATAGCTCCATCGATATGTCCCCATTTTAGGCCTTGTATGGTCATCCATGCCACACCCCTTTGAGTTGGGATCGATTGGAAGACATGCTACTCCTTGGTCTAGAGATGTTGCAAGATATGGCACATTAGGTAGAGTAGATCAGGGAACACATTATTACAGCACAGGACAGAAAAAAGAAATATACAAATGCTCACAGAACAAATGTACACTTCTCTCACAAAGACAGAGTGTTCCTTAGGGTGCACCCGCGAAAGAGTCCAATCCATTACGGAAAAGGCTCTAAGCTAGCACCCCAATTTTTTGGCCCTTTTGAGGTCCTTGAGAGGATAGGACCAGTTTCTTATCAAGTTTCCTTGCCACCCAGCCTCACTCGTATTCACGATGTATTTCATATTTCTATACTTAGATATATTCCTGATTTGACTCATGTCCTAGACTGGAATGGTTTACAAGTAGTGGACAGGAAACTGGCTTTAGAGCCCATACATATACTACAACAACAGACTCTGACCCTCAGGGGTTGTACTATAGATTAGGCAAGGGTCCAATGGGATCCTAATGATGAGACCTCAGCAACTTGGGAGGATGTAGCTAAACTTAGAGTTCACTATCCTTATCTGTTTGTAGACTTCTAGGAGTAAGCCTAATTCTATAGGGGAGGATGTAATACCCCCTCAAATGACTATTTTGTTACTTTAGATTGGACATTTTGACATGGATTATATGATTGCAGTTGCTTACACTTTGATAGATCTAGAGGATGTTATGCTTAGCTAGATGTTTTGATATTCATATTTATGATTAATATCTTTATGAAAAAACTATTTATCTTTGGCTTTTATATGCAATGGAACCAAGAAATTGAATTCTAATCTTTCCCACTTACGATGTTCTATGTGACTGATGTGTTTACATGAATTATTTATGATGCTTTATGTTGGTATATATGTCTGATGTGTTTCATGATTTAGAACGAATTTGTAGTTACTCACTTAGCTGAGGTCCACATGATGTATCGATCCTGGTCATCTATTTGTAATGACTCACACACACACACACACACACACATATCTGTTTGTGTGTGTGTGTGTGTGTGCACATGTATCTCTTCTTGGTGATGTAGGATTATAGGTACCGAGCATCATCTCCACCTGGTTCCACAGGTCTAAGTGTACTATCTAAATCCTCGATCATGGTTGTGACGGTGATACCACCAGGTCTGGTAAGAGTAAGCCTAGCCCTGATCCTTACTCCCGGGTTGGGTCTTTTTGGATTTGTCCTTTGATTGTGGGTATTCGTTATGGTAGGACTAGGTGAATATTGTTTTGTGGTTGGATTATCGGTTAGTAATAATTTGATGATATTATGGAATTAAATACTTGGTAATAAGCCTTTTTCTAAGTTTATTCATTATTACTAGATTATAATAATAATAATAATTGCATGGATATATATACACATAGGCATATGGGTGCACACATATGCATATGTCTATATATATGTTTATATTAATATGTTTATATAAATGTTTTAATGTGAGTGTTTATGAATTTATTTATTTATTTGCCTTGTAATTATAACGAAGGGATTAACAATTGTGTGTAATTAAAAACCGCTTCATCCTTGGATAAAATAAAGGTAAATTACTAATTATTCCTTAAGAGAGAAAAGTAACTAATATTTATCTAAAGTGAAAGTGAGAATAAAATAATAGAATTTACTTACAACATAAAAATAAAAAAATAGTAACTAAAGTGCTAAATAAAATAAAAGCATTCTCGGGAAACTATCTACACATTAATTTATCTAAGAACTATTAAAGTCTAAACTAATAACCAAAAATATGGTTGTGGATGGTTGTATCGGTTGAAACTTCCCGTGCAACCAATCCCACAACATATTTATGAAAGGAGTTTTGGAAAATAAAGGGTTAGGAAGAAAATGGAGATAATATGTACTGAAAACTATATATTTGAATCTATTAGAAAGGTTAGAGGAAGCATTTGGAAGACATCTCTATGATCGGAAGGCTTAAGGAGATTAGACTTGGCTGGAGTGGAATTGGAATTGCTTTCAAAGGTTTCTCCGTAGGACTCCAGGTAGGCTCTACGTAGAAAGAGAATCTTGTTTCATGTGCATGCTATATTTTTATGTGGTTGTTTTACTGTCTGCTATAGTTTTGTGATCAATGGAAACCTTTTATGACTATTTTGGTATAATGCCTTCTTGTATGAATTGAATAATGAATGAATATCTTATGATGGATAATGTTTATGGACTGTCATTTATCTGTCCCTCTTTGTGGATTGTCACCTTAGAATGTATTGGCTTTTATATAGAACCTCCTTATGTTTATGTTATGCAGACTTCTGTCTTGTAAGAATAATGTTTTCTGGTGGTCACCTTTCTGCACCTTGCACCTATGGGAAGGAACTAAACAGGTTTACCATGAAGGTAGGATGGGTTTGAGGGATGTTTTGGAAAGAGAACTGAGGGTAGCTTTAGAAAAATGGAAAAGGGATAAATTATCTTTCAATGTAAAGAATTTATTTATTTAGAAAAGAAATGAATTATGTTTATGAAAAACATGTCAGATTTATGATACATCATGGTTATAAAAGAGAGTAAAAGAAAATTCTATATTGGTATTGTAAATGCAATGATTATTTATTTCTAAATGACATGTAATGGTTATTAGGAAAGCTCATTTCTTTATGCATGTTTCCCTTAAAGTTTGAAAAGAAAAGAGATCTAGAATCTTAGAAGTTAGTGTTAAAATGAGTTAGATGGGTAGATACTCATGAGAATAGATATGTTAGTTAAATATGATATGATGAAATTTATGAAACCTAATGTCTTTCCTTAATAATAAAAGTAATTGTTAAGTCTTGTTAGTTGGGGAACCTAGGAATAATTTGTAAATGAAATTTGCAACCTTAGAACTTCATATTAAAAAAAAAATGTTTACAACTCTATACAAATTCCTAGCTTAGTAATCTTTCAAGTTTCTTCATGGTCCCCTGGGGGGCATGACAAGAGAAAGATGAGAATGTGATGAGAAGTGAGAAAGAAGAGAAGATTATTAGAGCAAGTGTGTGAGAGGCAACTCTTAAGTAGAGATGAGTGGAGGAGTTTGCATGTAACTCCCATCTTCTATGAATGCCACATTCATATTGTGTGTTTGAAAAATGTGAGATTCGTCTTAAGGAGGAATATCTATTTTCCTTATTAAAGGAAATACAAAATAGTGACATGTCCTCCTACTTGGACTAGAGGACAAATACAAATAAGGATACCTTGGTTTATCCTTTAATTACATATTTTCAACCAAGGAAAAATAAAATTCTAACACCCCCTTTAATATTTACTTGGGGGATTTACATCAAGGGGTGTCAAACCCAAATTTTTACAATGAAATTCAAATTTCTTTCTAGAAAGAGGCTTTGTCAAAATATCTGCAACTTGATCTTCACCCTTGCAATAGATGAGTGAAACTTTATTTTCTTCAATTTTCTCTCTAATGAAGTGATGGTGGAGATAGATGTGCTTTGAATTTGCATGGTAGACCAGATTCTTTGCCAAGGCTATTGGACTTTGATTGTCACAATATAAAGGTTTAGGTTCTTGTTGAGGTAGACCCAAATCTTCAATAATTCTTCTAAGCCGTAAGGATTCTTTGGAGGCATTCGTACAACTTTTGTATTTAGGTTCAGTAGAACATAGTGAAATAGATTGATCATTTTTTACTTTTCCAAGATATAGCACCTAAACCAAGAAAAAAACAATACCCAAAAGTAGATTTCCCATCATTGGGGTCTCCACCTAAATCTGAATCAGTAAATCCCTTTAATGTAAAATCAGAATTTGCATCACAAAATAAACTTACATCAAGAGTACCTTTAATATAGCTTAATATTCTTTTAGAAATTTTGAAGTGAGTTTGTTGAGGTTTAGACATAAATTGTGAAACTAAACCAACACTAAAAGATATATTAGGTTTAGTGAGATTTAGATAATTTAAACTTCCAACAAGTTGTCTATATGGAGTAGCATCTATAAATGGAGTTTCCATATCTATCATTAACTTAGTTCCTAATTCACATGGAATTGAAACATGATTAGCATCATTCATATGAAATCTATTAAGAATATCTTTAGCATATTTACTTTGAGAAATAAAAATACCCTTAGGGGTTTGCCAAATTTTCATTCCTAAGAAATAATGAAGAGGTCCTAAATCAGTCATTTGAAATGTTTGGCTAAGTTGAGACTTAATATCATAAATTAAATGGTTAGAACTTAAAGTAAGAATAAAATCATCAACATAAAGAATGATAATAATAATGTCATCTTCACTATGCTTGATATACAAGTTAGGATCATTTTTACTTCTAGAAAAACCTTGAGGAATAAAGAAAGCATTGATTTTAGAATACCATTCTCTAGGAGATTGTTTTAGACCATAGATAGATTTCTTTAGTTTACATACAAGATGTTCATTACCTTCTTTAATAAAACCAAGAGGTTGAGACATATATATTTCTTCATGTAAATCACCATTTAAAAGGGAACTTTTAACATCCATTTGGTGAATAGGCCAATTCATTTTAGTAGCTAAAGCAAGAACAACTTTAATAGTAGGGATTTTTGCAACAAGAGAAAAGGTCTCATTATAATAAATTCCTTCAACCTGAGAGAAACCTCTTGCTATTAATCTAGATTTAAACTTACTAATTTCAATATTTGCATTCAACTTAGTTTTATATAACCATTTACATGAAACGAGATTTTTTCCATGAAGTAAAAGTAACTAAATCCCAAGTATTATTAGAAATTAAACTATCATATTCATCTTGCATTGCACTTTGCCAATGAGGTTGATTTTTAGCTTGAGAAATTTTTTGAGGGTCTTTAGAATGCATAAGAGAAGACATTAAAGCATATTTACAATAATTAAGTCTCCTAGGTTTAAGCCCACCCATTCTAGTAATGTAATCATCACCTTCATTAAGTAAATTTTTTAACCATTTAGGATTTCTCTTAGAAGTAATGGAAATATCACTATGAGGAGTAAATTCATCATTTTCATCATCACTATGAGCAGTAAATTCATCATTATCATCATGAACAACATTATCACTATCATGAGAAAAATTATCACTAAGAGGAGTGGAAATATTCTTACCATCATCATTATTATCATTATCATCATCATCATCTATTTTAATACTAATAGGAATAGAAATAGATGAATTAGGAGTAGGGTTTAGAATAGGAGGTTGGTCCTCCAAGAGATCAATAATACCCCCTTTAAATTTATCATCTTTGACCTTGGAACAATCATAAACTTCATTTTCTGTAATAACAACATCTCTTGCAATATGAACCTTGTTAGTAATAGGATCATAAAATCTATAACCTTTAGTAGATTCATCATACCCAACAAAAGTAAAGGAAGAATATTTAGAATCAAGTTTAAGACTTTTTTGTTTAGGTGTGTGAACATAAGCAATAGATCCAAAAAATTTCAAGTGTTGTAAATTTGGTTTCCTACTAGACCATGCTTCCTCAGGAGTTATATTTTGCAAAGCTTTAGTAGGAGTTCTATTAAGAATATAAGTTGCACACGCCATTGCTTCAGCCCATAACTTGTAATGCATATCTTTAGCATGTCACATACATCTAGCCATTTCCACAATAGTTCTATGCTTCCTTTCTGCCACACCATTTTGTTGTGGTGTATAAGGAATAGTAAGTTGATGTTTTATACCAAAAGATCTTAAGTAAGAACCAAAAGCATTATTAACATTCAGTACCATTATCTGTTCTAAGTATTTTAAGTTTAGAGCCAGGTTGACTTTACACAAACATATGAAATTTAGAAAATGTATCAATTACTTGATCTTTAGTATGCAAAAATTAAATCCAAATTATTCTAGTAAAATCATCCAGAAAGGTTAGAGCATACTTTGAACCTTGTATGGATATGTTCTCCATTGGACCCAAAAGATCACTATGAATAATATGTAACTTATGAGATTCCCTCCATGAAGTACCATGAGGAAAGGGCTCTCTTTTTATTTTGCCACTCATGCACCGTGTGCATGTAATTTTAGATAGAACAATATGAGGTAAACCTTCAACCATGTTAGATTTTTGAATCAAAGTAATATAATAAGAATTCAAATGGCCAAGCCTTTCATGCCATACATTGAAATCAATATTGACTTTCAAAGAGTACCTTGAAGAGGAAAACTAATAGAATTTAAACAAGTTGTCATGATCCATTTTAGCATTAGCAACAACATTATCAGTGTTAGGATCAATAATATAGCACATATCCTTATGAAATTCAACTTTGTAATCTTGGCATAATTGAGCAATTGAAAGGAGATTAGACTTCAATTCAGGAACATAAAGAACATTGTGTAACTTTCCATTTGGAACACTAACATCACCAAATCCATAAACTTTGCAACTATGGTCATTGGCTAATTGAATAGGAATATTAGTAGTATCAGGTTGCAAAGAGTCAAATACTTCTCTATGAGATGTAACATGATGAGAAGCGCCACTATCAATAATCCATTCTAAAGCATGAGAAGATTTATAACAAGAAGTAAAGGCACGACGAGATTGATTACCTAGAGATTTGAAGTTATTTTGATTATTGTTATTAATGGGCTTCTTATCATTTTTCTTTTTAAAACAAACATTAGTTAAGTAGACATCTTTACCACAATAAGTACAATGTGGTTTTCGATTTTGTTGATTATTATAATTATTGTTATTACTATTGTATGATGGCCTAGAATTAGACCTATTGTTTGAATAATTATTATTATGATTATTGTAATTTGAGAAACCATGATTATGATTATTATTGTTACGATAGTTATTGTTGTTATTGGAAAAATTATTATTATGATGATTATTAATATTAGAAGTATGAGATTTATTACTTTAATTTTGAGTTTTAGAAATAAAAGAATGTTCAAAAGACTTAATGGTACCAAATTGAAATAATTTAGCCTCCTCTTGACGTAACAAATTTTGAAAGATAGAATAAGTTAAATGAGGAGCTAAAGCAGGAATCACAAGTTGAGAATGAATATTAGTGATAAATTGCTGAAACTCTTTAGGAAGGCATTTCTTAAGAATAATAGTAATTAATCTAATATCACTTAAACTAACATTAACACCACTTAGTTGAGTTTTAATTGCATCAAACTTAAGTAAAAATTCATCCATATTTTTAAAATCATTATACCTTAAGTCCTCCAAGTTGTCCTGGAGTTGAATCTTAAGGGATTCGGATGAGTTGTCATACATTTGTTGCAAAATGCTCCATGCCTCATGAGCTTTGGTGCAATGTCCAATTAGGACATAAAGATCAGGAACGATGGAGAGACAAATCAAACCAAGGGCTTCTTCATTTTTTGTTTTCCATGCATCTTTTTCTGCTTGTGAAGCAGAGGTAGCTGGTTCAATGGAAGCATTTGTAGCAACTTCAAGAAGGAGTTTAAAATGAAATAGAAATGAAACATGAGTTTTCCATTGATGATAATTAGAGCTATTTAGTTTGATTTCAGGAATAAGAGTAGACATGATTAATGATCAAATTTACTTAAAAAAAGTGAATAAAAGTTAATATATAATGATCAAGATTAAGAAAAATAAATTTAACTTTAATGAAACACACAATAGGAATGTTTAAATAATGATATTTTTAAAAAAAAATGAAGTTTAATTTAACTGGTGAAACAAATTTTAATTACCACTAAATAACGAAATAACAATTGGAATAAGTTAGAATTTATCTAAAGAACTTAAGAATGAAACTATTTGAGATAATATAAATCAGGAAAAATGTTTGACGTTTAAACTTTTTTGAATTAAACAAAGTTTTAAAAGTTTGAAATACTAAATTAGAAGAAAAATGAGATAAAGTAAATTAGATGAAAAGTATAATAAATGAATCTTAAATTATAAACAAATAATGAAGAAAATGAGGTCAAAGGAATATTCAAACTACAACTAAACTTAGACAATTCACAGATTTGCAAAAAAGAATATCAGAACAATAATTAATATTCTAACCAAAATGAAAAACTAGTAAAATAACTGATGTTCTTACGAGATTTGCAGAATGTTAGAATGCTTATAACCAATGAATAACTTTAATTATTACTAATATTAAATGATTTGAAACTGAAGAATAAAAAAACTGAAACAACAGTTTGTTGCGCTAAGAAACTAAACAGAATACTATGATGCGCTAATGAAAAGAAAGGAAGAGGTAATGAAGTCTGGTTAAAAAGCTAAATCTTTCAATCAAACAACATTAGACTGGTAAAAAAGCTATGCCAAGGTGACCAAAGGCAGAATACAAAATCCAGAAAAAGTTGCGCTAAAAAAGACTTAGAGAAGGATGCAGTGCTAAATGAATAAGCTGCCCAATGCAATGAAGACAAAGGTATTAATCTGCGCCAAGTAAAGAATAAAGTTGTACTATGAAAGAGACAGAGTCAGCGCAAGGAAATAAGACAAGGTAAAGGTTAATGTTGCGCAAGTTCTAATAATGTTGAGGCTAATAAAAGGTAAAGAAAAAGAGTTATAAAGAAAAAGAGTTATAATAAAAGGTTTGAGAGCTGTGCTTGGAGGTTTAAACTCTTGAGCAATGTATAAATCTAATATTGCACAGGGTAAGATGGAATAATACAAAAGTTTAAACAAATGATAAAGGTAGATTAACTAGCTTTAATAAAAGTTGTGCCAACAATACTATATGTTGCGCCAATAATAGTATATGTTGCTGAGAAATATATGCTACCCAATGAAGGAAAAGCAACTATAGATTATAAAGAAAGCAGAGATAAATTACAGATATATAGTCTATAGAAAGGTAAATGATATTTTAAAAGATATCAAGACTGCGCAATGAAGAAGAAGCTCTGCAAAAGGAGGTAGATTTAAATGTTTAAAAGAGCTGAGTTGCACAAAGACACAGATTAGAGAAATATAAAGATATATAAACCTGCAGAGATATTATAAAATCAGAGATAACCAAAGATGGATTATATATATATATATATATATATATATATATATATACATACATACCAGAGATGAAATAAAATGGAGAGATATGATAAATATATATATATATATATATATATATATATATATATAAATCTGCAAAGATAAGAAAATAGAGATGCTGAAAGAAAAGTGAGAAAATATTAAACAAGATATAAACCTGCAAAAAGATTGTTAGAATGAACAAAAAAAGCATGAAAGAAAGCCCTTGTGGTTTCCCAACAGAGGGTGAGATAGATCTTTTAAAAACTTGAAAAAGAGATGTAAAAAACTTAGATCTGGCGGCAAGTCATCCAGAACAAGTTAGCTTTAAAATAAATAATGAAGTAAGATGCTAGATTTGCAAAAAATAATGAATTAAAACCTACAAAAAAATGGTTAGATAACCAAAATGCTTTCTCCTTCACAACTGAAATAACCTTCAAATTTCCCTACATGCAACACTCAACTAACAAGGATTAAAACTTCTCTGATACTATGTTAGGAATCATAAAAAAGAAGTAGAGAAAATGAAAGAATCCAAGTGTGAGTGCATGAAAGGAATTTACCAAGTTCACCAAGAGAGATAGAGAGGAATGCTTCAAATCATCAAGCCAAAAGATCACCAAAATGCTCCAACAACCAAGACAAGAACACAAAGATTTGAAAGGGGAAAAACAAGAAAAATCCCTTGTGAAGAATATGAATATGGCACAAGGCCTAAAGAATGAGAGAAATGAGCTCAATACAATATTGAGAGAAAGATGAGAATGTGAGGGGAAGTGAGAAAGAAGAGAAGATTATTAGAAAAAGTGTGTGATACGCATCTCTTAAGTAGAGATGAGTGGAGGAGTTTGCATGTAACTCCCATCTTTTATGAATGCCACATTCATATTGTGTGTGTGACAAATGTGAGATTCCTCTTAAAGAGGAATATCTATTTTCCTTATTAAAGGAAATGCAAAATAGTGACATGTCCTCCTACTTGGACTTGAGGAAAAATACAAATAAGGATACCTTGGTTTATCCTTTAATTACATATTTTCAACCAAGGAAAGATTAAATTCTAACTGCCACCTAGGGCCATTAATAGTACTAATAATAAAAAACAAATGCAAATTAACCATGATAGGGGGTCTTAATTTTGGATCCAATTTGATGGAACACATGAATCTAGTCCTGGGTCAAGAACTTAAAAAGTTCCTTGTAGTTTCGTTCATTCTCCACATCTTTCCCTAGGATCTTGTTTTACATCAAGCAGAGGGAGGTTAGCTAGGTTGTGCATGACACTCATGCTAAACTGGGAAATACTCCCCAACTTTTTTTCTATGTCCATGACTTTGGTTTTGAGTAATTCCAGCTCCTTGGTAGTGGCTTTACATTTTTTACAGGCCCCTTCAACACTAGTTTTGTTCATCTCCACTTCCTCTAACATGGCATCATTGGTTAAGTCTATTGGCCTCATTTTTATACTATCAGAAATGTGGGTGGAGCTATCTTTTGTTGAATTCTCCAATTTTTCTATCTCTTCTTCATTTCCCTCACCTTTATTAGCCCCTTCACTCTTTCCTATTTCCTCCTTATTGTTTCACTAACCTACTCATCCTTCTCTTCAGTATCATCATCTGGCAATTTTTTTATTTTTTCTTTCTTCATCAAATGGGTCACCAATTTGTGGAAACATCTTCAGTTACTTTAATGTTTTGCTTGTCTCTTCCATACTTTCCTCCTCTTCTTTGCCAATAATCTCATGAACGTTTAATTTTGGTTTTTTTTTATAAATGGGAAGGTTTTTTACCCTTTTTCTTGCTACCAGTACTGGGAATTGGGTTGTATGCTTCAAGTCATAGAGATCATTGGCCACCATAAAGGGTGTGGGGATTTTAGGGGTCCTAATGTAGGAAATGATTTTGTGACCATCCAATAAGTTTTCAATTGGATAGACAACCCCTTTTCATACCCATCAATGCTCTTGATGAACTGAGACTCCCCATCATAGAAAATGTGCCAAACATTGGTATCATTTTTAAGCTCATCAAATTTACTTTCATAAGGTAGTATATACATGTCCTCCATCTTAGTAGGAGATTTTTAACAATCCTCTATAGAATTTTCTATCCCTTGTAACACTGGAAAAAATATTTTCCTACAAGCTATCACATTGAATCTCTCCAATACATTGAAGTTAACATACTTACTCTGGCTCATCCAAAGATTCATGCTAGTTCTATCTCTAATGATCTGAATCCCAAGAATATATCTTACTGTATCTAGATCTTTCATTTCAAATTGTGTTAACAATTAAGACTTCAAATATGAGATAATTCTTTACCATTCCCAATAAACAACATATCATCCACATACAACACTATGATCAGAATGTGACCATTTTCAGATTTATAATACACATAATGGTCAGATTTAGATCTCATAAATCCCAAAGAAAAAACATAGGTGTCAAAATTTTTATACCACATTCTACGATACTATTTCAAACCATATAGATATTTCTTCAAATTATAAACAAGGTTCTCTTTACCCTTTTCAATAAAATGCTCTAGCTATGACATGTAAATTTTCTCCTTTAAATTGCCATGAAGGAATTTTTTCTACACACACATCTTCTCAACTTCAAATTTATAAGATGTTTTGAGTGATAAAAATTAAAAAATGGATGTTATCTTAACTATAGGAGAGAATATTTCACCATAATCAATTCCCTACACCTATAAATAACCTTGTGACCAACTGTACCTTGTGCTTCTCAAACCTGTCAAATCTAGACACAATTACTTCTTGAACATCAATTTACATCCAACTAGTTTCCATCTTGTATTAAATGGTACTAGATCCCATGTAGCATTCTTCTTCAGTGCATCTCTTCATTCATGGCTTCCATCCATAAATCTATATCATGCATAGCCATAGCCTCTCTAATAATCCTAGGCTCGCAATGTTAGAAATCAAAGAAAATATGCAATTGGAATTCAATAAAGAATATCCAAATCTTTCTAGTGAAACCATATCTATCAAGTCACTGCCTATCATGAGTATACCTCCTCAATTGTTGAGGCTGAGGTTCTTTCTCTTCTTTAGAACTTTTAGAGTTTCTTGAGCTCTCATCATCAGGCACAACAAGAGTGTGTAATTCATTTATTATCATAGTAGATGATATCTATGTTAGGATTAGCTAATACTAAGAGGGGTTGAATAAGTATAAAAACACTTTAAATTCAAACTTAATAACTTCTAACTTAACCATACAATAGCTGAAATGAAAAGAACATACACATAAAGAAGATAACTCATAACACCATGATTTTATTCATGAGGAAACCCTAGCCAAGGGAAAACCCCGGTGGGGATGTGTTGGTGAACAGATTTGTCTCCACTTTAATTACAAATTATACTAACTCTATGCCTCTTTGGAAACAAACTATTCTACAACAGTTGGGTAAGCATGAGATAATTGCTTCCCTCTGAATTGTTTGAGGTGCAGCTCCCTATCAGAAACATCTAATGAATTTCTCAATTTAAAACCAACGATTGTACTTTTAACTTGAAAGAACATAAGGATCTCCCAAATACTCTTAGGTATTGAGGTATTCTCAGATAATACAAACATAAAGAAATAGGATCAAAGAAAAATACAGTTTCTTTGACTGAAACACAGTACACTTGAAAGATACTAAGGAAGATAATTATTCAGAAAGACGGACAGTTACCATGCATTCACCACAATGCAAAGCAAGAAATATATCAATTCGCAAAGTAATTAACATATCATAAGTCCAAATTCACAGATTTAAACATAGCATCACATTAGAATATCATGATCATACAGAACAAAGTCTGAAATTAATCAGATCTCCTGTTTCTTTCTATTAAATTCTCTTAAACAACCGAAACTTAAACACAACCAGAAAATGTTGAACTAAGTCTAACAGATTCCAAAATTACCCTTCCAATTTTTATGCCTTAGCTTAAATAGTTTAGAAAATTTGAGAGGCCTCCCTAAAAACTTGGCCTCCCAAATTAACCAAAAAAGAAACGGTTTTAGACCAGTAAATAAAGATAGAGTAATAGTTTTTAACAAAAGCTAATTCATAATCAAAATAACTTAAACATAGACAAAAAAATACATCACCCTCTTTTAGTTATCATCTCCAGACATGGCTTCTCGAACCAGCTTCCAGCTCTGAAATGTACTCACTAGCTCTTGGATCGGATGAGAGTGGAGGCTTTCAACACCATTCATCTTTGCGCGACATGTGTTCTTTTCCCATTTGAAATCCCAAATTTTCTCCAACTTTCTGGGTGACTTTCCCCTATTCAGATACAACATGGAATCCACATTAGCAACCCTAGTGAAATCTTCAACTGTTATTTCTTCTTTTTCTTTGATATCATTCATCGTGTCCCCAAAAATCTTGGTCATAGCCTCTGCATTTATATTTCCTTCGTTGAAATGAAGGATACCTGACGGGTTCACAACCTTGATGTCCTTTAATGCATTAGCATGCATCTCTTTGATCTCTTTCTCCATGGCATGCATGCTTGAGACCACCACTTTAAACAAACTGCTCTTCCAGCTTAGGTTCTTTTTCAAAATGAAGAGCATGAATGCATCTATCATTTTCATTGGGTTCTCTACCAAGAACTTCCCAACTCCATATCCTTCAATCTCTACAACTTGGGATACAACAATGACACATTTTTCCTCATCTGATTCCCAACTGGGAATCAAGGTATGAATCCCCCCAATCAAAGCTTCTCCTTCTGCAAAAGTAGATACAAACTCTTGAATGAACTTATTCCCTTCTATAATGATGCCACCAATCTAGTCTTTCATAGTCACCATTAGGGTTCTTCCCTGATGCATTTGTTTCAACATTTTCTTACTGTCTGCAGAATTAGGATCAAAAGCTTGCAAAGATTGAGTTAGAGGCAAAGCCCCAACTTCACTGAGTGAACTAAGGAACTTAGCCATCATGATTACAAGTTTTTTAAGCTCACATTTCTCTTTTCCATACTTCTGGGATTGACCAAGCACATGGTCCACCAAGAATTTGTAGGTGATCTTGAGTATCTCTGTTCAGCACCCAAAATTCCATCTTTGTAACTTCGAAATCCTCTGCTGCAGGTTCAAGGATGCCTTCTTTCTACTTGAAAGTGGCTATCTCAGCGGTTACTTTACCTGTGATGGGATCTGTGGTCAATCTTGCATTACTCTTGGCCTTCTTCATTTTTGGGGCACAAACAACATATTCGGTAACAATATCTTGAACCGGCAAAGAGACGGGTTTGAAGCTGTGTTTCTTGCTCACCAATTCCATCAGCCAAGGAGGAATTGAACTAGATACCAGCCTATTTTCAAAATTCTTAGTAGGTGTCACATCTTCTTGTTGGACCTCAGACTTATACATTATTATGTCCTTTATTCCATTGTCATGTTCTAGTGAAAAAGAGATATCTTCATCATTGACATCAATGTCAAGGAAACTGGAGTCCAGGGAAGCCATTTGGAATCGACTTTCAGCTCTAGTTCTTGACCTTGTTCGGGGTGCAGTGGGGTGTCCGTTGGGTACTACTCTTTTCTTAGTTGGAGGAAAATTACATGCATGAGGAGTCAAGAGGGAAATGTTAGAGGAAACAGATGGAACTTCAATCGAGATTGATCTTGCACTAGTTTTCTTAGGAGAAGTGACCCTCATCCTGTTTATCTTTCTCTTTTTTAACCAGACATCCATGTAGGCCAGAATGAACCTAGCTCTTAGTTTGATGTCTTCCTCTTCATCCCTTTTCCAATCCACCTCTGGTATATTTTTTGCATTAGGTTCACCACAACCAGGTTCAATGATTTCTGAATCATCTTCGACCACATCAAAAATGTCAAACTTCAACTACAGACTTTTAATTTGAGGAACTAGTAACCTAGAGTGATCCCTCCTTTGAATTTCCTTTCTATTTCCTATATCTTCCCACAAGTTTTCCATATGCATATTTGGGTCCGACTACTTTTTCAAGCTGAAATCCCTCATGGCAAACCCTTTATTGTCAAACCCTCTTCTCGACTCATAAAACTGCATGTAAAAACCAACCAAATTGCTGCCTATCACTGAGGCATCTATCATACTCTTGCATACCAAATTTCCAAGTCTTATTGGGAACATATAATCTCATTTCTCCTCCGGAAGATTATTCTTTATCACTATAAACACCTGTCTACAGACTTCTGCTAGAATGAAACAATCAAAGCTAAACCTAGGTAATCTAAGAGGTTCTTCATCAAAACTACCAAATCTCAAATAGGTGAGCCAAAGGAATTGAATATAGAAACTCCTGAAACTCTGAACCAATTTTTGTGCTTCTGGGGAAATTCTCGGATTTGGGGTTCCAACGAACTGATTACACAATCTCCCAAGAAAAATGTCATGAACTCTCCTATATTATTCTAGAACCCTGTCTTTCCTTAAAAAGGGACAATATTAAAATATGGTTATCTCTTCGTTCCATGGCTCATGAGGAATCCCAGTAAGGTCTTTGGTGCATGCAAGACAATAAGTTAAGTAGGAGGACATGTAGAATTCCTTTTGTGTAGCTTGCGCATGTTTGAGTTCATCTCTCAGTGAACTTGTGATTATCTCTGCCCGGTCCAGACTCTGTTTTCCTTCCAACACAATTTCTATAAAGTGTTACATCCAATCTTCAAAAAGAATTACTTATTATGAACCTCTTATCCTATGCAACAAAACCATGATATTATGGATATGAGTTTTCATATGGTCTTTGGTTAAAACTTTGGTTAATCTGGAACCACCTCTGTAATTTGATATAGTCCATTTCCGGGCGATGTTACTAAGTTTCTTGTCGCTCTTTTCTTAGAATTGTGCAAGTGATTGGGTGGGGGTAAAACTAGCAAAAGCTTCATCTGGGATCTTGAAAATTGACATTATCATCTCTTTATTTATGGTCAAAATACTCTTATCCTTATTACTCAACGCACTTTTGGACTTGACTTCATAGTGGTATATACACTATTTGGATTAGTTCTAGAATTATCATAGCTGGGGGAAAGGTAGCGGCTTGGAGTAAGCCACTGGACATGAATTCTACAGTATGCTCCTCTACTGAGTCTTTCAAAATTTCAACTAGTTTTTCTACTTTGACTCCCAACAAATCTGTATCTGTAATGACCAGAGTTCCACAACCTAGATTTGCGGTGTTTCCAAAGAAATGCATGCTAGACCTCATCCTTTTATCTTTACCAAGGCAAATTAAAGACTATAATATTTGGGAAAAAGGGCATAACCAGGCATAAAATAGGAAGCAAAAAGGGGGCTTATTGGGCGTTACCTGTTCTCTGCTGAACTTAAAAACCAAAAAAAATTTCCTTCGCAGCCGAGACTCCACAACTTAGCTCTGAAAGGAAATGAGCTTGAAAGACGGAATTTAAAGAAAACTCACTCTGCTAAAAAATGATCTAAGAGTTGATAATTAAATGTGGCCCGTAGGCTGGAATGAAATGAAGCTACTGATGTGACATTTGGTAGTTAATTTGTTTAATTAAACCCCCTTTAGTCATATCAATGCATTAAATTCTATCACTTTTTTTGTGTCAAAAAACATCTACCTTAACCCGCATTGCCATCTTGACTTTTCCCATGTGGCCACTACTTTTCCAAAATGACCGTACTATCATTCCGGTGAATATGCTCTAATGTGTCACATCACCCATCATCTCAGTTGTTATATCATCCTTTTTCTTTATTGAATCCTTCGTTGAACTACTTTGAAATGCTTTGAACTGAGGTTCAAAGTGGTTCAAAATGGTTCAATGATGTGTCACAGGTCCCACCTACAATCATTGATATTAGGCCAAAAACTTTTAATTAAACTACTCTGCACTACTTTGAACCGAGGTTCAAAGTGGTTCATGAAGAAAGAATGATACCAACACTTGACTGAAAGAACCAACCTTCACAAGAAGGGCTCTTGACACATCAAAGGAAATAGTTCAATGGTAAAGGCGACCTCCCAAGGCTCTTTTAACTTGGACTTCTTCTGCAAAAGGGAGATCGGGAAAGAATTCAAAGAAAACATCAAAAAGGGGGGAGAACACTTTTGATCATGAAAACTCAAATAGGCCCTAACAGGATGATACCAAAAAATTATGCACTAAAAGTATAGTGTCCATGTTAGGAGACATAGTCCTATTAGGAGCTAAATATTACATTAGTACATTTCCCTATTAAAGGAATAGAAAACCTTGTTAAGGATATACAATGAGCACACTGCTCTTACAATAAAAAAAATTGTTCGGTTACAATGATTTACCAAAAGTTAACTGTACAAGCATCTGCTATGCTTAAGTAGTCCCAATTATAGCTCACATAAACTTATATCTGATTTTGACATCACAATGAATCTACGCATTCCATCCATGTCTTCGCATCTCAAAACATCTTCATATATACTTGATCTCATAATCACTCAGCTCACAAGAACATCACCAAATGTGTCCAACACTTATCCAATTATCAAATCCATAGTCGATGAACATACTATGAAAAAAGTGGTGTAGGAGCCAATCCAAATCTAACTTAGCACTTCTAGATTCCACTTTATACTTCCTTAATCAGCACGACCATTCAACTGCTTTGTTTCACTACTATACTATCTTTGTGTGACTTCAATAGGCTATAATTCTCTGAAATAAAATCCAAAACACAAGTGACCTTAATTAAAGGTCTAACATATCCCAAAATACCTTCCTCTAAGCTCTCATGACTTATTTCACCATATACAGTGCTCGCTTACCAAAACTGTGTGACTTTACCTAGTAAACTGCTTCCTAGGCTTAGTCATTTTTTCAAAACTGAGTTTCACTTCAAGCGACCATACACATGAGTAGTGTTGCCATAAATGACAACCTTATATAATAAAAAATGTACCACTTGCCAACAATCTCCCCCTTTGGTATTGATGGCAACACTTAGTGAAAAATGACTAAGTGCACAATACCAAGTTATGGACTAAGTACAAAATTTTCTAATCCATACACATATTATCTCCTCTATAAATTTTTCATATCTACTACTCCCTCTTTGACAACATTGGAAAAGTTATACCAAAATGTTATATATATATATATATATATTGTAACATAAGAAATTATATCACTTCAAAATGTTACATTTGAAATAGATGTGAGGTTTGTTTGGAATGTGTGTGAAGAAGGTAGGATTGTCCTCTTAATCCCAAGTTTCTTAGATGGAAGATCCAAATTGATTAATCCTAAAGAAATGATCAATGCATAAATGAATCAACCTTCTAAGGATATGGACAAAGAGAGAAACCCTAATTTCTATTTTATAGAAAGAGTAATAACTTTGATTGAATTGAATGGGAGAAATGTACTAACCTAAATGTTGTAGATCTGAAGAATATTGTTTTCTAAAGCCTGTGTTGAGCTTCTCAAAAATCCAAGACCGGGTCTGGAATAGAAACACAGAGACGAACAAAACCCAAAAATATTTTTCTATTCTGAGATAGTTCCGATTTGTACCCTCAAGTCAATGTCACCCACCATTGGCCAAAATTTCTGATTGTGCCCTAGGGCAGAATTGACCTAAAAAGTCTCAGACTGAAATTATGTTTTTGGATCGCAAAAGTTTGTTGAAAAGGGTATTCAGATCTCTGTCCTGATCTTCTTTTCTAAACCTATACCTGCATGAAAAATGGTTTTGTTTGTTGGGGGAGGGGATTGCCTTAGTTAAACCCCAATTTAGGAATTAACCTTGAAATCAATAATTGAAATAGAGAATGCTAGCAAGTAGTAGAAGTAAATCCAATAATGAAGCTATGATATTCAATAGATATGCAATTATATTTTGAATGTAAACAAGTATGTAAATATGAAATCTTGGACTCAACTAGAAACCATCAACCTCCATGATAATATGCATGGAGTCCAACTTCAAGGGAGAATGAAAGAGTCTTGAGGATGCACAAAGGATCTTGAAGGAAGATCATACCACCATGATGGATAGACCTAGGGTTTGAATGATGAATCTTGAATGCTTGAACCAAATCCCTTCAAAGGCTTGAAAGATTGAATCCTTGATCTTCAATGGAGAACTTGAATGCTTGAGAGGAAGACTTAAACACTTAGAGAGCTTGAAAACATGTAGAATAATGGATGCTTAAAATTTTGATTGATGACTTCTAGCTTCACATGGCTTACTTGACATCACTTAGTGCTTAGTTTTTGACTTAATGATGGTTGTTATTGATGATGGTTAGAGAAAATGAGAGGAGAAAACTTCCTTTTATATGAAACTAGGGCACAATATTCTAGAGAGGCCTACATAGGAGAATTAAATTCCATTTAGACCCACACCCCTAGAAGAGGACCTATATTAGATATAATTTAAGAATCATTTCTTTGGAACCCAAAACAGCCGACCTAGAAGAGGGAAAATGAATTTTTGATGACCTTTGGCAGCCGACAGACTTCCAGATTTGAAAGGGGGACCTAGGTCAAGGTTGAAGTTGACCTTGACCCAGGGAGTGAGGACCCCTGGAAAGCATGTCAGATGGGATGGAAGGTGCCCGGAGAGGCCCAATCAGGGTCCTAAATAGGCAGAGAAGCAGGAGAGGATGCATAAATGAGGGGTCAATATGACGGTGGTCAAAAACATCCCCTAAGGAGGGATAAATGTTCTTAACATGGAAGTGCTTCCATTTTAAGATGATACCTTAAGCCCCCACTTTAGCAGAAGTACAAAAATCGAACATTCTTACGGTAAAGTTAAAAGAAAGACTCTGGTGGATTGCAATGAGGTAGAACATCACTAAGTCAAGGACATGAGCCCCTAGACCAAGGATTCTAACTCAACATACATGCATAAAGATATGAAAGTAAAGAGCAATCAATCATAGAAAACATACATGACTACATAAGCAAGACAAGAGCAACACTATAGATAACATAGCTTCATGATCTAATCCTACTAGCATGAAAGCAAAAGAGAGAAAAGAGATAGTGATTACCTCACCTAGTAAGATGCCCAACTTACCATGAATCACCAATGAGGGAGATTCCAACAGGTTCACCCATAAATTGTGCTTTGTAATTGTAATGCGTCTTCTAACAGCTTTTGAAATATCCATAGATCCACATTCTTGTATCACTATGGAAATATAAAATGCGTGTCTTTTTTATGATTTAGCAAATTATGTGCATTACCTTCCAAAGATTTAGCATATTGTAAAATTAAAAATGTGTATCTCTTCAGGATTTAGCAACTTATGTGCGTTACCTTTTGAGGATTTAGCAAAAATAAAAATAAAAATGTGTCTCTTCAGGATTTAGCAAATTATGTGCGTTACTTTCTGAGGATTTATCATGTTGTAAAATGTAAACTAATGTAAAATATAGTATAAGGGAGACCCTATATATGCCCCCCTCCTTATCATGACTACCCACTAGGCAGGATAAGGAAGAGAAAGAGGATACCTACTTCACAAAGTAAGGAGATATCTAGTTTAACAACAATATATACTATATCCTTAGCAAAAAGTATTGACCCTTACCTCTAAGAACATAGATATTCATGAAATGGATATGTCACATATAGAAAAATGATCCTCAAAGAGGAAGATATATTATCAGCAAGACCCCCACCGTAGATGTGTGCTTAGGATAAAATTACATCTTCCAAAGAAAAGAGGGACCAAAGATTCAATCATCAAGCCCCCTACAATGAAGAGGAAGAGGAATCTCGGAATGGTGTCAAACTCTAACCCAAAGCCAAGGAAAGAGTTTATCAAAAGCATAGTTTTCAAAATAAAGAAGAGGGGATGACCTAGGATAATCACCTCTCATATAAGAGGGTATCCATAGTCAAAAACATAAATCTTTATAAGGAAATAATGTTGTATGATAAACAAATGCTACTAAGCTAAGGAAAGTAGATCCTTAGATAGAGGATGAAGGAAAACATACCTTGCCCCCCAAGGGTGAAAGCAAGGGATATATCAAATTATATCAAGAGATATTGTAGCAAAGAGATATCTTTACAAAACAAATGTCCTAGAAAAGATATCATGAATGATTATAAGTGAAGAAAGTATGTATCATAATAGAAAATTATAAGGATAGAATGTAGAAAGAATAACCAATTAAACTCAAAACAAGATACATGCTAATAGCATAATGTATCCTAGAAGACTAGAAGAAAATACCTCTTGCCCCCCAGTTAAGAGAAAAGAGGATAAATATGATCTAACTTATGGAAGAACAAGGGGAATGCCCTATGTCAAAGTTATAAAGAAATTGTAATACTGCACGGTAATGATATATAATTCCTAAGGAAGCTCTTTCTCAAACATATAATTTGAAATGCACACAATCAACAAGTAAATGTGTATTACTATAATGAAAAGGACATATGTATTTAGAGAGAGAATTTTTCAATATGGGTTTAAAGATTCCTTTCTTAGAATTCATTAATTGGACATACACATTCTTAACCAAATCTTGAGGAGTATTAGAGTGATCTAAGGAAGGTGTTGGAAGAAGGACATGAAGAGGAGGATGGAGGTTAAGATCAAACACCCTGGTTGGAGGAGGTGGAAAACCTATACCATGCATATCTTGTTTAGAAGATGAATGAATCAGGGTTTTAATGTCTTCTTCATTGATACCAAGCCCTAAACCCTTATAGCCTTGTTTATCCACCATAGTATATCTAGTAGTGTACCTATCTTGCAAAGCTTCTATAGGAGGAGATTGATTAGGGTGCTTATGAGAAAATGTTGTGTGTGGTGGAATGATAGGATTAGTAGAGGTTTCCTTGTTTTTCCCTTTAATATCATCATGACTCAGATAAGGAGGAGAAGGTAAATGAAAGCATTCTCGAACATCAGTATCATGAATCCTAGCTTGAGCCCCATCATAAATGTGGGAGGAAATAGGGATTGAATATGGAGAAATAGAAATAGGAATATTAGGAATTGAATTAGGATTGATGGGATTAGGATTAGGAAGATTAGTAGGTGGGCTATCATCTACCCAATTCTTCACATAATCCAAAAGAGTAATAAGTCCACTACACAAATCTTTGATGAAAGTTTTGAAATTAGGAAGACTAGTATTAGTTAATCTCAAAATAGCATAAGCAAGGGAAACATGAAGATTAACAAACATGATGAAATGGATGATACTCTCATAAACATCATAAGTACTATAAAGAGATGCTAAAAGAAGCATAATGAGAAAAGAAACCATACCCCAAAGCATCTTAAAGATCTTCATAGTGAATGAAATGCAAGAAATGTTTATATTTTTATCAGTATGTAGATTTTTTTGTGTATTTTTTTGTTTTAAAATGCAAGAGCATAAAAGAAAATTAATGCAAGATCTAGTCTCTAAGGAAAAGAGGAAAAGCATCTAATGTTAGGAATAAGGTGTCTCAACCTTGGATAATTCCTATTCTTATTATTTGTTTTGTAAAATGTATTTTCTTGCAAATAATGTAATTAAGTGTGAGTGTACATGTCTAGTTGGCATGTTGATGTGTCATTCCACTTGATATGTCGACATCTTGAATGGTGTGTAAGGAGATCATGGTTGATACAGTTATGATGGATTCCTATGACACTCTTCCACAATTGTGGGGTTCGGGGCATCACCCCAAAAAAAATTTTAGGGTTCCTATTTTCTCGGAGAATGGTAAAACCCTAATGCGGCTATCTTTGGAAGTTGCCCTAAAAAGGAAAGCGCATGATATAAGTGTTTTTAGGGTTACAGAAAAGGAGACAAAAAAGAGTGTATTGTTGGTATAATCTGGTGCTACTGGATTTGTCTATGTGTGTCAAATGTCTCCTGAAAGAACTTGCATTGCAAGTGTGTTGTAACCGTTGTGTTGAAGATAATACATTGTGCAGGTTTTGGAGTGCTGGGGTTTTTTACCGAAAGGTTTTCCCCAGGGTAAATCATTGTGTCATTCTCTATTTTCTGTATGCATGGTATGTGGCTGCAATATCATTGTTAAAGTAGTTAACGAATCTAAAATTGTAAGGATTTAAAAGAATTTGCACAATACTTTCCTATAAAGATTAGTGTAGGAAGTTGTTTCCGCACCTGAGTTTCCTTACATCTAACACCCAAAAAGAAAGAGTTGTCTATCACGAGTTCACTAAAATGTAACATAAGAAATTATATCACTTCAAAATGTTACATTTGAAATAGATGTGTGGTTTGTTTGGAATGTGTGTGAAGAAGGTAGGATTGTCCTCTTAATCCCAAGTTTCTTAGAGGGAAGATCCAAATTGATTAACCCTAAATAAAGGATACATGCATAAATGAATCAACCTTCTAAGGATATGGACAAAGAGAGAAACCCTAATTTCTATTTTATAGAAAGAGTAATAACTTTGATTGAATTGAATGGGAGAAATGTACTAACCTTGAATGTTGCAGATATGAAGAATGCTATTTTCTGAAGCCTGTGTTGAGTTTTTGGAAAATCTGAGACCAGATCTGGAATAGAAACGCAGAGACAAATAGAACCCATAAATATTTTTCTATTCTGAGACAGTTCTGATTTGTACCCTAAAGTCAATGTCACCATTGGCCAGAATTTTGATTGTGCTCTAGGGCAGAATCAACCTAAAAAGTCTCAGACTAAAATTCTATTTTCGGATCGCAAAAGTTTGTTGAAAAGGGTATCTGGGTCTCCATCTTGATCTACTGTTCTAAACTTGTACCTACAAGAAAAATGGTTTTGTTTGTTGGGGGAGGGGTTTGCCTTAGTCAAACCCCGATTTAGGAATTAACCTTGGAAATCAATAATTGAAATAGAGATTGCTAGCAAGTACTAGAAGTAAATCTAATAATGAAGCTATGATATTCAATAGATAATGCAATTATATTTTGAATGTAAACAAGTATGTAAATATGAAAGCTTGGACTCAATTAGAAACCATAAACCTCGATGATTGTATGCTTGGAATCCACCTTGCAGGGAGAATGAAAGAGTCTTGAGGATGCACAAAGGATATTGAAGGAAGATCATACCACCATGATGGATAGATCTAGGGTTTGAATGATGAATCTTGAATGCTTGAACCAAATCCCTTCAAAGGCTTGAAAGATTGAATCCTTGATCTTCAATCGAGAGCTTGAATGCTTGAGAGGAAGACTTGAACACTTAGAGAGCTTGAAAACATGTAGAATAATGGATGCTTGAACTTTTTTCTTGATGACTTATTTCTTCATAGGGATTTCTTGATATCACTTAGTGCTTAGTTTTTGAGTTAATAATGGTTATTACTTGATGATGGTTAGAGAAAATGAGAGGAGAAAACTTCCTTTTATATGAAACTAGGGCACAATATTATAGAGAGGCCTACATAGGATAATTAAATTCCATTTAGACCCACACCCCTAGAAGAGGACCTATATTAAATATAATTTAAGAATTGTTGCTTTGGAACCCAAAATAGTCGACCCAGAAGTGGGAAAATGAATTTTTGATGACCTTCGGTAGCCGACAGACTTCCAGATTTGAAAGGGGGACCCAGGTCAAGGTCAAGGTTCTCCTTGACCTAGGTCAAGTTTGAGGTCAAAATTGACCTAAGTCAAGGCCGAGGTCGACCTTGACCCAGGGAGTCAAGACCCCTAGAAAACATGCCAGATGGGATGGAAGGTGCTAGAGAGGCCCAATCAGGGTCCTAAACAGGTAGAGAAGCAGGAGAGGATGTAGAAGTGAGGGTACAATATGATGATGGTCAAAAACATCCCCTAAGGAGGGCTAAAAATTCTTAACATGGAAGTGCTTCCATTTTAAGATGATACATATATATATATATATATATATATATATATATATATATATAATTGTACATCTTCTCACCAAATACTCATACCATGTGAAGTATGTCTTG
>MU226792.1:772547-807363 GCA_018584345.1 Thuja plicata
CCATTGGAGGCCGACACAGACCAGAAATGATATTCAACTGATGCTCGGTAAATACTGTAAATTCTGCTAAATCCTTTGGTAACCGACTGAACTCGGTAAGCACTGCGAACTCGGTAAAGACTGAC
Source organism: Thuja plicata (assembly GCA_018584345.1). Taxonomy (NCBI): domain Eukaryota; kingdom Viridiplantae; phylum Streptophyta; class Pinopsida; order Cupressales; family Cupressaceae; genus Thuja; species Thuja plicata. The sequence goes on from MU226792.1 coordinate 772,673, forward strand.
TTACCTTCATATATTCTTTGATGACCTACTGAACTCGGTAAAGACTGCGAACTCGGTAAAGACTGAATTTCTTTGTTGACCGAGAGAGCCCGGTAGTAACTAACTTCTTGATATAGTATTCTGGAGTGCTCGGTAGACTCTGTAAATTGCTTCTCTTACCGTCTGAACTCGGTAGACTCGGAAAACTGCTTTGCTGAACATTCTTAGCTCGGTAGACTCTGTCTAATGACTGATATGACATTCTGAACTCGGTAGACTCTGTCTAATGACTGATATGACATTTGTGTAACATCAAGGACAACACACAATTAAACAATTGTTTCCAACAATGGATCAGTCCATTCAATGCAAATGATGAAGTTTCTGCTCCCTTTAGTTCTGTAGGCATATTATCTGTGAGTGCCTTCATTGTTGTCTCCATGTCAGAAAGTTTTTTTTCAAGAATTGATAGTTTAGGAGTGATTAAACTCTTTAACACACCAAATCTTCCTATTACTCTTCCTTTCTCCATCTCTAATACACTTATCTTATCCAACTGTCTAGATACTTCTCTGTCTAACTCCACAACAATGTGTGAGGAGGTCTCACAACTGTGTACCAACTCATCCAGTGTTTTCCTATCATTTGTAATGATATCCTCAATATTTTTAATATTTTTTATAGGATTTATACAATAGCTATATAACTTCCTTCCATTTCCTATGCAATTCAGAAATAGTGCTCCTTAATATGCCTAAGTCCCATGAGATAGACTTGCATACTTCCTCGAGTTTCTTTACCAAGTATCTTTGGTCAACTCTTACTTTTGCAATCTTCTCCAGAGACTCACAGTGACTATCAAATTCATCTAATGTTATGTTTAGGTTCCATGCTATGTCCTTTCCATGAAAAGGGAAAGGTAGGGGTAGGATTTTTTTGATAGTATCAACTTCTCTTTCGAGTACCCTTGACTTTTTCTCTATTTTATGTTCAGATTTATCTTTGGCTTTGGCAAAGTATATGTAAGATAGCTTCATCAGCTCATCCTCATCCATGCTCTCTACAGCAATACTTAGATTTTTGTCTCCACTTGCCGACAAAGATGAAGAAACAAGTGTAGGTGTTTCTTTCGTTACTTCAACTTTTCTCTCAGGTTCTTTCTCTGCCTTAGCTGTGCTTTGTCTACCCTTAGAAGGATCTTCCTTAGTAGGATTTATTATATCCTTTTCATTTCTTCCATCTATATCAGGAAAAATATCTTAATTTCCTCTAAATAGGTCACTTGTATCCTATGATCTATCCAATGATACAGGCACACCAACAACAAATAAATCTGGTTGCTTCACTGTACTTACAAACATACTATTATCTTCTCCATCCTTGGGTGAATCAATATTGTTTACTATAGGATTGGAGGACTCTCCCCTTAGGATATTTTTAGGCTTATTAGCCTTAGGCTTAGGAGGTGAAGAATTCTCAGATTCAATCTACATTAAGACCTTATCAATAGCTTTATGTGTGTCATCAATAACCTTGTCATATTTCCTTCCCATTATCTTTATCAATCTTTCTTTTGTTCCCAATAATGGTTTTATTGCTTTCTAAATCCTTTCATGTTCATCATAAGATATACCTGGTAGCATGTCCTCAATTTATTTCACTTTAATATATTCATCCTTAGTTAGTGCTAATTGTTTCCTTATCTCCAATTTCTCATACAGTTCCTTGGGAATACTACCTTCCATTTCAATTAGGTTCTTCTTGAATGCAAACATATTATCTATGATAAAATCATCAATTTGAGTCTTATCTTTTTCATCATACATGTCATAGTATTTAGGTAACTGATTGAGATATCCTTGTTCTATGATTCTCTTAACTAGCATCTTTCGATCTGGTTTCCATAGTTGTCTGAACTCTATTTTATTCTCGTCTACCTTCTTAACTTCAACTTCCTTTTCTTGTGCATTCTTCTTTTCTTCTTCTCTCTTATTTTTTACTTTAGTCCTCTATCTATTTGGTGGTGAATTTTGATTGGAGGATCTTGTCCTCTTCACAGTGATTTCTATTGTTTCTTCTATCTACAATGTCTTCTTAGGTTGTTGTGGTGTAGTATTAGACACTTCTACTATAGTAAGAGGTGGACTTGTAGTCTTCTCAGTTTCTAGTGGTGGAAGGGCTACAAGAGAAGTGCTCACCAATCTAGAAGCACTCTCAATCATCTTCTTCCTTATCTCCTACATCTCCTCTATATAAATACGAGCCTTTTCTGCTAGATCATCTACAACATTCTCAATTTTTCTTCTCCTTGTTGTTTTGGTATGTTCCTCTCTTATCTTAGCTAAATTTTCCTCATAAGTTCCCCATCTTTCTTCTGATGGATCATTTTTGGAAGATAATATATTCTCAACTTGTATTGTTAAGACCTTTGAACTAATCTCATGGCCCATAGGGTAACACCATTTCTTTCCAGGTTCCACTGCCTCAAAGCACACACAATTAGTTTCAACTATGAAATAGATTGTATCCTTATACTTCTCCACCATTTCCTCAGGTATCCTCATTCTTCCCTTCATTTATCTCTGTAGAATATTGATCATTCCAAATAATTCTCCATCTACCCAATCATTTTTTTGTCTCCTGTAGTTGTTTGCAATCTAAATTCCATTACATTCATTATCCTTCCAAGATCTTGGGTGAATTCCAAGGAATTTGTTCACTATGTGGATATACATATGTATTAACAATTACCCAAATCTAAATGCTTTAGATTTGTCTCTCTATATCTACTACACATTCTCCAAGAACCATTGTGCAAATACTTCACAAAGGTTGTATTTAAAATTTTCCTTTACCATTCTATATGCCATCATTATAACTCTAGCAGATGTTGAGTTAGGTTGGTTGTTGTAATAAAGTTTGTAACCTAAAATCATTGAAACCAATCTCACTTCTTCTTACAAGATGTCATCTATAGTCATCACTTGCTTATCCCATTTAGAGTGGGTTAGGGTTTCCACTTGCTTCTTTGTGTTCTTCTCTGTAACAGAGATAACACCAGAGTTATCCAAATTAGTTATGTCATGGATGAACTCACTACATATATTCATAGGATGATCACTAATCCAAATGGGCTGATCATGTACTCTTCTTAACACAATTTTGATCCATTCTTCTTCGTCCAACTCATAAAGTTATTCCGTTCACATCACACTTAGGTTTTCTAGATGAGAAAATTCATCCTTCTATTTACCATATTCTTTGATCATATCTTTCATTTCCTTATAGATCTCAAAGTCTCCCAGTGACTCATACTTACAATGGACGTATGCCCTAATATCCTCAACGTGTAGAATGTCATAGGGTGTTTGAGAAAACATGCCTTCAAGATCATCTTCGATTGATTTACAAGGATGTTTCTTAAACTTATACCTAGGCCTTTCATTGACATCAAAGATCAATGGAGTATCCATAGTCAAATCTTTGCAATTAATCTAAGATACCTCTTTATCTTCGATGAATCTATGAATTTGCACTCGATAAATCACAAGTTGTCCTAGATTTCCTGCTTGCTTCACTGATCTCCTTCAACTTTGCTTTGAATAGTGATTATATGTGTTTGAATAAATAGACTTATTCTTTTCCATGAAAGTAATGGCACATTTTCCAATATCCTTAACTCTAATGATCCATTCAATCATTAATCTAGTGATCACAAGATACAGTGTGTATAGTTGTGTGATCTTAGATAGGTGCTTCATATCAATCATACATACTCTCCATACACTCACAAAAGCTTATTCCACATAAACAGGGGCTGGATGGTTTTCTGTGTATTTATCCAAAGCTTCCCCTAAGGCCATGCTTGGCCATCTAGGTCGATGTAACAACATCAGGGGAGGGTTCAGTAGCAACTACTGAATCTCCCTGAACCTTAGGCTCACTTGGCTCTTTCAGTTTCCAAACCTTACCACTTTCTTTCACAAATTGATTGTCAAACTCTTCCATGTATTTTGCCATAATTTTTCTAACATCACCAACATATTCTTTATAACAATAGGTGGTGGTCTTATGTTACCTGTAGGTCCATTATACCTGCAAAAATTTTCTATATGTCCTTGATTATTACACTTGTAGCATGTAGGAGCTGATATGCTATGATTAATCTATAACATGTAGTTCCTTGAAATGTGTCCAAAGTTGTTGTATTTGTAACATGTAATCTCAGCTGCTATTTCCTCTCTAATATAATCTTTCTTAGTGTAGAATTGATCAAGTTTTCTACATTTTGTCTTCTTGTGTCCATGTTCATAGCAATTGAAACAATAACCAGAAAAGGGTTTGTAAGGAGCTTTACCTCTGCAATCTCTCTTCATGTGACCAAATTTGTTGCATCCAAAGCATCTACCTCTGAAATGTTTGATCTTGTTTTTAGGCTCCTCTTGTATAGGTCTATATTCATCTAGCTTTTCTTCAGTTTTTTTATTCTTGAGATTTAGAACATTCAGCTTCATTGAAGCCGACTCCTATCATGTCTCGTTTAGGTTTTTGTCTCTCTTTTCATCAATCTTGTCACTGCTCATATGAATTTTTTCAATGTGTTTCTTAACCTCAAAAATTTCTCCTTTTATGATTTGGTTATATTTTTCTAATTCATGATACTTGGTTCTGTATTCATCAAGTTAAATCTGCATCTTTCCCATCTGAATATTTACATTCTTTAGGATTTCTTCAATTCTGGTTCTTTCATCTTTTTCTTGCTGAATTTCTTTAGCCATCTAAATAGTAGTTTCATGATCATGCTTCAATGCATATTTTTCTTGTTCAATTTATTTGATCTGATTAGATGAATCATTATCTAAATCCTCTTTTATCTTTTTCATAAGATCTTGCCTTTGATTCCTAAAAATTTCAAGTTGTTCCTTAAGTTTCTTGATGAAACCTTCTGCTCTTCTCAATTTGAATTCCAAATCACCATTTTCAGCTTTAGCTTTATCAAGGTCTTCAAGTGTTTCTTCAAAGTTTTCTTCCAAACTATCTGAATCCATCTGGATCTCCATTAAGCTATTAGACTTTCTCTCCAATGGCCTCAAGCTCTGATACCAATTGTTAGGAATAGGTTATAGTCAAGGAGGGGGGGGCTGAATTAGTATTACAGCACTTTAAATTCAAACTTAATAACTTCCAACTTGCCCATACAATAGCTTAAATGAAAAGAACATACACATAAAGAAGATAAATCATAACACCGTGATTTTTCTCATGAGGAAACCCTAGCCAAGGGAAAACCCAGGTGGGGATGATACCCACATATTATGCACTGAAAGTATAGCTTCCCTATTAGGAGCTAAATATTACATTAGTAAATTTCCATGTTAAAGGAATAGAAAACCATGTTAGGGGTTTACAAGGAGCACATTTATCTTACAATCAGAAAAAAAATTCTATTACAATGATTTACCAAAATTGAACTATACAAGCATCTTCTATGGTCAAGTAGTACCAATTATAGCTCACATCAACTTCTATATGATTTTGACATCACAATGCATCTACACATTCCATCCATGTCTTTGCATCTCAAAACATCTTCATATATACCTGATCTCATAATCAGTCGGCCCACAAGAATGTCACCAAATGTGTCCAACACTTATCAAATTATCAAATCCATAGTCGAAAATCATACTATAACAAAAGTGGTGTAGGATCCAATCCAAATCTAAAACCAACTTAGCACTTCTAGATTCCACATTATACTTCCTTAATCATCATGACCATTCAACTACTCTGTTTCACTGCTATATTTTCTTTGCATGACTTCAACGGGTTGTAACTCTCTTAAATGAACTCCAAAACACAAGAGACCTTAACTTAAGGTCTATCATATTATAAAATACCTTCCTCTAAGCTCGCATCACTTAGTTCACCATATACAATGCTCGCTTACCAACACTATGTGACTGTACCCAGTAAATTGCTTCCTAGACTTAGTCATTTTTGCAAAACTGAATATCAAAACTGAGTTTCACTTCAAGCGACCATACAAATGAGTAGTGTTTCCATAAATGATAGCCTCTATACAATCCAAAATGGGCCACTTTCAAACAATCTGAACTACCTCCTTTTTCTATTTCTCTTCCTTCTTTGGATGTAAATCAACTATGGAAGGTTTCAAATCACAAAATATCACACTTCTACTATAAATTCACTTCTCTGCAACTAGATCCCAAAGCTTGTAACCTTTCACACTAACACCATATCCAATGAAGATACATGTAACCACCCTATTCTCTAATTTGGATATTTTTTCATTCAAAACATGAGTATATGCCTCAAAACCAAAGAATCAAATATGTCTCAATGAGGGATTCTTACCAAACCATGCCTCCATGGGTATCTTCTCACAAAATGCTAAAGTAAGGTATTTGTTAATTAAATAATGTATGTAACTTCTACTTGGCTATAGCTTTAGCCCAAAACTTTTTTTCAAGCCTATTACAACTCAAGATACTTCTATCCATCTCCATAAACATTATGTTCATCCTTAATGCAACCCCATTTTGTTATGGGGTGTATTGTGTTGTCTTATATCTCTCAATCCCATGGTCCTTACAAAACTAGTCAAATTATGTTGAATAAAAATCACTCCCATTTTCAATCCTCAAACACTTAATTTTTCTACCAATCTAGTTTTCAACCAAGGATTTGAATCCCTTAAATTAACTAAAAACTTGAGATGTACTTATGAGAAAATACACAAATATCCTTGTATTGTAGTAATTTATGAATGAAACAAAGTACATAGATCTAAATATCAAAGGAACATTATCTGGACCAAACACATATGAATGAATATAGTCTAAAATCCTGGAAAATTTATGAGAACTAGAATAAAAAGAAACATGGTTTTGTTTACCATTAATAAAATGTTCACAAAAGTTGAACTTGATATTACAATCATCAAGGCCTTCAATAAAACTCTTATTTTTTAGGGATCTAAGACCCTTCTCACCAATGTGACCAAGCCTCTGGTGCCATAGCATTGTCTTCTTAGCTGGGTGCTTCATCTCCAAAGCATTTTCACCCTTAGGTACCCAAAAATGATGACCATCAGATGTAGAAACAATAGTTTTACTCTCTACTAAATCTGATAGTGAGGACAAAGAATCTAAAGCCCCTTTCTTGGATTTCGATGAAGCGTTATTGCATTGAACCATGTATGCATCCAAATTATACAATGTACCAATTTACATACCCTTAGAAAGAACCATAGAGCATCTTTCCATCTTGCATTCGTCATTCAAGGAAACAACATGCACATCCACATCAATTAGCTTGTTAAATAAAAGTAGGTTTTGTGCTAAAGTAGGGATATGTAGGACACCATCAATCCCCTTCACTCTACTATTAAGGAATAATATCTTGACTCATCCATGACCAACAAACTTTAGGTGAGAGTTATTACCTAGATATAACTTCCCATTTTTAAACTCTTCATACTTTTAAAAAAAAACCTCTATGAGAGATCATGTGGAAAAAATCCCTGAATCTATTAACCATGCATCTTCTGATGCATGTGTTTCCAAGGCCACAACAAAAGAATCTACTTCATCTTGAAAGTATTTATCGGAGTCAAAATCTAAGAAATATTTTTTACCTTTCTTTTTCTTCTCCTCCTTGTACTCCTTTTCATAGATTACTAGGTTTTTCTTAGATCCAACAATTTTCCTTGGGCTTTTTACCAAGAGACTTACATCTCCCTAGAGACTTGGATTTACCCTTCTTGTCCTCCTTTCCTTTGACCATAATTCTATCATAAGAAACCAGGGCCTCCTTATCCATCTCAAAGCATTTCCTTCACATCTCTTCAGATAGCAATGAACTAACCATATCCTCCTTCTTGAAAGTGGTTTTTGTACTTTCAATAACCATCAAAAGGTGATCCCATGAGTTTTGAAAACATAACAGAAGCATACATTTATCTTGATCATCAATCTTGTCATCGACAAAATTGAAATGAGCAACTACCATGTTGAACATATTATGTGATCTACAAAAAAATGAGCAACTTCCCTTGATAAATATTACTAAGTTTTCTCCAAAGTGTAGTTGCAATATTCTTCTCCTCGTGGACATTTAAGAGCACTAAATCAGCTAGATAACATCTTATCAAACCCTTGTATTTTAGATCCATTATATCCCATAAATCCTATGCAATATTTTGGGGTTTCCTCAAAGAAATCACAACCCATAGATCTCTATCTACGAGAATGTCCTCTATTTTTAGTTTTCACGACTCAATTTTTTTGTCATTGAATCTATCTATCTCTATTTAGTTGAATGTTTTTTCTATATAAAAACTACAACAAGGCTATGAAATCCTCCTCTCAAAAATTCCAATTGAAACTAGATCAACACTAAAAAACCTTCTACCCAACAATAATGAAAAATTTGGCCAGAATCTGATACCAATTGAAAGGAATCCAAAGTCCAAAATAAAACTTCTAAATGCTAAGTCTCACAAGAGAGATGATGCAGAAATTTCTTCAAAACCCTTAGATAGATACACATAAAATTAAATTTAAATAGATAAACTCACAACACTAGATATATGTGGGAAAACCCTTTTGGGAAAAAAACCCACACTCCTAAAGCCATAATCAATTGTATTATCAACAACAACATTTACAGCACAATGCCTAGAGCCAATGCTCTTCAAAGTTAATACAACAATAGAGAATTCTAGAGAAAATCTAGCATATAAAATCTTCGTAGAAGACATCTAACCTATCATACAAATTACAATAAGAATCCACATATTTATAGAGTTCAACATAAGTGAAAAGTGCCCATGGTTTCCAAAACTAACACCAAGGCTAAAGAGGTATGTGGTGTCATAAACAACTTTGTAAACTTGTGACATGCTGCACATAAAAAATTCCAATTCTACAAATCATAACTCGTCCATAATGGTCACATTTCCATATGCAACACCTACCTCACAACACTTATCAAAAGTGAACTCTAAAATAGAAATCTTTTTTCCAAAAAATAACTCTTCCACCAAACTAGAAACCATCATAATCATAATAGAAATTTGTCATAGCTCCAACATAGCAACCTATGACACTAGTTCCGTAACTTTAGGACTTCCAAAGTGGGTGTAAAATAAAAATAATAATTAAATTAGCATGTTTGGACTCTAAGGTTGAGACACCTTAATCCCAACAATTTGCTCCTTATCCTAGTTGACATCTAAGCTGAGGTTTTTTTAGATTTATTGCTCTAGTTGTATTGTTTGTATATATAGTTGTAATTCCATTAATTAGGATGTTGTATGCAATCATGTAAGCTAAACATTAATCAGGATGTTGTATGCAATCATGTAAGATAAACATTAAACTTGGGTCATTTTAATTGGAGAGAAAACATGCTTCATTGTACCTAAGTTGCATAGAGCTTATAAAAACATGTTAAAATGTTCAAGAAAATCCCCATCTAGATCCAAATTCAACAACAAGAGTATTAGTTTAAGAAAAATCATTATCATAGTTAAGTCCATTCACTAACATATTGAATATTGATTACACTCTCAACGAAATAACTATATAAGGTAGACACCTATTAGGATAGACTAAGACCTAAGGTTAATTAATGGCTTAGAATTATTTGTATACATCTCTACCAAATTATCTATCACGTGAAATGGATCAATAAAGCTTGTGAAAATTCTCAAAATAAATGGGATATAAATTAATCTCACAACTATTATGAATATAATTTTTAGATTAATTTACATTTTTTGTAGCATAACTTCTTGAGATCTAAATAATTATTTTCATATATACTTATAATCTATTACATGAATATATTTTTTCACTCATTACTCAATTAATATAATTCTTTATTACTTTATATTAATCTTATTTTCATTAAGTACTTTAAACTACAAAAAAAAAAATTGATTAAGCAATTTCTATCCAAGATATAATTTTCATTCTTCATACAAAAAAATATAAATTTCATTACAATCTTGAATCACTTCCTTGAATGGTTGTCTACTTAAAAATTGAATTGCATTCTTCTAAATTGATCAAATTTTATAACTAATCAAAATTTATCATTCTACAAATAATTGATGATTGGACAATTATTACAAAGTTAATGATTGATTGGAAAGAACCAAATATAAACAATTGAACTAACTATTACAAAGTTTACAAATGATTGAAAAGAACCAAATATAAAGTAACTAATTAAGCACATTTCATAAGGATTCCAACTAGGTGATAAAAAAAATATTAAAAATAACTTTTCCAAAATAGTCAATCGCCCTTTTATAAATGTCCACTAAAAGTACATAAAAAATCTTGTAAAAGCAATGACCAAATCTATCTAAAACAAGCTACAAACTGTGAATAAAATCTTATAAAATTTATCATTTCAACTATAGTTGTTCCTGGACTTTAGTATCGTATGACCTCATCAAGAATTGTCTATTATTTCCATCATTACATGTGGCATCATTTAACTTCATAAGAATTATATTATTTGATGTCAAATTTTATTACAATTAAATGTAGTGTAACAATCTCCTAATAGTATGAGTCAACACAGTAGCACAAATCTCTACAACCTCTTCCCGCTATGTTTTCCCGCTCTATCCATTTTGAATTTCCATGGCCGCTAGCCCAAGGGAGGGCTCTGCCTCCCATCAAAATTGTTGGCATAAGTGATGCAGACATTTATTGAGTGTTGATTGGTACAGGTTTGATGATAGGAAGATCATTTATTGTGTTGTCATTGATGTCAAATTTGTGTTGTATTTGTTGACAATATTCTTGATGTGCTGATAAGTATTTCTGTAGATAAATTCTATGTTGCAGTAGGAATTGGAGTGTGCGATCATTGTTGGAAACTCAAGGATGTCTCACTATGCATTCTGTATGGCCGTGTATGCTGGAAACAAAATTGGAGCCAGTTATGATCGATTGAAGGGAAACAGGGTAGACATAAGAACACATAGTGACATACAATGAATGATTTGATTGTTCTATCAAATTAGTATTGATCCAAGTGTTGTGGTCATGATATGATTGTTTTTACTAGAATATGATATTGATATTATGATCGCTACAAGTTTAGAGTACTGCAAGACACCATTTCAGTTGATATAAGAACACTATGTATAAGATAGCAAAATGTTTGAACAGTTGGTGTTAGATTGATGGTCGGTGATGATGTAATCAGTTGCAGTGGATGTTTTCATGATCCAAGTGTCAAGGTGACATGGAATAATAGATTTGTAATGATTATTTTCTATTTCATTGTTCAAGGTGTTTGAATCTATCAAATTTTGGAAGCATAGTGGGGAAGTCAAATAATGTTTGATTGTTCTTATTTTAAATCGATGTGCGATGAATCTTGTGGTTGGCCTGTATTTGTAATCAAACATTCTAGATTGTTAATATATTTTAGGGTTTAAGGATCAAGCGACAATGATTGTAATGAATGAAATTAAAATGTAATACATTTTGTAAGGCGGCTAATTCTCTAATAAACATATAATTTATTTATATGTAAAATGATAAATTTAGCAAGTGTAGGTCATGGATACGAAGGTGCGTTTGAGTGAAGAGTAAAGATTATCTGCAAGAAACAGAAGTGTTGTGCTTAATTGGATCTAAACAAGAAGAGGAGTGCTATACCCAGATCATTGTACTTGTTGAATCCTAATAGGTTATGCAAGAAAATCCCTTAACCGGGTAGATCTTAATAGGTCTTGATAAGAAAATCATTTAACCAGGTGGGTCTTTAATTGGGGTTTAAATCCTTTAACAAGCTTACTCCTAACAGGTTAAAGCTCCTAACAGGACTAGAGGTATTTCCCTTGACCAAGTGACTCCTAGCAAGGTCTTCTCCTAACAAGGCATCATTGTAAGCTCCTAACAGGGCTAGAGGTAAATCCCTTGACCAAGTGACTCTTAACAGGGTCTGCTCCTAACAAGGCACCATTGTAAGCTACTAACAAGGTGCATTTCACAAGAGTGCAAATATTTGTGGGTACTAATTCCCACCATTTTTTCCCCTCAAACCAAGGGTTTCCATGATAAAAATACTAGTGTCACTTTGTTGCATGATTTGGATGTTTATTTGGTCTCTTTGTTTATTGTTGCTTAAGTTTTAAGGTTGATGAATATTTTTAATGTGTTGAATGAATTGTGAAAATTTCAAATATGATAGATTACTGATTCATCCCCCCTCTCAGTAATCTTGGACCTTATAGTATTAACAATTGATATTAGATCTTTGGTCCTCTTTGTGGTAAGCTTAACACCTTGAGGAAAAGATTTGACGATGAAGAAGGAAGATCCTAAGTTCACAAGAGACAACTACACAATATGGAGTTATGGGATGAATATCTATCTAAAAGGCATGGGGCCACAGTTCTGGAATCATGTGGTAACAAAATATACAGTTCCTATTGGGACTCTTACTGCAGATCAATTGAAGGAGCAATAGGAGAACATGCAAGCATTGGAGGCTATTGTACAAGTACTCTAGCTGATACTGAATATATTGATGTACATGGAATTGAGACTGCTTATGAGGTTTGGGAATAGTTCAAGCTAATATATGGTAGAGACATACATGTGAAAAAAGATAGGATAGATAGTTTGAAGGGAAAATATGATGACATGAAAATGGTGGAAGGTGAAAACATTTCTCAATATGGTCAAAGGATAAAGGAAGTAGTTGGTGCTATCAAAGCTGTCGGTGGAAACATTGAAGAAGGTGATGTGGTAAGTTAAATGTTAAGAACCTTGCTACTTGCTTATGCCATTAGATTTTTTTCTATATAATAATTAAGGATATTTGATATTGTTTCTATTGATGGATTGATTGCAAAGATAACTTCTTTTGAATTAAGAAACTATGATAACAACATGCCTAAAGTTGAACTAGTATTTATGGCCTCTTTGTCGTTAGAATCAGAGAAGAAGGGAAACTAGATAAGTCATGAATCTACCTTCATGTCAAGTTATTCTATGGAACTTGAATCTATCTTGGATGAAGAGAAGAAGAAAGAAGAGATTGAAGCATCACTTGCAAGAAGACTGCCTAGAGGTAATGGTAAGTATTAAGGCAAGTTACCTTTGAAATATTTTTCATGTAAAAAGATAGGACATATTGTTGTTAGGTGTCCTAATGGTGAATAGAAAGAAAAGATAAAAAGAATCGAGGGAAAAGGAGAGAAACAATGATTTTTTGTAGTAGATGAAGGTGTGATTCATGAAGAATCTGATGACAATGATGAAGAAGTGATAGTGTTTGTTGCAGTCAAAGAAGAAACTTATGAAGATGAGAAGGCATTGGTCTCACACATGGAACATGGTAATGTATGGTTCATTGATAGTGGGTTCTCAAATCACATGACCGGTGAAAAAAGTAAGTTCATAAAGCTAGATGAAATTGATGGTGGTGTGGTCAGGTTTGGAAACAATACACCTTCCATGGTAAGAGGTAAAGGTTCAATCTCTTTGAATGGTAAAATAAATATTGATGATGTCTATTGGGTTGAAGGGCTTACATATAACTTATTAAGTGTTGGTCAGTTGAATAACAAAGGTTATCATTTAAAGTTCAAAGAAGGTATGTGCGGGATATTTGGAAGATCAAGAAATCTGATTGCTACTGGGAAACAAAATAAAGCTAACTTATTCCATCTGAATACTAATATTAATAGTTGTTTGGTAGCTGAAATTTTAGATAGTTCGTTGTGGCATAGAATGTTCTCTCATGTGAATTTTGATAATTTGATCAAGGTTAGTAAGTCAAATGTTGTTAGGGGATTGCCACAACTTGTGAAACCAGACAATGTAATGTGCAAGGAATTTCGATTGAGTAAGCTGACTTTTTCTACTTTCAGTAGTAAGTCTTTTTCATCTAAAAATATATTGGATTTAGTACATACCAATCTTTTTGGGCCTACGAGGACAAAGAGTTATCACGGTGATAAGTATTTCATGTTGATTATTGATGACTACTCAAGAATGATGTGGGTAACATTCTTGAAGGATAAATCTGAAGCTTTCTATAAGTTCAAAGTGTTCAGGGCACTTGTTGAGAATGAAATAAGTAATAGCTTGAAGTGTTTAAGATGAGACATAGGAGAGTTAACTTCATGGGAGTTCATTGAGTATTGTGAAGAAAATAGAATCAAGAGACATATGTCAACACCAAGGGCTCCTCAACAAAAAGGAATTGTAGAAAGGAGGAACAAAAATATAGTTAATGTTGTCAAGACAATGATGATTCAAGATGATTTACCTAATTCATACTAGAGATAAGCAATTAGCACTACAGTCTACATAATGAACTGGATACAAGTGAAGAAAGGAACTGGTAAGACACCTTATGAATAGTGGTATGGTCACACACCTAGTGTTAAATATTTCAAAGTTTTTGGTAGTAGATGTTATATCAAGAGAGATTATTTCAATGGAAAGTTTGATCCTAAGAGTGATCAAGGTATTTTATTGGGATATTCTACTAAAAGAAAGGCCTATAAATGTTTTAATAAAAGAACTAACAACATGGTTGAAAGTGCAAATGTGAAGATAGATGAATATCCAGATAAATATGATGAAACAAGAAAGAAAGAACCAAAAAATGATCAGGAATTTGTGTATGTGCAACCACAAGAACAAGAAACTGTTGAACAAAACAATGAGGAAGAAGTGGTTCAATTGGTGGTACAAGAAGAGGAAGCACCTAGACCTGAACATGTTATTCCAAGGTATGTGAAATTGAATCATTCTACTAATCAGGTCATTGATGATAAAGATGTTGGAGTGCAGACAAGAAGGAGAATCAGAGAAATTACATGTTTGATTTCAAAGTTTGAGCCTAAATCTGTGAAGGAATACTTGAAGAGTGAAGACTGAATAAAATTAATGGAAGAAGAACTTGATCAAATTGAGAAAAATGACACATGGACACTTGTAATTCCTAGGATAGAAGACAAGAATGTGATTGGTACAAAGTGAGTTTTTAGGAATAAACTGAATGAAGATGGAGAAGTGGTTCATAATAAGGCAAGACTCGTGTGTAAGGGATTTGCAGAAGAGGAAGGACTAGACTATGGAGAGACATTTTATCCTATGGAAAGACTTGAAGGGGTAAGAATTTTACTTTCTTATGCTACCTATAAGAATTTTAAAGTTTTTCAAATGGATTTATAATCTACTTTTCTAAATGAGATTCTTGAAGAAGAGGTTTACATAGAGAGACCAGATGGATTTGCATTGACATGGTGATAAAACTGCAAAAGGCACTGTATGGACTGAAATAAGCACCTAGAGCATGGTATGAAAGAATAAACTCATATCTCATCAAGATTGATTTTATAAGAATAAGTGAAGATAACAATATGTACTTGAAGGTTGAAGGTGATAAGACATTGTTAGCTGGAGTGTTTGTGGATGACATAATTTTTGGAGGAAATGGTGAAATGAGCTTGACATTTTCTAAAGAGATGAAGAAAGATTTTTAGATGTCAATGATAGGAGAAATTAAGTTCTTTATTGGATTGCAAATTTCACAACTAAAGGATGGTAGCTATATCAGTCATTCCAAGCACATAAAGAAATTACTAAAGACTTTTGGAATGGAAGATTCCAAGCCAGTTGGAACCCCCATGGTGACAGGATGCAAGCTATCTAAGGATGATGATTCAAGTGCAGTGGATGCAAATCTATACAGATCCATGATTGGTAAGTTGCATTATATTGCTCATAGTAGACTAGACATTGCATAATTAGTTGGAATAGTGGCCAGATTTCAAGCTAATCCTAAGGAATATAAAATGGTAGCAATAAAGAGGATATTCAGGTACTTGAAAGGGAAAAAAAAATATGGTCTTTGGTATGCTCACAAAGGTGATTTATCTTTAAGTGTTTTTACTGATGCAGATTGGGAAAGAAAAATTAATGATATAAAGAGTACAAGTGGAGAAGCATTCTTCCTAGGAGGAAGACTTGTGTCATGGACAAGTAAAAAAAAAATAGCACCTCTCAATCTACTAGAGAAGCTAATTATGTAGCAGCAGATATCAACTGTACACAAATTGCATGGATGAAGTAGATCCTAGAAGGTAACTAGACCTATGACTATCTACTATGATAATACAAGTGCAATCAATATTTCAAAGAATTCAATAATTAATTCCAAGACTAAACATATTGCAATCAAGTATCATTTCTTAAGAGAGAAAGTGCGGGAAAAGGTAGTCAAGTTGGAATATGTGCCAACCAAGGAGTAACTAGCTGATATATTCACTAAACCATTACCTAAAGATACTTTTGAGTATCTGAGAGGTAAGATAGGGGTTATTCCCCTACCTAAAAAACACTAAGATGTTGTTGCAAGCATCAATCCAATGGACTCATTAAATATCTTTTCCTATTGGATTGATGTTAAAGGGAACTACTCCTTAGGGGAGTAGTCGAAGGAAATGGAAGATGTTGCAATAGTAAGTGACATATGTGGTGCATTTGGCATTGTTTCCAAAGGGAGAGAAGATCATAAAAATACTTTGAAGGAGAAGAACCAAATAAAGAAATAGGGGGAGAAGACCAGGAACATCAAGACAAGAATTTTGGTGCATTAGCTAAGGGGGGCAATTGTTATCAGACCAATGTGGTAATTCCATCAATGCCAAAGGGGAGATTGTTGGCATAACTCATGAAAATCTTGATTGAGTGTTTATTATTATAGATTTCATGACAGGAGGATTAATTATTGTGTTGTCATTGATGTCAACTTGGTGTTGTATTTTTTGACAGTATTCTTGATGTGCTGATAAGTATTTATGCATATGAATTCTATGTTGTAGTAGGAATTGGAGTGTGTGATTTTTTTTGCAGAATCAAGGATGTCTTACAATGCATATTGATCGTGTATGCTAGAAATAAAATTGGAGGAAGTTATGATTGATTGAAGGGAAATGGGGCAGGCAAAAGAATAGATAGTGAATGATTTGATTGTTCTAACAAATCAGAATGGATCCAAGTGTTGTCGTCATTATATGATTATTTTGACTAGGATATGTTATTGATACTATGATCACTATAGGATTGGAGTACTACAAGGTACCATTTCAGTTGACATAAGATCACTCTATATAAGATAGAAAAATGTTCGAACAAGTTTGAACAGTTGGTGTTAGATTAGTGAACGATGATGATGTGATCGGTTGCAGTGGATTTTTTCATGATCTAGGTGTCAAGGTGACCTGACATAACAAATTTTTAATGATTATTTTCTATTTCATTTTTCAAGGTGTTCAAATCTATCAAGTTTTAGAAGCATGTTGGGGAAGTCAAATAAATTTTGAGTGTTCTTATTTTAAATGTATGTGCGATGAATCTTGTGGCCGAGCTAAATTTGTAATCAAACATTCTAAATTGTTAATATGTTTCAGGGTTTAAGGACCGAGCGAGAATTGTAATGAGTGAAATTCCAATGTAATACATTTGTATGGAGGCTAATTACCTAATGAACATGTAATGTATTTATATGTAAAATGATGAATTATACAAGTGTAGATTGTGGATGCGAAGGTGTGGTCAAGTGAAGAGTGAATATTATTTGCAAGAAGTAGAAGTGTTGTGCTTAATTGGATCTGAACAAGCAAAGGAGGAGTTCTACACTTAGGTAATTTTACTTGTTGAATCCTAATAGGTTTTGCAAGAAAATCCCTTAACCGGGTACATAATAATAGGTCTTGATTAGTAAATCATTTAACCAGGTGGCTCTTTAACTAGGGTTTAAATCCTTTAACAAGGTTAATCCTAACATGGTAAAGCTCCTAACAGAGCTAGAGGTAAATCCCTTGACCGAGTGACTCCTAATAGGGTCTTCTCCAAACAAGGCATCATTGTAAGCTCCTAATAGGGCTAGGCATTTAACAAGGAACATTTCAAAAGAGTGCAAATATTTGTGGGTACTAATTCCCACCATGGTTTTTCCCTCTAACCAAGGTTTTCCATGATAAAAAATACTGGTGTCACTTTGTTGCATGATTTGGATGTTTATTTGGTCACTTTGTTTATTGTTGCACAAGGTTTAAGGTTGATGAATGTTGTTAATGTGTTGAATGAATTGTGAAAAGTTATGATCTAATAGATTATTGATTCACCCCCCCCCCCCCCCCCCCANCCCCCCCCCCCCCCTCTCAATAATCTTAGACCTTATAGTATTAACGAAACTAATCCACCCC
This sequence comes from Thuja plicata, assembly GCA_018584345.1. Taxonomy (NCBI): domain Eukaryota; kingdom Viridiplantae; phylum Streptophyta; class Pinopsida; order Cupressales; family Cupressaceae; genus Thuja; species Thuja plicata. The sequence continues at coordinate 790,938 of MU226792.1, forward strand.
CTGACAAAAATGATTCCCTAGGACAACCTATTCATCCCACTTCTAGTAAAGTACACATTGATCTAGGAAAGGCCTCAATCCCATCTCCATCTATTCTTGAGATTCCTAGTGAATCATCTGGAGGGAATAATGATAGTCTTAAAGTTGGATGGAAGGACACCCTTGTGGGGAAAAGAAACAATGTTGTGGAATTTCTGGGCCCTAAATTCAATCAATCTAAGGAAGGGATGAAATTGTGCTTGCCCAACACCATTATGGATAAGATTGCTTCTTCTTTGCACTTGGCTCTGGTTGGGATGTTTTTTATTTTTAGGCCTATGATTTACATGGTTAGAAGATGGGTCGATACTCATTCGAAACTGAAAGGAAGTGTCCCCATCTCGGCAATGTCATGTGGCCATTTTTTTATTCAAGTTCACAATGGAGGAAGATATGGTGTTTTTTATGGAAATCATTTCCCTATGATGGCCAAATGGAAACCGAGATTTGACCCCTCTACTGAACTCACCTGCATGGCTCCTATGTGGGTTCATTTTTCGAGCCTCCCTTTGAAATTCTAGGATAAACAAGTTCTTTGTTGGATTGGTAACTCCTTTAGGCATTATGGTACAACTGACGTTGTCACACTTGCAAAGTCCATGTTAGTCTTTTCTCGCTTTTGTGTTAATGTCCATTACATGAATCTTCCTAACTTTGTTACCCTAAAGTCTACATGGGGTAATTGAACCCAATTTGTAGTCTATGAGAATGCTACTTTGTTCTACCAAAACTGTAAAAAATAAGGGCATCTTATTGCAGACTGTAAGAGTGGCCCCCATAGGGGACGGAGAGGAAGGACAAATAGGTGGACCTCTCAGTTGAAACTAAGTCTACAAAGATTAAATCTAGCCCTAGAGGTCTCTTATGGGGGAATAATATTACTACCACTTAGGGTTCTTTTGATGGGAATACTAAGAAGACATAGCAAGGTGGGGAATCGATAGTTCTTCCCATGTTGGTGCTCTTGTAACTCAAAAGGAAGAAGATTATCCCTTTACAAAAGAGTTGTTGGACATGATGGCTTCTTCGAGTTATATGAAGGGGGAGGATAATTGTACAAGTATGGATAAAACCCTAGGTTTGTTGGAGGCTGGTGAAATCTTGGCTGCTAAGGAACCTCTCCCACCTCATAGTGAAGCCCAGGATAGCCTAGAGAAGAGTATGGTTTTTATGGATGTTCCTCCACTTTCAACCTAATGGACTCAAGGTGACTAGGGATTGTTTGTGGACCTTGTGATTACTGAGGTTTTTCCTTTACAGACACTGCCACTTGGGACATCTACACCAACAAAGTCCATAATAATGACTCATGGCCTCTCACCCAGCTCCCACCACTCGTGCGAATAGGATTCCTTTGGGGAGGTTACCAAATCAGAGATCCTCACTCCAGACTCTAAACCATCTGCCTCTATCTCACTATTTGGTGGGGAGGACAAGGATGATTGTCTGACAATGAAAAGGAGAACAAGGAACAAGAAAGATGATGTTGGATCAGAGAGTAAGGAGATTATCAAGGTACAAAGCGACAACAAGGGATATTACCAGTGGTCAAAAATCAACCCTAGATGCCCCCTACATAACAAGAAATGAAGTTCCTTTCATGGAACATGAGGGGAATTAACAACTCACAATAATAGTTTTCTCTTAAACAATGCATTTCAGATCATAGGATTGATATTATTCATCTTCAAGAAGTTAAGATTACTTATTCAACTTTTTCTTTGATTACGAATAAAATATGGATTGGCTCCTCATTCTTTTACAAAAAAGTTGACGGGGCCTCAGGTGGAATAACCACTATGTGGAACCCAACTATGGTCTTTGGGGAACGCTTTTTCCTTCTCTCATAACTACCTGGTGGTTACCTTTAAGATGGAAAATATTTGTTGGCATCTAATTAATGTTAATATGCCCAATACTCATGGGGGGAGGAAGAACCTATGGCAGGATATTATTGCTCTCGTGAAAGGTGATAACAATAGTCAATTCATGGTTGCTAGAGATTTTAACTCTCCACTTTTTCCCTCTAAAATGTGTGGTGGAATTATGGACTTTAATGATAGTATGAGTGACCTTTCGGATTTCGTCACTAAATCAAGACTCTTTGATGTAGAGCTTCAGGGAAATCCCTTCATTTGGTCCAATAATTGGAAGGGGTGTAACTTAATTCAAGTTAACTTGGACTATGTTCTGGTCTTAGCTAACTAGGATCTGGGTTGCAATGCTTCACTAAAAATCCCTCCACATAACGGTTTCTAACCATAGCCCTATTCTCCTTCAATGGAATAATAAACCATTTGTTGGACCACATCCTTTCAGATTTGAGTTTATGTGGATGTTGTACCCAAACTTTAAAGACTATGTTAGGTCTTGGTGGAGCTCTTGAATCCAGGGTATTTTTATGTTCAGGATTGTCAGGAAATTATATAACATTCAAAAGGAAGTTAAAGGTTGGTTTAAGTCAGTTTTTAGGGATATCTTTAAACAAAAAAGGAGATCAATACCAAACTTGAGAAAATTCAAAAAAGAATGGCGGCTGACAATGATTATTTACCTCTACATCAGACAGAGGACCTTAGAAAAAAATGGAAAGAAATTTTGCACAAGGAGGAAATTTATTGGAAGCAATGATCAAGGATTCAATGACTTAAAGGAGACAAGAATTAGGCTTTCTTCCATGGATATGCCAGCCTTCATAAAAAAACAAACACAATCAAGTGTCTATTGAATGATGCCAACCAGAAAATCACTAAGGAAGAAGATTTAGGGAACCTGGGGAAAAACTATTTCAAACCCTCTTTCAGGATAATGGTGGTGGTCTATCTGATATGGGCCAGTGCAGACTCCTTGAGCCCCTTCCTAATGTTATTATGCTAGAGGATAATTTTCTCCTTCTTGAGCCACTTTCAGTGGAGGAAGTCAAGGTGGCAGTTTTTTCTATGGGTGCTTATAAAGAACCTGAGCCTGATGGCTTCCTGCGGACCTTTTTCCATGAGTACTAGGATATTGTTAGCTATGATGTGGTCGAAGCGGTCCGTGCTTTTTTTTAGAACTAGTAAATTTCTAACCATGCTGAAGAAAAACCTATATTGCTTTGGTTCCTAAGGTCCCTGACGCAAATAAAATGATGGATTTTAGGCCAATTAGTCTATGTAATACTATTTACAAGATTATTTCCAAAGTCTTAGTTAACAAACTAAAACCCTTGTTCGACAAGATTATCAGTGGTTGTCAGAAAGGCTTTGTCCCGGGAAGACAAATTCTTGATGCGGTTATCTCTATGCACGAGATCATACATTCAATGGATAATTGTCGAGCTCAAGGCATGGTGTACAAACTTGACATTTTGAAGGCCTATGATCGTGTTAGATGGAACTTTTTCTACCAAGTCCTTAGGAAATTTTGGTTCTATGATAAGTTTATTGGGCTAATTCAGGTTTGCATTGAAACTATTCAATATTCTATCATGGTCAATGGTTTTCCCTAGGGGCATTTTAAAGATTCTAAGGGAATTCAACAAGGGGAACCCCTATCTCCCTACCTCTTCATTATGATGGAAAAATTTCTTGCTAGAAACTTTCTTTATAATTCCTAGACCGGTAGATTGCAGGGAATCAAACCTGCCACCACTCTTGCACCATGGGTTATACAAAAGTTCATGGATGATACCTTTTTATTTGGGTTATCTTTAGTGGTTGAGGCCATAGAATGGAAGGGCCTTCTCAATTACTATGCGGGTGCTACAGGTCAACTTATCAACTACCAAAAGAGTTGTATATTTTTTTTCAATACAAAGAAGGACCTCCAAAGTAAAATTATGAACATCTTGGGATGTCAATTTTCTATGCTTTCGGGGATCTATCTGGGCCTTCCCTTGATGATCAAGAATGTCTCATCAGCTTTTTGGAACTCTATTCTTCAGAGAATGCAAAGGAAAATCATTGGATGGAAGGGTAAACTCCTTAGTAGTGTTGGTAAGTTACAACTCCTATCTACCTCTTTACAAGGAATTTCGATGTATTTTCTTTCCCTTTTCAAGATTTTAGGAAACATGACTGAGAAACTGGATAAAATCCAAAGGACCATCCTATGGATTGGCATAGAGGAGAAGAAATGACTTGCCTTAGTTAGCTGGGATAAGGTCTGTCAAGCTAAATCTCAAGGGGGACTTGGAATTATAAGAATTGCTACTATAAATCATGCCCTCTTATCTAAAGTCAGGTGGAACCTGATGGTTGGCAAAGATGAATGGTGCACTATCTTGAAGGCTAAATACTTGAATAGATGTGACTTCTCTTAGGATTTGGAGGGTAGTCTCCCCCAGGTTCTAAGATATGAAATAATATTATGAAATGTAGATCCTTGGTAAAAGAGGGCTTAAGATGGAAAATTGGCAATGGGCTTATAGTCAAATTTTGGGAGGATTGTTGGGCTGGAGATAAGCAGCTGGCCAAAGGATCTTTTAGCACGCTTAAGGATATTACTAACAATTCAGTTTGTATCAAGGTGGAGGATTAGCTCTCCCCCATGGATTTTGGATTATTCTAGTTCAACACTTTACAATGAGGCCTGACCTCTCTCTAAAGGTGGCTCAACTTCAATCCCCTATTGGCAAGATTAGATTGCCTCTCCTCCCCAAGTATGATAGATTTTCTGATCAAAGAATACTTTAGGGGACTTTAGTTAAGTCCACTTACCATTGCCTGTTAAAGACCACTGTGGATGAAAGTTGTTGGAAAAAAGTCATGAACCCACAACTCATTCCAAAGATCAATTTCTTTTGGTGGGTTTTTCTCCATGGTAAAATTATTACAGTCAAAAATCTTAAGAAGAGGGGATTTCATCTTCCTAATAGATGCCCCCTTTGTAAAAGGGTGAAATAATTCATTTCTTATTCGTTCATTCATTGCCAATTTACTTCCACACTATGGTGGGTTATTCTCAACCGATTTAAACTGGATTGGGCTTTTGATTGTGATGTCCAATAGTTTATATTCTAGAAGTGCCCCTCATCCCACCCTCTCATAAGGGAACTCCGATAGCTTATTCCTCCCCATATTTGCTGGTGTCTTTGGATGGAGAGAAACAATAAAGTGTTAAGGGAGAATGAGGTGTTTGCTGAAAATGTGTTGATCATCTTTGATAAGTTCTTACATGAAAATGTTTCTCTTTGTAAATGGAAGCTACTCAGTTCTCATCCTCACCTAGAGGATACCCTTATTTCCAATACCTAGAAACTCCCAGGCACTTTCCATAGGTTTAATAACTTAAATAAGATGGCTAGGAGGAACACCAAGTAGGAAGCGCCTAAACTGCCCTGGAGTAAATCTGGCTAGGGGTGGTCTAATTCATGACCATCGTGCTCAACTAATTGTTGCTTATACTAGGAACCTATCTGAATCCTCTAGTAACCAAGCTAAAGCTATGGATCTATATTGGGGCCTCAATATTTCCCTTGATGACATGTAACTGATTGAATGTTTGATAATGATAAGTTGAAGATAATGCAAGGCATTAAATCAGTTAATGGTTTGTATTGTCATTGATGTCAACTTGATATCATCTGTATAGTCATGCACATAATGCCAAAGACTTCAGAGAATCAATGGAACCAAGGTTATGCTTTCAGCAATGCATAAAAGTCAAGTATTCACTAAGTGACAGAAAACACTGACAGAGTGCACACCATCGGTAAAGGCAAAGAAAAAAAGTCACAATGATACCCAACGAGTAGAAGATAGTGTTGCCCGATGAAGAAAAACCACAGGATGCTCGACGAGCTGAAAACAGAGTTGACCAACAAGTAAAAATCTTATGTTTCCTGATGGACAGAGATCCCGAAGCTAATTAGAGTCACACCTATGGAACTGTCAATTGTCACCAACAACTAATAGCAGTGGTGACTGATGGAACAGAGAGTTTAGAAAATGACAAAATATCTAGCTAGCAAAGAGCTAAAGATCGACTTAACTGGTTGTTTTCATTGTTTTATTTGACCACAGTTAAGTGATTGATTTAAAGATGATTTGTACAGTTGGCAAGAAGATAATTGCGAGACAAATCAAGAGTTATGCTTTGAATCAGATTGGCTAGATTATTTATCACGCCAAGAATCAATAATCAAAGATCAAGAATCAATGAATATCATGTCTATATAAGAGACAAGCTTAATTCATTTCCAAATGCATGAAAAGGGGAGTGAATAAAAAGAGGATTCTGAAGAGAAACTGATGAAGAACAACTTCATGTAGTACTAATCAATCAAGCTGAAGGAGAGCTAAGGAATTCTTCACACCGAAGAATAGTGAGCACAACATCACAAAGTAGAAATTGTGGAGCACAAAAGAATTGAATTGATACATTGATCAGAGAGGTAATGTACTTAAATAGATATGAAAATCTGCAATTCAAGTTGCATTAGAAACAAGTCATATTATTTTAGTTTAACCATTGAAGCATCAAGTCTCTTAATAGAGTAGGACTTAACAGTCTTCTATATATTGAGGTATATCCCAAGGAGTGCCAAAAAGGTTGATTCATGAAAGTAGCATTGGATATTCCTGATGCCTATTGATAGTCTAAGAGAGAGGTTGATTCAAGGATGGCAGCATTAGATGCCCGATACTAAGTGACAACCTATATGTGTAAAATCCTCTAACAAGGTAACACCTAACAATGTGTTTGTAACCTTTAACAGGGTTGGCTCCTAACAGGGCTCACTTCAGAAGAGTGAAAATTTGGGGTACCGGTCCCTGTGGTTTTTTCCCTTAACAGGGTTTCCACATTAAAATCCATGTGTTATATGTGTGTATGATGCATTTATTTATTTTTTTGTATCTTACATAATTCATTCTGGATATATCGGTATACTTTGCATATTTACTGTATTTTGGTAAATAGATAACTGCTTATCGGTAAACATTAAGAAGAAGGTTTAACAGAGCAATCTGACAAGTAGTAAAATTGATATAAGTTGTTCAAGGCATTCATCTTATAGAACAAAAGATAACTTGAGAAATAATTAGTGGTTATAAGAGTTGAAGGGTTGATTTAAGGATTAAAGTTTGAGGCCGCTAATTCACCCACCCCCCCCTCTCAGTTATTACTAAAAATTGGTATCAGAGCTTGTGTGCTTAGAAGGAAGGTTTCAAGACATAAGCCAAAGATCACAAGATGAATAGACAAGATGTGCCCAAGTTGAACAAAGATAATTTTGCTTCATGGCAGAGCAGAATAAGACTCCACTTATCAGGTATTGGTAATGATGTTACTCAATTCCTAGAAACTGAATATGTGTTTCCCACAAGAGCACCAATAGTTGAACAAATGAGAGAGAAGCATGAACATAATGGCATGATGATAGAGCTTTCTTCATCACTCTTTGATGTTGAATTTGAAGATGTCAAAGAATGCAAAACTGCAAAGTAGATGTGGGACAAATTAAAGCTTGTACATGGTGGTGACAAAAATGTTTTGAGAGCCAAGGCAGAAAGCCTTAGAGGAAAGTTTGATGATCTCAAAATGAAAGAAGGAAAAAACATCACTCATTACAACACAAGAATTAAAGAGTTAGTCAATGCTATCCGAGGAGTTGGAGGTGTACTATAAGAAGATACAGTGGTAAGTAAAATTATAAGAACCTTACTGCCTACTTATGCTATTGGAGTATCTGTCATTCAAGAAATGAGAGCAGTAGCAAATAGAAGTGTTACTCTAGACAATTTAATTGGAAGACTGATTTCATTTGAGATGAATAACTTTAATAATAGTGTCTTACCAAACATAGAGTCTACATTCAAAACTTCTATGAGAAGAAGTAAATCAAGTCACAAAAACACTATGAGAAAAGATAGTGATAGTGAAAATGAAGAAGATGATCTTGATGAAACTAAAGCACTTATGGCCAAAAGAATGTAGAGAGGCAACGGTAAATAAAAAGGTAAATTACCACTTGTCTATTTTAATTGCAAAGAGATTGGACACTTTGCTGCAAGATGTACTAACAGAAGAAAAGATGACAGAAGTAATGACATATTTTTTGAGAAGAATTCTGACAGAGGTGATTACAGAAGCTACCGACAATCAGAAAGAAAGATACCTGAGACTATAAGGACAAAGGAAAGAAGGTCAGCTACCTAGAAAAATGCAAGGATGATTATACTGACACTGAATCTGATGAAGACATCAAGATAGTGTTTGTGGTTGTAAAAGATGATTCAGATGATGATGAATAAAGGTATGTAGAAACAACTCTCATATCTAAAATTAGCAAAAATGATGTTTGGATCATAGATAGTGGTTGCACTCATCATATGACTGGTGATAAGAAATTTTTTGAGACTTTTAAATACTACAAGGGTGGATCAGTAAATATGGATAATGACACACCTTGTCCAGTTGAAGGTAGAGGAACAATAATGTTGAATAACTAGATAAAGTGTGAGAATTCTTATTGGGTAAATGGATTGAATTATAACCTATTGAGTGTTTCTTAGTTGAATAATTTAGGTCACAAAGTTGTATTTGAAAATAAGAAGACAAAGATCTTCAACAAATGTAGAAATCTGATTGGTACTGGTGAACAAACTAAAGGTAACCTATTCTATCTGAATGATACTGACTCCACTTGTTTGATTGCTACAAATGAAGACATATGGTTATGGCACAAAAGACTATGTCATGTGAACTTTGACAACATGATAAAGATTAGAAAAAAGAGAAATGTCAGAGGCTTACCGACGATGATCAAGCCCGACAATATCATGTGTAAAAACTATCAAAAAGGTAAAATGACAAAGTCTAGTTTCAAAAGCAAAACCCATACATCTGATGCAATTCTAGAATTAGTCCATACTGATTTATGTGGACCTATGAGGACAAAGAGTTATTATGGAGATAGATATTTTATTCTCTTTGTTGATGATTACTCTAGAATGATGACAATTATGTTTCTAAAAGATAAATCAGAAGCATTCAAGATGTTTAAACAGTATAAGGCTATGGTAGAGAAAAATGTGGTAAGGATCTAAAATTGTTGAGATCAGATAGAGGAGGTGAGTTTATATCAGATGAATTCACTAACTTTTGTAATTAGCATGGTATAAAAAGACAGGTTTCTACACCAAGAACACCACAACAAAATGGGATTGCTAAGAGAAGGAACAGATCAATAGTTGATTGTGCTAAGAACACCGATGATAGAAAAAGGCATCACCCAAATATTCTGGAGGGAAGCTGTCAGTACTGTTGTTTACACACTGAATAGAGTACAATTGAAGAAAGACACCAAGAAGACACCTTATGAGCTATGGTATGGATACACACCCAATGTAAGTTATTTCAAAAATTTTGGCAATCAATGTTATATCTTAAAAGATGATAGAAATGGAAAGCTTGATGCCAAGAGTGATGAAGGTATATTTCTAGGGTATTCCACCAAGAGAAAAGCTTATAAATGTCTTATCAAAGCTTCTAACAAAATTGTTGAAAGTGCAAATGAAAAGATAAATGAGTTTGCAGAAAAGAATGAGATGGAAAGCATAAAATAACTAGAAGACTACAACAAGTTTGTATATTGTGAAGAACCCAACACTCTACCTGAGCAATAGTGCTTAATTCCAAAACAACAGAATGTTGCAACCGATGGTCAGGCTGCAAATACCGATGGTCAGGATGATAATCAAAATAATGTGCAAGGTGATGCAGAACAAAATGAAGATCAAAATGATGATCAAGCTGATACACAAAGAGCTATACTTATACTTGCAAGATATGTAAGAAGGAACCATCTAGAGATCCAGATCATAGGAGATAAGAAAGCTGGTACAAGAACAAGAAGTAAGTCTCTAAAATCAAGCAGTCTAATTTGTGAGTTTGAGCCAAAATTTGTCAATGCTGCACTTGATAATGAAGAATGGATAAGTTCTATGAATGATGAGATTGAATAGATTGAGAAAAAAAAACATGGTCACTTGTGCCAAGACCAGATGACAAGAATGTCATTAGTACAAAATGGATATTCGGGAATAAGATGAATGAGAATGGAGAAGTCACAAGGAACAAATCAAGACTAGTATGCAAGGGGTATGCACAAGAGGAAGGTATAGACTATGGAGAGACCTTTGCACCTATTTCTAGGATAAAAGGAGTAAGAATACTACTTGCTTATGTTGCATTCAAAGGATTCAAGGTATACCAGATGGATGTCAAGTCAACATTCCTAAATGGAATACTTGAAGAAGAGGTATACATTGAGAAACCAGAAGGGTTTGTAGATCCAGACAAGAGAAACATAGTATGTAGACTTCACAAAGCCTTGTATGGATTGAAACAAGCTCCTAGAGCCTGGTATGAATGACTTCATTCTTATCTAATAAGTATTAGATTTGTAAGGACTAGTGAAAATGATAATCTTTATTTGAAGGAAGATATTGATGCTCACACTTTGATTGCTGAAATATTTGTTGATGACATCATATTTGGAGGCAATGATATGCTATGCAAATCATTTTCTAATGAGATGAGCAAAGAGTTTGAGATGTCTATGTTTGGAGAAATCAATTTCTTTCTTGGTCTACAGATCATACAACAAAGTGAAGGTATTTTCATTACACAGTCCAAATACATCAAAGAGGTCCTGAAAATATTCAAGATGGAATATTCCAAACCAGTTGGAACACAAATGGCTACTAGATGTAATTTGACAAAGGAGGACAAGACAACAGAGGTAAATCAAACTTTGTACACATCAATGATTGGAAAACTCATGTATGTTGTACACACTAGACCAGATATTGCACATGTAGTAGGAATTGTTGCTAGATTTTCTGCTAACCCTAGGGAATCACATATGACTATTGTGAAAAGAATCTTAAGATATCTGAAGAATACTAAGGAATTTGGCTTATGGTATAGAAGAGAAGGCAAATTTGAACTTAAGGTGTTTACCGACGCTAATTGGGCTGGAAATCTTGATGACCGGAAGAGAACAACTGGAGGAGCATTCTTTATGGGTGACAGACTTGTCACATGGATTAGCAAGAAGCAAAGATGCATCTCTCAGTCTACTGCAAAAGTAGAGTATGTTTTTGCTGTTGCAAATTGCTCAAATATTGCATGGATCAAACAGTTGCTGGAAGGTATGCATATGAAGATCTTAGAACCAGTGATTATCTATTGTGATAACACCAGCACAATAAACATTTCTAAGAATCCAGTCATGCATGCGAAGACTAAACACATTGCCATCAAGTATCATTATTTGAGAGAACAAGTTCAAGAAAAAGAGGTGATACTTGAGTATGTGCAATCAAAAGAACAATTGGCTGATATCTTCACCAAGCCACTGCCCAAGGATACATTTGAGTACTTGAGTAAGAGACTAGGGGTCAAACCCTTGTCTATCAGTCAGTAAAATGACTAAAGGCTGCATCAACCCATATATTATCATAATATAATTCATGTTGATGCAAGCAAAAGATGAAACTCAAAGCTACATCTATATACAGACAGGTATATATCAAAACCAAGCACCAGAACATATTGTTGAATTGCTGATGGATATGGAAAATTCAAGGAATATATTATGGATAGAGAAAAATATTACTGGAAACTAATTTCAGATATCTGTAAGATACTTGTTTGGCATTGCTGTCAAAGGGAGAGAGATTATCCATATTATCACATCCTCCATCATCAAATTACTCCAGCAGGGAGAGATTATATTTAAAGGGAGAGCAAATTGTATGAAAGTTTATACAAAGGGAGAGTTGCTGACAAAAGAAAAAGACATCACAAGAGAGAGAATAGTAAAAGGAAAGAAATTGACACAAGGAGAGGTCACAACACATCAGAAGAAAGAGAACTACAGGAATCAAATCTAAGCTAAAATAGAGCTTACCGAATTTCAGACATTTTATCGATTGACAAAAGGGAGAGATTGGAAGTTTGATGAATATCAACGATTGTATTTCATACTGTATTAGAAATAATATAGTGTGATAATATAGTATGTTTCCATCAATGTCAAAGGGAGAGATTGATGACATGTAACTGATTAAATGTTTGATAATGATAAGTTGAAGATAATGCAAGGAATTAAATCAGTTAATGGTTTGTATTTTCATTGATGTCAACTTGATATCATTTGTACGGTCATGTACATAATGCAAAAGACTTCAGAGAATCAATGGAACCAAGGTTATGCTTTCAGCAATGCATAAAAGTCAAGTATTCACTAAGTGATAGACAACACCGACGGAGTGCACACCATCGGTAAAGGTAAAGAAGAAAAGTCACAGTGATACTCGACGAGTAGAAGACAGTGTTGCCCAATGAAGAAAAACCATAGGATACCCGATGAGCTGAAAATAGAGTTGCCTGACGAGTAAAAATCCTATGTTGCCCGATGGACAGAGATCCTAAAGCTAACTGGAGTCACACCGATAGAACTATCAGTTGTCACCGACAACTAACAGCAGTGGTGATCGACGGAACAGAGAGTTCAGAAAATGACAAAATATCTAGCTAGAAAAGAGCTAAAGATAGATTTAACTGGATTTTTTCATTGTTTTATTCGACCATAGTTAAGTGATTGATTTAAAGATGATTTGTACAGTTGGCAAGAAGATAATTGCGAGATAAATCAGGAGTTATGCTTTAAATTAGATTGGCTAGATTGTTTATCATGCTAAGAATCAAGAATCAAAGATCAAGAATCAATGAATATCATGTCTATATAAGAGACAAGCTTAATTCATTTCTGAATGCATGAAAAGGGGAGTGAATAAAATGAGGATGTTGAAGAGAAACTGATGAAGAAAAACTTCATGCAGTACTGATCAATCAAGCTAAAGGAGAGCTAAGGAATTCTGCAGACACCGATGAACAGTGAGCACAACATCACAGAGCAGATTGTGTGGAGCACAAAATAATTAAATTGATACATTGATCAGAGAGGTAATGTACTTAAATAGATATGAAAATCTACAATTCAAGTTGCATTAGAAATAGGTCATATTGTTTCAATTTAACGATTGAAGCATCAAGTCTCTTAACAGAGTAGGACTTAACAGTCTTCTATATATTGAGGTACATCCCAAGGAGTGCCAAAAAGGTTGATTCATGAAAGTAGCATTGGATATGCCCGATGCCTATTGACAGTCTAAGAGAGAGGCTAATTCAAGGACGGCAGCATTAGATGCCTGATACTAAGTGACAACCTATATGTGTAAAATCCTCTAACAAGGTCACACCTAATAGTGTGTTTGTAACCTTAAACAGGGTTGGCTCCTAACAGGGCTCACTTCAGAAGAGTGAAAATTTGGGGTACCGCTCCCAGTGGTTTTTTCCCTTAACAGGGTTTCCACGTTAAAATCCATGTGTTATATGTGTGTATGATGCATTTATTTACTATTTTATATCTTACATATTTCATTCTGGATATATTAGTATACTCTGCATATATACTTTATTTTGGTAAATAGATAACTGCTTATCGATAAACATTAAGAAGAAGGTTTAACAGAGCAATCCGACAAGTAGTAAAATTGATATAAGTTGCTCAAGGCATTCATCTTATAGAACAAAAGATAACATGAGAAATAATTAGTGTTTATAAGAGTTGAAGGGTTGATTTAAGGATTAAAGTTTGAGGCCATTGATTCACCCCCCCCCCCCTCTCAGTTATTACTAACATCCCTCTCCCTGGGCATCGGGTGTTTAATTATTNAGGCCATTGATTCCCCCCCCCCCCCCTCTCAGTTATTACTAACATCCCTCTCCCTGGGCATCGGGTGTTTAATTATTAAGGGAGATTGTCCTCTCATAATTATTTCAGTTAAAAGGTTATTCTCCACTGGGTGGACCTTTCAAAGAATAATATAAGATATTCATTTGCTTCTCTCTGGGTTGGAGAACTTTGTTATCCAACATGTGTATAGAGAAGGGAATAGAGTTGTTGACAGCCCCGCATCATATGGGCATAATTTGACTGGACTTAGGTGTTGGAGATCGATGCACCACTACAGGAGGATGTGCTTTCCATCTGAAGGAAGGAAATTTATTCTATCACTAACGAGGAATCTTAATAACCTTGTTTTACCCTATTCAGGGAATTTTTTATTTGAACTCCTAAGTTGTGGCGAGAATTGGTTTTTCAATTTCTACTTGTTGGTTTCCTTGGCCATTTGTGAGAGGAGATTGCTAGTTATTTTGTACAGTGATGGCCACCGTGTTCATCTCGAATGGATTGAAATGATGGTGGCACTTATTTCATGTATTTGTAGCATGCAAAGCTGTCACTCCCCCAGGCTTGATGTTAAGTTGGATATTGGCAAAAACCCCAAAGATAAATCAGATTCTACTGTAGAGAATGAGAATGGTTTTCTAAAGTTGTTTTTGTCTCTGGGGCTTAAATGGTTTTTAATGTTTAAAAGTTAGGGTGTTGGCTTCTGGGGTTTACTGTATTGTCTTTGCACTATTGATGGTAGTTTGTTGTTAATCGCCCTTTGGGCCTGTTGTATGATTCTACACCCTTGTGTTGCAACTTTTTATTTTCAAAAACAATCTTCTAAGCTTTGTAAATACAATTACCAATGATGATCCATTTTTCTTGGAATGTTAAGAAGGTTTATAGATTTAGAATAAAAAATAATCTTAATTGCTATGCTCAATTTCCTTCTTCATCCAAAAAATTAAAATAAAATAAAATTGATTTAATCCTTAAAGATGAATAAAACTTATCAAACTATCGCATGAAGTTAATTAATAACTCACCAATTATTTTTACTCACCACACACTTACTAAATACCCAGAAACAAATTCATGATCAGCTCATTAGTAATGAAAAGAGATATAATACAATCTTTATACTAAGAAAAACAACTAAAATCTATATACAAATAAAATGTTAAATTGCTCTTCATTAATATTATCAACTAAAATATTTATAATTAAGAACAAAAAAAAATTATCATTAAATTATGATCAAATTAATTTATATTTTAAAGTGAGTAGTTTCTACAATCCATTACAATTAGAGTGAGTAGTTTCTAGATTCGATTGTGTTTGTATTTTTACAATCAATGTTTCAAATCACACTCCCTTAACAAGAGATGTAAAAAATGTCATAAGAAAATAAAAAAATGAGTAAATACAATATACCACTAAAAAACTTAAAATATACAAGATTAATGGTGGGTCCCATGGAGGGGGGCTTCCTTACAAGTAGAGTTATCGCTGTGCGCACCAAATTTAAGGAAGTTGGGGAGATATTAAATTTAAAATATTAAAATTAAAAAAAAAACTTTGTTTTACTTCTAAATTTTATTTTTTTGTGGGAAGCAAATGAACAGATTGTTGACATGTGGCAAAAAAATTTCCTAAGCTGGTGGGGCTATTTCCAGCGCCACCCCATTTTCACAGTTCAAATTTAGAGGCCTAAAAAATAGGGGCTCCTATTTTGGAGGAAAAGATTCTAAATAATCTTTAGGCCAGGGTCCCATGGAGGGGGGCTTTCTTAAAAGGTGAGGGGTCTCATGAATTTTATAAAATGTTTCATCTTAAAAATTTAAGTTGCTAAATTTAAGGAAGTTTGAGAGATTTTAAATTTAAAATATATAAAATAAAAAGTAAAAGCTTTATTTTCTTTCTAAATTTTATTTTTTTGGTGGGAAACAAATGAATAATTGTTGATATGTGGCATAAATTTTTCCTAAGCTGGTCAGGCTATTTCGAGCCCCACCCCATTTTCACCGCTCAAATTTAGAGGCCTAAAAAGTAGGGGCCCCTATTTTGGAGGAAAAGATTCCAAATAATCTTTTAGCCCCCAAAACAATTTATCATGGGGCCTCACTTTCCTAAAAAATAGAGTCCAAGCCCCCCTCATAGAACCTCTGCCTTAGCCCCAAATTTTTTTTCTCACGGACCTCCCTTTCCTAAAAAAATTGTGCCCAAGCCCCCTCATAAGACCCTTCCTCTATTATTACCTTAAAATGAGGATAAATTACATATATAAAAGAAGGCAAGAAAAGCAACAAGGGACTTAAAAGGGAAAGAGAACCGAAGCACTCCAGTCCAAGACTAACGAAACTTCGAGGCAAATCCCAGAAACTTGCTTTTCCATGGCCGCGGATATCGAGCACAATATTTGCACCCGGCTACAGCCCAACCTAATGTCAAATCAGCCTAGCCTACCGTCAAATCAGTGGTTACGTAATGCCAACTTGATGCGGCTGCCGTAAAAGAAAATGGAGATTCACAAGTCAAGTTACTCCTCGATATTCGATTCACGTCCCATCTCTTGCAATGATCTCCATTCAATCTATTAACAACAAATTGTTTTGGAGAAATTATATGATTAAATAATTTCTAACATATGAAATTGAA
>MU226792.1:858087-869652 GCA_018584345.1 Thuja plicata
TCGGTAATCAAGGAGAATAAGGTCAGAAAAGGAAAACCGACAGACAGTTAATTATTATAAGTATTTCATGGCATGCATCTTGTAAGGGACATAATAATCTAAGGTTTATTTGATTGGTGGTTAGAATTAATTGAATCCACTGATTCACCTCCCCCCCCTCTTAGTTATTACTAATAGTTATTGGGTACAATCAGATCCAAGTGGCTACTGAAGACCAAGGTAAGACCACATTTGCCTATCCTTGGGGAACTTATGCATATAAAGTCTTACCTTTTGGACTTTGTAATGCACCTACAACATTTCAAAGAGCTATACTTTCTATTTTTGCAGATTTAACTACTTCCTATGTTGAAGTTTACATGGATGATTTCACAATGCATGGAAAAACATTTGAGGAAGCATTAGAGAGTCTAGAAAATATTCTTCAAAGGTGTAAAGATCATAAAATTTTATTAAATAATGAAAATTACTCTCTAATGATGAAGGAAGGAATTGTATTAGGACATCACATCTCCAAGGATGGAATAAAGGTGGATCCTGAAAAGGTAGAGATTATTCAACAAATAACAGTCCCAAAAACACAAACTAATGTAAGAAGTTTTCTTGGGCATGCAAAGTATCATACAAGATTCATAGAAGGATTAAGTAAAATTTTTGAACCTTATTTACCTTTCTCAAATAGGATATTGAATTCACATGGAAAAAGGAATGCCAACAATTATTTGAAATGATTAAGAAATCTTTAACAACTTCTCTAGTTATTAAAGGACCAGTATGGGGAGAACCACTTCACATACAAACTAATGTCTCCAACTTAGATGTTGGATTAGTTTTGGGATATAAAGATGAAGATGGAAAAATCCATGTCATTTATTATATCAGTGAAGACTTGAGTCCTACAGAGAGAAATTGTGCAACAACTCAAAAAGAATTCTTAGTTTTGGTTTATGCAATCAATAAATTTTGACATTATATTACTGGATATAAAGTGTTCATTCATATAGATCATGTTGCATAGATATTTAGTGAATAAATTTTTTTTGGATGAATGTATAATTAGATGGTTACTTTTATTACAATAATCTCACATAACCATTATTGATAAGCTAGGAAAGGATAATGTTGTTGTTGATTTTCTGTCAAGATCGGTGATGTAGGGTTACAATGAACCAGTGAATGATACATTCCCAGATGAAAATTTATTTTCTATATCAATCCAATCACCATGGATTTTTAATATTGTTAATTATCTTGTAACATGGAAGTATCCAAGTTACTTTAGTCAAAAACAAAAGAAAAGATTAATTAGAGAAATTTTAAGATTTCAATGGATTGATGGTCTTTTATTTAGAAACTGTCCTAATCGTGTTCTTCATAGGTATGTTAAGGAAATATATGTGTATAATATCATACATTCATGTCATAGTTCACTTGAATAAGGTCATTATTCAACAATTCAAGGTATACATATGATCCTTGGAGAAGGATATTTCTAGCCAACAATGTTTCAGGATATTTCATTTTACATAAAACATTGTGATAAATGTCAGTGTATGGGGAGACCTACACCAACAATGGAGATGTTTTTTCAGCCTCAAGTGACTCTTGAGCCATTTGAAAAATCTGGAATTGATTTCAGAAGACCATAGATCCACTATCACAAGGAAATCATTATAATTTGGTTTGTACAAACTATGTTAAAAAATGGGTAGGGGTCAAAGATTTTCTAGTTGCACATGAAGATAAAGTAGATGATTTCTTGTATAAACATATTCTTCACTGATTTGGAGCACCCATAGAACTCATTTCTAATCAAGAACCTCAATTCATGTCTATGATGATTGAAGCATTCAAGAGAAGATATCATATGAAAAATAGGAAATCTTCACCAAATCATCCATGAGCTAATGGCGAGGTGGAGGTTACTAATAAAGAGTTGGAAAAAATTACTCCAAAAATCCTATTTCATTAAGAAATAAAAGTTGGATAGAAAAACTAAATGAAGTATTCTAGGCATATAACACAACCTGGAAAATAACTACTAGATTTTCTCCATATGAGCTAGTATATGGGAAGACACCGGTAATGCCCTTTGAATTTGAATTAGAAAATTTAAGGACAATAATAAAAGTGGGCATTAATATTTCAGAGGAAGAGAAGACAAGAATTTTGAACCTAAATCAGCTCAATGAAATGAGGATAGAAGGTTTGCGTCATACATAGGTGATTTAGAAGCAACAAAAAAATTGGCATGACAAGAACATTGTGAGAAGATAATTTAAATAGGGAGATTGGACATTTTTGTTTGATTAAAGGTTTCAAGAGTTCAAAGGGAAATTTCATACGAGATGGCTAGGACCCTATGAAATCAAACAAGTATTTGACAATGGAGTAATTCAACTAGTACCAATTGATGAAGAAAAAAAGAATGTTGGTTAATGGGTATTGTTTGAAGTTATATCACCAGCTAACATCAAAGGAAGAATTTATTTTTAATTTTCAGTCCAGCGTAGAGAACTTTATTATGCAATATATCTCTTCCATAATAGGGTTTCCTTCTTCCTATGTTTTGTAGAAAACCAGAATAAAGAGGATAAACTAAAGAACATAAATGGTGGCTTATTCTCCAAAAAAAAAATGGGGTTGATTGAAAATTAGAAATGGTGGTTGACCCCAAGGGTAAATTGAAAATCAAAAATGAAATTTCATACCTTAGAGAATTTGTGAACCAATCTTGGCAACTTTCTCGAATCAACTTTAGATAACTCCTCGTGATTTGTGAATAAGATTTTTCTGCAGATACAAAGAAGAAATTTAGCTCCAGCTCACTCTAGATCATTCATAATTGATTCATTGGTTTGAAGAAGCAAATTTGCATGCATCTCCCGATCTCTCGTAATTTATAGGTCTATCTATTTCTTAAAGGAAAGAAGAATTAGTGCATGAAAAATCATGATTATAAAAGCATAAAAGAAAGGTATGTATTTCTTAAAGTTATTAATTTTGAAATTATAATTTTTAATTTAATTTAGCATATGGTTTAATTCATAGATAGTAAGTATGTATGTTTTTGCCAAGTGATTTATTAAAAATTTTACATGGGAAAAAAAGGTATTAATTGGATGGAAAGAAAATGATGGCACATCATTAATTAGAAATAGGGAATCATTGTCATGATCTATTGATAGTCATTTCAAACCTCAATTTATTATTATTGAAATGTGTGGCTGACGTCAGAAGCGCCACCAAGTAGGTCACAAATGAAAAGAAAAATACATCTAGTGATCTATCAGATCATCTAGAGAAGATGCCATTAATGCCCAATTCAGTAAAACCAAATGTGTTAACAGAAATGCATTAATGAATGATGAGGATAATAATCAATTGATTTATTCCTCACACGAATGGACATAGAAGTCTTTTTTGACTAGTTTATCAAACAAAAATCCAAACACTTATGTCTGTCTCATTCGTTGTTCTAACTATTTTATTTTCTCTGTGACTGTGAAAAATTTAGTGAAATTAAAGTCATGAATAATAAGCAAAATTCTAAGCCAGAACAATATACACTTAACCCTAGGATAGAGAAATTTTTGTAGAGGGTTGGATGGTTAGAATTTATAAGAATATATAAAGGGTATAAAGAGGAAATGGTGGAAGAATTTATGTGAAATTTCAATATAAATGCTACTCAAGTTAGGGGAGAGATAGTTGAGGTTAGTCCTCAAATTATCAGTGAAATTTCTAGTATCGCTTCTGAAGGAGAATATAAGGGAAAGATAAATTTAGAAGATTTGATCTCTGCATTTCATAATCCCCTAGATAAAAGGACATAATTGCAAAAACATAAAGGAAACACTAAGGGTAGCAAAGCTAGTTTACTGTTTCTCTTTGGTTAATGATTTTTTTTACCTATGAGGGATAATATGGCATGGTGATGGGACCATGAATGAGAATCTTAACCCATTTGAGGTATGATCATGAATGACCTGAGGTAAAATTTAATTTCCCACCTTTTTGTTTTCTCAGTTAGTCTCCATGATCAGTAGAGTAAGGGATAGGAAAAGTGAATATTTGTTACCATTACCTCATCCACCTCATCATTAAACACCATTTCTTGAAAAATCCAGCTGGAAAAGAGGGTTGGATACAAATTTTTATGGGACCCAAGAAATCTAGATGTTGAATAGGTCGAATAACTGAGATGGGGGATTAGTTATTCCCACAGAAATTTACAAAATTTTCTCTCTATCAGGTAACACTTAAATAGTTCCCAATAATAGCTTAAGATTTTTTAGTTTAACACATTAATCATCCATAGAAAATATAAACATGAAAATACACAGGAACACCATAATAGAGAATACTAGGTTTTACGTGGAAACCCCAAGATGGGTAAAACCATGGAGAAAATAATTATCATGAAATATAAAAACACCTATTAGGGTGACACCGAAAGGTGATTTGATACAATGACTCAATGCCATAAATTATCACTACCAGTCAGCTCACTATCGATAAAGGGGATCACTACCAATACACAAGGGCTCATTTCCAGAAGATATGAAAATGAATAGAATCCACCTCTAAGATCTATATATTGTTCTGCACAAACATAGATCTCCTTCGCATGAATTTGTAGTCACTTCACATATGCTCTATAGATGTTCCACATATATATACACTTGTACATACATGTACATGCATCACTAGCTTATGTTCATGCCTTACTTATACAACACCATGAGATCCACAAGGTCGGGCATAAAATTTGAAATAGGTCACAACAACAATATTCCCACGGTGAGAAGGAATGAAATGGGGACCACCTCAACTAATACAACACACCATGCTACAAAACACCTTCTCCAAGGCATATGGTTCCAACGGTTATGAACAACACATTAAAAATCCAAGGATGGGACTGCAATTCATCCACATAGGATCGAGCATACAATCTACCACAATGTAGATTCCAAGGAAAAAACTATTGGTGAATACACCAAGCACTTCAACTGATACATAAGGTACTCCAACTGATATAGTAATTTATCGATACACAAAAACCAATACAATACTATCTGATCATAGTAGCCAATACAATCAGAAGCTGAGATATGAGTATGTTGACATCAATGAAAACCATTAATGACAATACTATTTGAAAGCACCAACATCACATTCTAACAATCTCCCCCTTTTTCATTGATGTCAACATTCATTAATAACAAAGCACATAAACAATGTAGGAAAATTCTCCCCCTTTGACAACAATGACAAAGGACCAGGAAAAAATCCCCCTTGCTCAAATAATCTTCTCCCCCTGAGAGGATGCCTCCAAGAACCGATCTAGAAAGATATATCTATATAAAGTATTGGATCAATGCACACACCGGTGCAACTAGTGAACAAGTTTAGGAAGGGGCAGAACCCCCAACTTCCCTTTGAGATACTCAAAAGTGTATTTTCATAGGTTTAGTGAATATGTATGCAATATTCTCTTTTGTGGGTACAAAATCCAAATTTATTGTACCTTCTTCCACTTTTTCTATGAAAAAATGAAATATGATGTCAATATGTTTTTCTCTGCAATACATTACTGGATTCTTGGCATACTTATCACATTGGTATTATCACACATGATAGGAATTGGTCCATCAAAAATAATTCCTATATCCTACAATGTTTATTTCATCCATAACACCTGAGTGCAACATGAGAACGTTGTAATATTATCTGATTCAATAATGGATAATGTTACCAAATCCTTCTTTTTTCTTGACAAAGCAACTAACTAGGAGCCAAGAAAGAATGCTCCACCACTGGTACCTCTTCTATTGTCTACACAACCTACCCAATCTGCATCTATATATGTTGTCAGTGAAAATTTGATTCTGTAGGGTACCATAACACCAAAATGTTTTGTTCCTTTCAGGTATCTGCAAATCTGTTTTACTGCCATAACATGTGACTCTTTCAATTCTTGCTGAAATATGGCTGCCAAAATAGTTGCATACATAATATATGGTCTGGTAGCAGTCAAGTATAACAAACCTCCTATCATAAACCTATATAGAATTGCATCTAATTTTAGTGATTCATCTTCCTTAGTCATCATATTGCCGATAATGATAGGAGTACAAACATCCTTTAAATTTTCTACACAAAACTTCTTTAGTAACTCTTTCACATCTTGGATGGAGAGAAAAAAATATATTTTCTAGTTTGACTGACTTGCAATCCAATAAAGAAATTTTATTCTCGTAAAATTGACATTTCAAATTCCTTCTTCATTTCTTCTACAAACTTTGTGAACAAGTCATCTTTGTTGTCAAAGATAATGTCATCAACATACACAACAACAACCAAGATATTTTTTTAATTTACCTTAAAGTACATATTGTTGTTGACAAATCCTTTTTTGAATCCTCAACTGATCAAATATTTGTGTGGTTTACCATACTAGGCTCTAGGCACCTACTTCAACCCATATAATGCCTTCTTCAATCTACAAACAACATTAGGACTCTCTTCTGATCTGAAACCTTCCATTTGTTTAATGTATACTTCTTCCTTCAACTCTCCATTTAGGAATGCAAACTTGACGTCCATTTGATAAAATTTGAATTTATTGAATGTCACAAATGCCAATAACATCCTAATATCTTCCATCCAAGAAACAAGAGCATAAGTCTCCTTAAAACCAATTCCTTCAATCTATGATTCACCTTTGCAAACCAATCTTGCCTTGTTTCTTACAACTTTTCCATTCTCATCTTTCTTGTTTTGGTACACCCATTTTGTACCTATCACATTTTTGTCTTTTGGTATGGGCACAAGTTCCCAGGTCTGATGCTTTTCTATCTTATTTATTTCTTCATTCATAGCATTAATCCAACTTTTATCATTACGAGCCTCTGTTATAGACTAAGATTCAACTTCAGAAAGTAAACACAACAAAGCCTAATCTTGCGTTACTTTACTTTTGGTAACTGTTGGAGCTCTCAATTTTTGGAAAAATTTGGATTCCTATATAGTGATAAAACTCTATAAAATGGCATCCTAAACTCCATTCCCAATAATTAATGACATGATGGAGTTCATGAAATGGGATACAAAAATATATTAGTTTTCAATTAAAATTTGAGGGATTAAGGAAGGAATCTCTGTGGCAGCAACAATCAAAATTCTATAAGCGAAGGTTTCATAGATGCTAGAATTTCAACCTACTATAAAGATGATGTTGACAGAGAATGAAAAAAATCAAACATTGAAACTCTAAAACAAACCAGGTTCGGAAAATCAAATTTCCTATCTCCAATAAAAATCTTATGTTTGTACAATCTATTTTGGATTTTCAGCCAAAGAAAAATCTGAAAGATGTTAGAAACACTGAGAGGGGGGGTGAATCAGTGTTTGTCTATTAATTATATTTCAGCACTTTAAACATAAATTAAACATACATTCAATGAAGCTTAATATAAGAAATCATAACACATGATATGATTATGGGGAAACCTTGATCAGAGGAAAACCCCGGTGGGAATTAGTACCCACAAATATTGTACTAATATAATGAACCTGTTAAAGTTCATTTGCCCTGTTAGGAGTTGTCTTTACAATCCAAGTACAATGACCCTATTAGGATTATATTACAAAACCCTATTAAAGGTATATGGCTCACTGCCTAAGCTCATTGCCCAATAAGATGAAGGCTACAACCTTATGATAGTTGATATACACTATATCAAAAATGAATTGCTGTGATGACACTGTTGTCTAATCAGTTCTATTTATGTGCTGATGCTCTTACTCTCTTAAAGAGATTTATCTCATACTGACTTCATTATACTAATCTTCTATATCTTTCTCATGCATATTCTTTGACACTTGTAATATACATTTACATTACATATTTATATGTTTAAGTCCGAATAGACGCGACTCAAAACAAGACTATAGTCGGCCCTAAAAACATAATACACAATGCTTCCAAACAAATTGGCTTAAGTGTGTTTACAAAAATACTAAAGACATTATTACAAACATATAATCAAAGGCACTTAGCCTTTACACAACAAAATAATTCACGATGATCCAAAAACTGAAGTCGGCTACATGCTCTGTTCCCTGAACTGCAGTAGTACTGTTCTTCCTGTAACTTGTCCATACTGTCATTCTATACCATGTGTGTCTAGACTTAGTATGTATACATCACATAGAACATATATCTAAGAATGCATACTCTGGTTCAATCTCTCGCACGTGCGCTGATGTGTTGATCATTGTATAACTCTGTCTGTCCTGTTTTCCATACTTAGTCATTTTATCTTCTAAGTTATCTTTGATAGAAACTTAATATGACTTTGTTGCCATAATGACAACAAAAAATAAGTCATGTATCCTCTAGGAGTCAAATTTCCAACAATCTCCCCCTTTGTCATTAATGGCAACAAAGGAATGTGGCCAAGTTTCTCAAAATGACTTAACACACAAAATAACTGTATATCATTGCATCTCTTAACATATATATATATAGCTCCCCATATATACACATTATCTATATACATTACTCCCCCTTTGACATTAATGACAAAGGTGTCCAAAACTTGTAAGTCTCTAGATACTTACTCCATGTAAAAATCTGGGTACACAATCTAAAGAGATTGGATCTCTTTCTGCCAGAATACCTTTATTACATCAATTGTCTGAAGATGCGCGCATAAGGCATATGTCAGATTCTCCATCTTTATCAAATCCATGAATTGACCTTGATCATATGTCACAATGGTGGCATCAATAAATTTGATGTTCTCATTTAGAACTGCTAGAGAGGGCGTAGGTGCATTTCTCAATTGAGTTTGTCTGACTCTTATCGTACTGATCTCCAACTTAGCCTTTCCAATCTTATCCAAATGACCTTGATAGACATTGTTACAGATGTTCATGTCTTGCATAGATGTCTCAACTTATTTTCTAATACTTTCCACCATGATCTCTACCTCTTCTATCTTTTTGATATGTTCAGAGGTGAATTTCACTCTATCCATGTAGTTTGCTATCGCCTTCTTACCTTTTGCTGCCAATTCTTTCAATATAGATTGCCCAATCTTTAAATATTTTAAGTCTAAGGTAAAATTCTTTACCAATTCATTCAATCTCTCCTTTTTATACTCATCTTCTGTAATTCTAGTAGCAGAGTCTACTAGGCCTGTAAAGTGTGCTTTGAAGCTTGTTAGAATGTTGTCGACATCTTCAACTGATTGAATTTTGGCTACTTTCTTGTCTGCAGGCACTAGATCATTCAAGATGTTTACTGATTCCAAGAAGAGAGGGTTCCTCATAACCTATTTCTCTTTGGCTTTTTCCATAGCTAGAATGCTGATCTTCATTAAGTCCTCTTCTCCCCATGCATCTAAACTTGCTGAGTCAGGAGTTAACCTTGACAACAATGAAGTAGATGGTAAAGTGGATGGAGTGAATATAGTATTTTGACTAGTATCTATGCATTCACTCTTTACTGGTATCTCCTTGACTGGTGTCTCATTATCTTGAGTGTCTTTCTCTTTATTCAAGTCTATTGGATTATTGGAGGGAACTTCATCTTGTTGTAAAGATGTATCATCAGTGCACATCTCTTCAGTGCTTACAAATGCTTTATCAATTTTGTCCATGTCATTGTCAAATTTTGTCATGGATATCTTGATATCATCAATCACTATAGTATCTTCTGAGTCTTTTGTTGTATCAAAAGTTATTGACACTGAGGGCGTTGAAACCTGTGGACCTATCATAGGTGCATTTTGAATCACTGGTTCTGTAACCTATTTGGGAGGAGCTGGAGTTACCTTTGTTGTAGGCACCATTGATGGATACATGTGTCTATCCATAAACACTTGTGCAAAAGCTTTTTCTGTCTCTTTTCCAAGTAACTCATATTCCTTGTTCATAATATGAAGTGTTCTTGTCTTAGTTCTTATATGAGGCTTCACCAGATCTAACAGGATTGCCTTCTCATCATGTGAGCATACAGGGATAAGATTATCCAATGTTTCTTCTCTTATCCTCGTATCTTCCTCAATTGCATGTCTCTTCATTATTTCCAGTATGTTCCATAACTTATCAGGTATCACTATTTTAAGTTCTAGAACTGATTCCTTAAACTTAATCATATGAGAGATGATCATAGAATGTATCTCAGATTTATATATCTCTTGATACTTGTCATAAACCTTAGCAAGTGTTTCTAGTCTACCTTCATTAACAATCCTACTCTTTAAGATATTTAGACTAGGTTTGAATCCTACTTTAGGAGGAGCTTGAGTTTTTCTTACTGTGCTCCATGTAGTTCTTGAGGATGGGTGACCTGTGGGTGCTTCCTTCCTTCCTCTAGACTTCTTGCTTGGTATAGAAGGTGGAGATGAGTCTAGGTCAATGGTGGCAGAGGGCGCAAAGGTGCTCTCTACTTTATTATTCTTCTGGATGTCATCGATCTTCTCAAGTTCTTTTGCAATCTTAGCTTCCTTAGCTTTATCTAAATCTTCTTGAGTGATTCCATGAACTCTTAAGATGCTAGATGTAATTTTGGATGCCTTCCTTTTGTTATCAGCACTGTATAATACATAATCAACTTTAGTAGTCTTCGCTCTGTAAGTGCCCCACTTGGGCTCATTAGGATCTTTGGGTGCAGACAAGAGAACTTGTGCATATCCTTCTAGCACATGTTCCTCCACTTCATAATCAAGTGGGTGAATCCATTTGGTTCTAGGTTCAACTGCCTCAATACAAGTGCAATATATTTTTACCATGAAACATATATGGTCTCCTTATATTTATCAACTATCTTCTCAGATAATCTGAACCTTTTCTGCATCTTGATCCTGAATGTTTTAATATCTATGTCCATGGCATCTTTCACACTGCTCTTTGTTGTGACTTTAAGTGAAATTTGAGACATTGTAGGTTTGCTTCTATCTAGGTAAATATTTTCAACCTTACCAACAATGTGGAAGTACAAGTAGATAATCAGAGACCCAAACCTGAATGTCTTGTTCTTGTCATGCTTGATAACTCGAATGTTGTCAATCAATTGAGTGCGCAATATCTCACATAGATTGTACTGAGTGTTATCCTTCACCATTCTTATTGTTGCTAGAACTATGGCTGCTGACACACCATTTAGTCTTCTTGCATGCTGGAACTTGTAACCAAGTATCATAGTTAGAATTTTTATGTCATCTTCCTTGATAGGATCAACTGTCATACCGCGCTTGTCACTTCTTGATTAACAAACTTGTTCAACCTGATTCTTGACATCCTTGCCAGTAGGAAGAACTAGTCTAGTCTTAGGAAGTCCAGTTAATTCATGGATTAGGTCTGAGGTGATGCAGACAGGAACCTCACCAATCCAGAAAATATCATCATGTATTCTGCTCAGTAATGTGTGCTATAATTGTGTCACACTTCTATGAATCCTTACATTCAAGAACACTCAAGAATGAGGTCTCAAAAATTGATCCATAGCTCCCTAGGCATGGAGTGCAAGGGTTTTTAGAATACTCTCAG
>MU226792.1:890081-934716 GCA_018584345.1 Thuja plicata
AAAAGGAAATAAGAGAAAGAATACTTGTTACTCTTATGCCTCCTGATACAAACAAGGAAGAAATTACTGAGATGATGAAGAAGTATGAAAAATAATTCTCACCAAAAATGAGAGCATATGAATTTCTCAAGGGGAAGCTAATTGATCTTGATAAAAATAGCATCAAGAAGTGGTGCAATATACTAAAAAATCCCACTAAGGAAGCTAGCCCGAAGAAGGAACAAATCATCATTAAAGATGTACAAGATGACACATCCATGGAATTGGATAGAGAAGAGAGTGATCCAGCAGGCCCCAAACATACTGATGTTGTAGATGAAGTATGGCTAGACACTACTCTTAACAACACTCAAAGTGAGGAAAGTCAAAATCCACCAAGTCCACTTCATATTGACGTGAGTGGAGAAGAAGAAGTTACCAAAGAAGATTCGACAATAAAAGGTAACATAACTAATGATATCAATGATGAATCATGGTTAGAAAACATTGTCAATGACATTACAGGAAAAGACCCTGCAGAAGAAGTGTAAAAAGATGAAGATATCAATGTTGCACAAGGCAATACTGACGGACAGGATTCAACTATTAACACTGCAGAAGTCAATACACCAACAAACATGAACATATTAATAGATACTATTGATATTGAATCAAGTTAGGAGAAATCATCTAAGAAAGATTATGATATACCCAAGGACATGGGCAATGATGAAAATAAAGATGCATCAAATATTCAAAAGGATACAGATACAACAATGAAAGATGCAACTGACACTCAGCAACAAGTGTCTAGTGAAAAAGAAAAAGGAGCAGACAACAAAATAGATGAAACATTGAGAAAGGATGAAGAGAAAGAAAAGAGTGAAAAAGTCAAACAGGATGAAAGCATGAAAGAAAAAGAAGATAAATCTGTTGATACACCCAAGGAAAAATTTGCAACCTTATGGTCCCGGGCATGTTTCATAGCTTTTACTTTGACCCATTTGGTCAAATAATTAGTGCACACCAGGATGTAAGACTTCCCATTGGATGGAGGGTCTATTGGACCAATGAAGTCCATACCCCATTTTTAAAATGGAGAAAATGAGGAGAATTCTTCAAAAAAATAGCTGGTGGACTCAGAATAGAAAAAACAAGATGCTTCATCTTCTCGACCCTCACCTACCAAATCAATCCAATCTCAAGGTCTACAAATGGTAGTACATCAATCTGCCTCCCAATCAAAGAAGAAAAAGAAGAAGGTATTAAAGAAAGATATCTTGGCTATCACACTTGATGAGGTAATACAAATACCCAAGTGGGATGTATCTACTTTAGATACTGAATCACTTCAAAAGTTTGGAGTAATGTGTCAGAGAAAGGCAATACAAGAGAAAATGAAAAAGGCACATTGGGAAGCCCACGAACTTGAATAGGCAAGGGATATTCTACAAAAAATTGTTCCAGATGTCAAACTCAAAGATAGCATATAAGTCATGGAACAAATAGTAGTCCTTACCAACGCCATCACAAATCAAAATGTAGATTTAGAGAATGTAATGGAAGAACAGGCAAAGATGAAGTATCAACACAAACTAGTTGATAAGATCAGCCAAGAAGTGGTAGAGAACAAGGTAAAGATATCTGAACTAGCACATGAATTAGAACCTATGATTGTTGAAGTTGTTACCTTAGTTCATAAATTATGCACATTAGAAAATTTCACTAAAGAAAATAGTGAAAAACTATCACAATTAGATTCAGATCTAATAGCTAGTGCAATGACTTTAACCTCTGATGCAAACACTATAAAGCTACATCATGAATAGATTACAGAGGTAAATAGATTGAGACAAGAAATATGGGATGCAGAGACTCAATTTAGAAATGAGGTTATAGAGCTTCAATCTCACATTTTTCCAAACCTCACCACTCTACAACAACATATTACAGATGCGAGAAATCTAATCACAACCCTAGAGATGTCTGTGGTAGACAACATATATGACATGCATGTGAGGATATCACTTGAGAATTTGGATCTTGAGAATTTAAAGGACAAATGGGAGAAAATGATGGAGGAAATCAAAGCATCACACTCTCACATTTTTGAAAAGATGTAAGTATCTTTTCCCTCATTATCAAAAAAGGAGGAATGTATACACATATGTACAATATACTTTAGTAAGAAAAAAGAGGAATGTATACATATGTATAAAATACTATATGAGGATATGTATAATGTATGTACAAAAAAGATAGACATGTACATAAACTTACACTTACCGACATATGCATAGGGGGAGTCATTTCATGACTAAGGAAGAAGTATACACAGGTGTTCATACTAATGCATCAAGTATGTTGCACATATCAGTTTTTGATACTAATGTCAAAGGGGGATATTGATGACATTAAGTTTTTCCATTAGTATACTTAAAGGGAAAAACATGACAAAGGTCATCGGTATAAGCATAACTGGCGGACAGTAAGCATACCCAACAGGACAAAATGTCTAACGTGAAAATTCTAAGTATAGAAATTACCAATGAAAAGCATAACTGACAATACAGTTTTGAGAACATCACCAATAGAGCAGAAAAGAAAAACCTGATGAACAATTCAAGTAAGGAACACCAATGAAGAAGAAAACTGACAGAGCAGCCCAGCCATCAGAATCGATAGTCAGTTACAGAACCCACAAAAAGTGGATATGATTTTACATGTCAGATAAAGCATTGTAATTATATTTATAGAGTTCTTATTTATTTTAAATCTTAACTTGAGGGTCAAGAAAGCATATTGTAAATGTTTTAAAGCATCCTAACAGATCTAAAACATATCTAACTAAAGATCAAGGTCAAGTTGTAAACCTTGGATCTAGAGTTAATTTGAAAAACATGAATCAAGAATAGAGCTAGAAACTAGTATAAATAGATATTCCATCATTTGTAATATAAAGACTTGTAATCATTTGAGAAATGATAGTAGCCATGGAGAGCATCTAAGCAGAAGAAGAGAATTCATGAAAAGTTCAGAAACATATCACAACAGTTATCAAGAACATAGGAAGGCTTCTGACGAGCAGAGACAAGGTATTACTCAATCACTCAAGGTGATTACATACATACATTGTAAGCTATACAGGATATGTTATCAGCAATTAGAGATTGCATTCACTATCAGATCAACATTTATATTGTAGTTGCATTCTAACAAGTGCATCACAACAGAAATTCTTTTGTAGAAGGTGGACTTAACAGTTCTTTGATAAATCTCTTAACAGAGTGCACACCTAACGGTGTTGCTAAAGCTTCAAATGAAGTAGATCCTAACAAGTCTCCACTCTAATACTCCTATCAAGGTAGATCATCAGAAGTGATCAATTGTAAGTCTTTACTGGCTCCCTTCTTATCTGTAGATAGTGAATTTTTGTGGGTAGACATCCCCACTACAGTTTTTACTTCCTAACAGGAGTTTTCTGTGATATCATATCATGTGTTATGTGTTATTTGTTTTCATGAATGTTTCTTGAATGTTTATACATGTAAAGAACTTATATTATGATTACACATACATAAGAAAAGATGAACAGATAGATAGGTATATACAAATTTGATGACACAAACGTTAATGGGCCAATCACATAAAAAGTTTTAGAGGTACTGATTCACCCCTCCCCTCTCAGTACATCATTCCAATAATTCCAACACACATTACAATATAGATTTTCATCGGATAGAATTTTATCACAACTGCAACATGAATTCTGATGTATTATTTTTTCAACATTAACAAAGAGATACGTGCTTTTTCTCTCACATGTGGTAATAGTTTTCAATTCTTTTCAGTTAGTCTCTTAGATAAATCTATTTAGATAGATTGTTTCATTGTGTTTAATTCTCATGTTATTTATAATTTGAAATATATATATAGTTTGATCATAAGTTGAAATTTGTGGTTGACAAACTTTCCTCTATTTTACTGGTCTCTCAAAGATAGAGTTTTTGATTGAGGTTAAAACATTTTTTGAAGGGAACTGTAACCCTTTACAAAAATGAAAAAAAAATATGTAGATAAGCATCAAAGAAAAAAGAAGCAACTGGGGGAAAAATAAGGAGACATTAGAAACCCCCTCAGCACAACCAACCAGTAAAAAGATACAAAATAGACAAAAAGAGCATGAAAATGAGAAACAACACAACTAAGACATTTTTTCCATAACTGTCGCTGTGTCTTCCTTCAGCAATTCATATTGTTGGATGGAATCTTGGAGATCCATTATTTCCTTAGACTTGATGATTTTATTCTTTTTTACACTTTCCCTAATATGAGAGCCAAGGCCGATAGAGCTGGTGTCTTTTGCAGCTTCCTCTTCCATGACAATAGGAGTAGACTTCCCTTCCAACAGGAAGAGAAGAGCCCACTATTTGTTGGTAGTCACCTTCATGCCCTCACATTTATTCTTCATAATTATACTAAGGGTGTCTTCGATGCCACGAATGTGGCTGTAGGTAGTCTGCATACAGAAATTGACCACATCATTAATCTTTAGTTGAAGCTTCTCCATCAGCCTATTATCTTCTTCTTTAGCCTAAGTCTCAGCATCACTTCTAGCAGTATTCAAAGGCTTGGTGATCAGCAGAGCAATTTTTTCACTCTATCCTTGAGCTCTGAGTGTTTGGAATTGATGTCTTTGATTTCCTCATACAACTAGGAATTCATCTGAAATTCCATCTCAGCATGCTCTTTGGCAACCTGCATGAACTTTGAGTTCTCTTGGCCCTTCTCAATAATTTTATCCTGGCTACCCCCAGAATCCTCCTTACCTTTAAGCTTCTTGTTAATGTCCTCTTCCTTATTCTCTTTGGTCTCCTTAGAAAGAGCCCTAGAATCTGTGCCCTCCTTAGATGACATATCTTCATAGTTCACCAGAACAGGGGAATTCTAGGGGTTGCTATACATCTCGATGTGTGTCATGGGAATTAGAGGCACGGTCTCAACCATCATAGGGGAGTTAGCCCCCACTTTATTTTTCTCTTTGTTGCTAGTCTCCTCAGGGGCATAATTGTCCTTAGGGCCTTCAGTATCCATATC
Organism: Thuja plicata; assembly: GCA_018584345.1. Classification (NCBI taxonomy): domain Eukaryota; kingdom Viridiplantae; phylum Streptophyta; class Pinopsida; order Cupressales; family Cupressaceae; genus Thuja; species Thuja plicata. Next base: position 895,158 of record MU226792.1, read on the forward strand.
ATCAAAATTGGCATTCCTGGCATTATCACTGTTCATCTCTGAAGAGGACTCACTAGAAATATCTTGAGGGTCCTAATTCTCATCATCATAGTAGTCATTGAGGTTTTTATCCTCACCATGGAAATCTGTGTCATCTTCGGTTTCCATACCTTCCTCCTCAGAGAGGAATTTATCTACTTCTGCCATGTCAAGATTTTTAGCTTCCTTCTTAACCTCAGTATCATCATCAATGTCCATACCAGTCTCCTTTGTTAGAATTTTGATCATTTCAGTCAAATCTTCAGTGGGCTTGACCTTATTTTTCTTTTTAGAAGTGTTACTATCAGTTGAGATGGGTATTTTTCCCTTCTTCTCCTTAATCTTCCCAGAGACTAGAGAGGACTCCTGGAGCTTAAACTTGGCATACTCATAAATGAGAAGAATATGGCCATCATGAAGAATAGGCTTATCAACACTTTTCCGATTTTCCATAATGTTAGTGCCAAGAGATTGAAGCGGAAGATAGGGAAAATAAATTGTCCTCTTGTAGCGAAAATGATTCACAAGCATAAAATGGAAGTTATAAACCCTAGTATAACAACCCTCAAGAGTAAAATACTACATAAGGGCTAAGGGCTTTGACAAATTTTCCCTAGAGAAGCTTCATATGCTTGCAAAGAACAGAATCCCTAGATTGTTTCACAAGGAGGGCTCTTTACCCAATAATCTTAGGGTACATTCTAGCCATGTTCTGGGCCATAACCCTATGTCTATAATGCTTCAAACCAGATATATCTAAGCTCTTAGTCTCAGAAATAAGCTTTTCAGTAATAAAAAAGGTCTTTCCACAAAGGGTAACTTTACCGTTATGCCAACTATCAGCAAACTCTTTGGAGATGCCTTTGTTGTAGCCATGTAATCTATCCATTTAAGTAGTGACCCCACCTTCCTTGATCTTTTTCCAGACAATCCCCTCTTTCTTCCACTTACAAACCATTGACTCTTCCTGTTTCAATTTAACACCCATTTTATCAGAAGCCTAGACACCAGACTTTGGCACAAGAAAATCAAATTGCAAAAAACACAAAAAGAAATACAGAGGAAGAGAGTAATGATGATAGTCACCACTTTAAAGAAATTTATAGACCAATTCCCACATTTATTTTTATTACTGCATTGCCCTTGAAGCGTGCGAGACACTTTTGTAAGGCATTTTCACAAATTATCCTTTCTTATCATCATAATTATTAATTAATCTTGTATTTTGGTAGATTTGGTCATACCTTATGAGACTAAGGACTTCATTATTCAAGCCTTGATTTCCTTGCTAGTATCTGACATCATCACTGCAAGCTCCCACATTTGCAAGGTTGTCATCCACAACGTTCAATTCTCTAAACACATGGGTGACACATGTGTCCTAAAAGTCTGATAAGTGCCTTTTAATCTGGGTTATGATGTGAATTGTATTCCATGATAGTTTATGATTACCCTTGATACAATTTATGATATTCGTGGAATCACCTTCTAGCCATAATTTCATGTGATTTTGACTTTTAGCAAGCTTGCAAGCGAAAAGGGCAGCCATAGCCTCAACAACATGGCTATTTTGGGAGCCAATAGGTATAGCAGTAGTAGCCACACAAAAACCTTGAGGATTTCTAATAATGCTCCCACATCCAAATAATCTTGGGTTACCCTTTGCAGAGCCATCAAAATTAGCTTTATGCCAGCCAGGAGGAGGAGAGTTCCAAACAGATCCATCACGATTACTAGTAGAAGAATTAGCAATAGAAGAGAAATTCCAGTGATTAAGGACTTCCTTGTTAGTAATTCCTTCCATAAGTTCAAGCCTTTGTCAACAAGCCAGATTGATGTTTTTAGCAATACTTCTAATATCTTTAGAGACAATCAACAAAGGCATAGAAAGATTGTTTCTGATAATCCTTTTGTTTATTTCTTTCCATAACCTCCAAATAACATGGGGGGTTGTGTAATTCCAAATTAGTTTCCCCAATTTATGAGAAAAAGGAGGGCACCATTGAATTATGAAATCCTTAATAGTTTTAGGGAACACTTAATTGATATTCCAGTGTTGCATCACAACCTTCCAGACCTCCCTAGAAAATTGGCAATGGATGAACAAGTGGGAAGAAGATTTTGCATCTTGCATATAGAGGTAACATCTATTAGGAATCATCCAACCTCTCTTAGCCAGGTTCTCAGTAGTAAGAACTTTGTCCTGAGAAAACAACCAATAAAAGAAGTTAATTTTGGGGATAAGGGAAGGAAACCAAACCTTAGCCCAAAAAGGCTCTGAAGGTATGGAGTAAGCCAAAGCCACTGTGAAGTTGCCACTAGGATTAGGGGACTAGATGAGCTAGTCAATACAGTTCTCTTTAATCAGGTCCAGGGGGTCAGATCAAGATTAACATTTTCAGTAGGGGATCAATGTCACTGAGATTAATCCATTTATTGTCTCTCCAAAAATCTGAGATTTTAATCCCAATACTTCTAATACAAGTGTTAGCAATGTGGGCCACTTGTTGAGACATGATGAGGGGTTTGTCTCTAAACCAGGGATCTTCCCGAAAATTGATTTTCATGCCATTACCAACTTTCCACCTAGTACCTTTAGCAGCAATATTTTAGCTTTCAAAATACTATTCCAAATAAAATACCCATGAATAATGTGGAGAGAGGACGAGAAAGCTTCAATAGTAGGGGTGGAAAAAAGTATTTAGATTTGAGAATTTTATTCCAAACTTTTTCCTCTTTGAAAATCCTCCAAATTTGCTTAGCCAACAGGGCCTGATTGATATCCTTAATTTTCCTAATGCCAAGACCACCATATTTAATATTTTTGCACACATTTTCCCAAGCCACAAGATGGATCCTATTTTTCTCCTTAGTGCCATACCACAAGAATCTTTTCTACAATCTCTCAATAGTGTCAGCAATCTTAGAGCAGAATCAGAAGAGGCTCAAAGCATAAACTAGAAGATTCTGGAGAGTGGTCTTAAGCAGAAGAATCTTCCCAACATTTTTGAGAAGGGTCCCTTTCCACCCACCAAGTTTTCTGTTGAACTTATCAACAATAGAGTTCCAGAAAGAATCAGCGGGTTTTCAGACCCAGGGGAAGACCCAGGTAGCTAGAAGGGAATAAAGAGATATTACAACCAAGGATAGTCACCATTTTATATTGTCTAGGAAGGGGAGTATTGGCAAAGAAGAGAGAGATTTTATCCTAGTTGATAAGTTTCCCTGTAGGTGAAGAATAGGAGTTTAGAGCCTACTTTATTGTTCTAGCTTCTTTAAATGAGGACGACCCCATAAGAACAGTATCATCCACAAATTGTTCATGAGAACAAGGCTGGCAATCTGAAGAGGTAAGAAGACCTTGAATTAATCCAGCATGGACCCATTTGGAGAAAAATCTCCCAAGACACTCATCCATAATAGAAAAGAGGATAGGGGAGATGGGATCCCCTTGTTGGAGGCCACAAGATGGGAAGAAGAGGATAGAAGTAGAGCCATTAACTAGAACCAAAATAGAAGGGGTGGAGATAAGTTTCTAGATGAGGTTAACAACTTTCTTCGAGAAACCAAAGGCCAAGAGAACTTTATAAAGAAAGGCCCAATCCACTCTGTCGTAGGCTTTAGAAAGGTCAAATTTCATAAGGAAACCTTGTTTCTTAGACACCTCCAATGAATGGATATTCTCATGAACGGAGATGATAGAATCTTATATCTGCCTTCATGGGACAAAGCCATTCTGCAGGGGGGAAATAATCATAGGGAGAAAAGCCAGAATTCTCACTGTGAGAAATTTGAAAATGATCTTGTAGAAAGTGTTGCACAAGATTATTGGTATAAAGCTATCCACCGAATCAACACCTAGTTTCTTAGGAATAAGGAAAAAAAGGGTAGAATTAGCTTCCTTCAGAAGAGAACCAGCTACAAAGAATTCTTTGACAACATCCAAGATATCTTTTTAACAATATGCCAAAAGGATTGGAAAAAGAAGGGGGGAAACCCATCAAGTCCAGGAGACTTTTCTCCCTCAAAGGAAAAAATAGCTGCTTAAATTTATTTATTTGAAGGAATCTTACATAGCGAATCATTTTCTTCCCTATCTAAGATACACGGGATAGAATCAAGCAGAAGATTATGATTTTCAGCGGAGAGGGAGGGATCAACTATGAGAAGAGAAGAAAAATAATCTGAGATTTATTTTTTGATGTCCTCCTCCTTATCCAACTTACCTTGAGGAATATTGAGGTAGTCAACTCTTTTGGCCGCCTTGTGTTTTTGGGCTGTCATATGGAATAAGCGAGTATTCTTGTCCCTAGCTCTTATCCAGAGAGCCATAGATCTTTGTCTCTAGAATGCTTCTTCTTTAGCGATGATATTGTGAAAATCATCCTAAATTCTATTTTCCTTCAATTTATTCTCCTTAGTCAATCCCTCCAATTGAATAATATCTTACAATTCCTGAAGGTTAGATTGAATAGAAATTTTAGCTTTGAAGATGTCTTGAAACACTTCTTTATTCCACACTTTGGTTTTGTTTTTTATCCGCTTAATTTTTTGGACCACTCTATACATAGTTGTACCCTCCACATGAACATTCCACCATTCAACAATGTTCCTTTCAAGGTCAAGATGGTGCATCCACATTTTCTCAAATGTGAAAGGGGAGTTTCTCTTACCAGTTAAAGGATTAGCCTGAAGGGTTATAGGCGAATGATCAGACCCTATACGGTGTAGAGTAGACAGAAAACAAGAATAAAAAAGGATCCAATCCATAGATATCATGGCCTAATCTAAAAAAAATTGGATCAAGTCATCCCCATTTCTTTGATTAGACTAGCTATAGGTCTCACCTCTGAGGTCAAGATCCATAAGGGATTGATTATTAATAAAATCCATTAGAGCCACACCACTATCATTTTGGGATGAGATTTGCCCAAATTTTGTAGAGTCACTGAGGGGAGTATTGAAGTCTCCAAAAACCATTCAACACTCATTCCTTAAATTACTTCTCTCAGCTTCTAGCTTACGCCAAAACTTATCTCTACCAATTTTAGAGTTGGGCGCATATATATTAGAGAGAACCTAGTTGAATCCATCTCTAATATGGTTAAAACTGATAGTAGAGATGTTACCTTCAGATTTGATGATATCACCATGAATAGTATTAAGGTTCCAGAAAGAGGCAGGTCTTCTAGATGCCCCTTCAGAACTAAATCCCACAACACCACAATTCTTAAACAATTTAATCTTTTCTACTTTATCTCTAGCCATTTTAGTTTCCTTGATAAGAATGATATCAGCCTTTTGATCCCTAAAAAAATTTCTCAAGAGATCTTGTTTATGGGGGTTATTTAATCCCCTCATGTTCCAAGAGATGATCTTCATTTCTTAACTTGGGAGCATTCCATGATGGTATGTTGTCACCCATCCACAATACTTTGTTTGCTTTCCTATTATATTTGGTCTTCTACCTATGTTAGACATAGGCGTTCCCACGTGAGCTCTTATAGCTCTAGTTATAATTCCTCCTAGGGGCATCCCTAGGTTAGAATCAACCTATTTGTTTTTGTTGTGTGTCAGCTCCATCTAGAGATCCTCTGCACATTCTAAGAATGGATTAGATTCTTCAAAAGAGTCCACCCAGTTAATCTTAGTTCATGGGGTTTATGGACTTAAGATACTTTCCAAGATATTATTACCATTCTCTATATCCTCTGAGGATTTCTGAGTTACCTCACTGATTTGATCTTCCTTATAGGCGGTGGTAGCTATTATTTCTCCTTCTTCATGTGGGCCATCAGGTTCTGAAGACAACTCCTTAGTTTGTTCCACACTACTTTCTAGAGCACTTAAGTCTTGATGGGGTCCATTCAATCTTGGATCTCTTGCAGCTCCAGAGGATACAACAAGGTATCCTAAACTGGAAGGATTAGTGTTCACCGATGATTTTTCCTTCCACACCATCTTGGTTTCTTTTAGAGGGGCTAGCTTTGCTTTTAGATTTTTGAGAGGGTATTCCTTTGCCTGATAGCCCAATTTTTTACATTTGAAACAAGAAAAGGGAAGAGACTCAAATTCAACTAGTTGGGACCATGCACTAAGCTTAGAATTGATAATAATGTTTTGAGGGAGGTCAACCATTTGAAGAATATTCACACAAACCCTAACATAAACCCTTTGAGTTCTCAAAGCTGTCATGGGATCAATAGAGAGAAGTTCTCTAAAGGAACTGGCTAGCCCTCCCAGGACATCTTCGTGCCAGTATTCCAAAGGGAGACCAAGGAATCTGACCTAGCCTAGGGATGAGACAAAAAAATCTGAGTCATTGAGTTATAGGTTGGGAGACCATTTACGAAGAGCGAGGGAGTAACAACCAACCATCCAAGGGCATGCACATAAGATATTATATAAGTCTTCCATACTTGAAAATTCAAAGGAGAGAAAACCTTTGGACATGGCAGCAATATCAACTTGACCCTTAAGGAACCATTTTCTCCTAGAAAACTACCAAACAACTTCAATGTTAGGTCCACCCCCAAAAAATTTCCCAATCAAGTTCATCTCCATAGAATCGATTGAGAAATTGATCAGGGTGTCCGGGATAAAAATTGAGAAATTACCTTTAGGAGGGTTAGAGACCACATTAACTGTAGGAAATAAAGATTTCCCAAAGGGTTTAATACCAAAAAGACCAGACCACTTACCTTTGTTATCACTTTTTTGGTTGTTACTAGGGATAGGGCCCACCTTGTGATCAGTTTCTTTGTCTTGGAGAGGCCCACCATTTTCAGGGGACCCATCCTTGATATTGCTCTCAAAGTCTACAGAATTCATTAACCTCTGACCGTTCTAATTGGGTTCAGCCCTTGACCCATTTTGCAGAGTCTGTCCTCCAACAAAGCTTCCTACCTAAGGGAGATTCACTTCCGTAACCACACAAGAAACACCAAGTCCACCATTTCCAAGTAGACCATTCAAAATTATTTTCCCACTCACAGACTTCTTGCTCCCACCCAAAGTCTCATCCATTGCGAACTCTACTTGCAAAATTATAAATTCTCAAAGACAGAGTTAAATTTAGTAGAACTAACTGTATAATCTAGTTTTAATTATAATTCATGTAGAAGCCATTGAAATGATGGTCTTGTTTTATACAATTTATTAAAACCATCTCTGAGGTGTACATAGGATTGATACAAAATTGACTCTATTGCCCAAGTAGGAGCAAGGCACTGATCTTATCACTAATTGGAATATATTCATTCAATTTATTGTTCAAAGTTTGTGATATTTTATTCCTTTGATCTACTTCATTTTATATACCTTTTGTCAAAAATTTACTATTAATCAAAGCATTTTAGTTTTTGCAGCATTCAATATACTATTGATTGAGATACTTACAATTTGATTCCTCTGAAGTTTATTTGTCACCTTGAGAGAATCCACAAGTTTTATATTCAGTTATATGCTATAAAAAAGCCTTTGAATCAACAGATTTGGTTAAGGAACAGGCCTACCAGCCTTGGCTTTGCAGAGCCAGAATTGCAGAAGGTCAAACCTCTATTTGGTTGAACTTGTTAGTTGGAAAAAACAATTGGGTTTCCCAGCATTGGATTAGCAAGTCCATAGGAAATCCAAACCATCATTTTTGGGCACCAAGAAATTGGCAACTCTATTGGGGAGTTGTCTATGAAAGACAACATTGAAGATTACCTAGAAGCTCTGGTGATATAATTAAGACTCTACTAGAGATAAGAACTTAGAAGACAGTAAGTTATTTCCTTCTAGCAAGAAGGTGGTGACTCTATTTAACAAAACATGTCAATTAGTGACTCTACTGAGAGAGAAGACCTACAAGGACATAAGTAAAGTTTTCCTCTTTAAAGAGGTGGTGAATCTATGGACAAGAACCTAATGTATAAAGAAATAAGTTACTAAAAATTCATATTTTTAGTATGTACCAGAATACATATTTACATAAAGTATCATACTTTTATAACCCAAGACCAAAATTTGTTATGGAAGTATATAGACCATTGAATTTTGATAACATCCTTGGTGGTCAGAAATATTTTCCTCTTAAACAGAAAAATATGTTCCAAAATTTTGTGGAGATGGATCAGGATCACCAATAGAGCATTTACAGGCATTTTTAAAATTTATTGAAGATTGTCATATATATGCAGAAGATGTTGTTATGAAACTAGTTGCAAGATCATTGACAGATCATATAGGTTTGCTTTTTAGTATGACACCTAAACAAAGCATCTCATCACAGAGAGAATTTTATTGATGGTTTCTTGATATGTTTCATGATGCAAGTGAAGATGACATGAATTATGAATAGGATGAGATCCAGGATCACAATATGGAAGAGGACTCTTACATGTCTCCTTTTGATACATTTTTTAGTTTGGAGAGATTTGAGGGGGAGTCTACAAAATATTTTTCCATAAGGATGGTAAGCATTTTAAAAGAGATTCCATTTGACATCATGCCTTCAAGTGAGGAATTATTAAGAAAGTTTTGGAGTTGAGAATCTCACCATATGCCCCTATTTTGAAGCCCCTTTTTCAGATATTAGAAAAGGATAGTGAAGGCAGAGAAGAGGAGGCTTATGATCAGATTGAATAGGGCCTTATGCTTGGTAATTATCTCAGTGGGATAGAAGATAGCATGGATTATGAGGAGGAAAAAAATTTGGATCAGGTTGAAGAATAATTTGTACATGGTTGGATTTGTATGCAAACAGGTATCAATAACCATGATGATGAGGAAGAAAACCTTCTCAGTACAAAAGAAGTTTCATCTTTGTTGGATATTGAATATAAAAAGCTTGTTGAGAAGAATGGCCAATTTTTTTTTCAATACGCCATGATAAGAAATTTGATGGATCATTATATATTCAGGAATTGCTAGATGATGAGGATGAATAATTCCATGAATCAAATAAAGGAGATGAAGTAGAACAACATGCAATATATGAACAACAAGAAGTTTCAAAAAAATAATGTCAATGAAGATATTAGTCTTTATGATGAAACACCTAGTGATTTAGATAAAAGCTCTCATGAAGGTGTGCCTAAAATGTCCATGATGTTAAATCTATTATTTGAAGAGGATTTTATATGCAATCAATTGTACCAACATCCTAATGAAGGTAGTAGGCCTAATGATGATTTTGAATTTGATAAAGCTCAAAATATGCATTCAGAAGGTGAAATGGTTTTTAGTTCATCCTTTGAGAAAGAGTTGTATCAGATTTGTGAAGATGAGATTACATCAGCCAAGCATAATAATGAGAATATGTTGAAGGAAAGTTCTGAAAATTATCTAGGTATTCCACCTGATCAAATCATTGATATAAGAGAAGTAATAGTTCCTGAATATGAGCTATCCTCAAAACTTTTATCTAGGGACAAACAGTATCTAGAGAATGGAAATGGGGAAGATTGTGTGCAAGGAAACATCCAAGTAGAAGAACATAGTTTAGATACTTATATGACTCATCATATGCACAAGGATCCTCCATCCAACAAAGAACACAATGCACTTGATGATTTCTCTAAGAAAAAACATAAATCAAAAGACAAAGACTACATTGATGAAGTGGAACCAATAAGTATTGTCTATAAGGATGATATATCTAATACAACAAGGGATTAGATGTTGGGGAAAAATAATTCAAATATTTTTTTATTTTCAAATACTCTTGTTGATAAAGATAGGGAACGATATAATATCATATTCAGGAGATTCAAAGTGTTATGTGAACAGAATAAATTTTTTGAAAGAAGAAAAGAATAATATTCATTTTGGGGGCCAAGGGCCACCAAATTAAGTTCAGGTAAATATTTTATGAAGAGGATAATATAATAATTGTATGCTTCTCCAAAGATAACTAGGATTTTTCTATGCTCATAAGGAGCATACATCCCTAGAAAGAGCCTATTGGAGCTCTCAATTTTTGGCAAAATTTGGAGTCCTATATAGTGATAAAAATCTAAAAAATGGCATCCTAACTCCATGCCCAATAATTGATGACATGATGGAGTACATGAAATGGGATACAAAAATATATTACTTTTCAATTAAAATTTGAGGGATTGAGGAAGGAATCTTTGTGGCAGGAATAATCAAAATTCTGTAAGCGAAGGTTTCAGAGATACTGGAATTTTAACCTATTGTAAAGATGATGTTGACAGAGAATGAAAACAATCAAACATTGAAACTCTAAAATAGACCCAATTTGGAAAATCAAATTTCCTATCTCCAGTAAAAATATTATTTTTGTACAATCTATTTTGGATTTTTGGCCAAAGCAAAATCCGAAAGATAGGTAGTTATTAGTTAGTTTGTTGATTAGTTTTTTCAAAAGTTTTTAAATTTTAACATAGGGTGGTGTTTCTTCACCCTAAAGCAGTGTGAAAACCATTCATCCACATATATATGTGGTGTAGAATGTAAACAAATAAGATACAAATAGACACAATACAATATAAATCTTTATAGGATATAATTTGATCACAACTGCAACATGAATTCTAATGTACTAATTTTTCAACATTAATAAAGAGATAAGTGATTTTTCTCTCACCTGTGGTAGTAGTTTTCAATTCTTTTCAGTTAGCCTCTCAGATAAATCTATTTAGATAGATTGTTTCGTTGTGTTGAATTCTCATGTTATTTGTAATTTGAAATATATATACAGTTTGATCATCAGTTGAAAGGTGTGGTTGACAAAATTTCCTCTATTTTATTGGTCTCTCAAAGATAGAGTTAAATTCAGTAGAACTAACTGTGTAATCTGGTTTCAATTATAATTCATGTAGAAGCCATTGAAATGATGGTCCTATTTTATACAAGTTATTAAAACTGTCTCTGAGGTGTACGTAGGATTGATATAGAATTGACTCTATTGCCCAAGTAGGAGCAAGGCACTAATCTTATCAATAATTGGAATATAGTCATTCAATTTATTGTTCAAAGTTTGTGATATTTTATTCCTTTGATCTACTTCATTTTATATACATTTTTCAAACATTTACTATTAATCAAAGCATTTCAATTTTTGCAACATTCAATCTAATATTGATTAAGATACTTAATATTTGATTCCTCTCAAGTTTATTTGCCACCTTGAGAGAATCCACAAGTTTTACATTTAGTTATCTGCTATAAAAAGCCTTTGAATCAATAGATTTGGTTAAGGAATAGGCCTACTAGCCTTGGCTTTGCAGAGCCAGAATTGCAGAAGTTCAAATCTCCATTTGGTTGAACTTGTTCATTGGCAAAAAAAATTGGGTTTCTGAGCATTGGATTGGAAAGTCCATAGGAAATCCAAACCATCATTTTTGGGCACCAATAGTAACAACACCTCTATTCTTATCTCCAATAATATAATTTTCTGAATGATGCTTCTACACATACCTTGGTTTCTTAGTAATGGACATCAGTTTTGGTGTTAGTGTCGATTGAATGTCATCTTCCTCTTTTGTGTATTCTTTTCTCTATTCTTCTGCATCAGATTCATACTCAATGTTCCTTTAATAAACCTTCTGAAAATCTTCATCAACCTTCACATTCACACTTTCTACAATCTTGTTCAATATTTTATTGTAGCACTGATATTCCTTGCTTCTAGAAGAATAGCCCAAGAATATTCCTTCATTATCCCTACTATCAAATTTTCTAAGATTCTCTTCATGTTTCTATATGTAACACTTTCTACCAAAAATCTTGAAATACTGAGTTGTCGGTACTGTTCCATTCCATAACTCATATGAAGCCTTGCCATACTTTCTCCGCTACAAAACTCTATTGAGTGTATATATAACAGTACGCACTTCTTATTTCCACTAGATATTTGATAGATTTATTTCTCTCAACATAGTTCTAGCTTCTTCCTGAATCATCCAATTCATCCTCTCCACAACACCATTATGGTGCGGTGTTCTTGTTGTTGAAAATTGTCTCCTAATATATACCATTCTTTTCACAGTAACTTTCAAATGCATCAGATGTAAATTCTCCACCTTTATCAAATCTCAAACACTTAGTGTTTCTACCAAATTCAATTTTAGCTCTAGCCTTGAATATCTTGAATTTCTCAAATACTTCAAATTTTTCTCTAAGAAATGAAACCCATGCCATCCTTGAATAATCATCAATGAATAGTAAAAAATACCTTTCACCTTGAAAAATTATTCTTCTAGTCGAGCCACAGAGATCAGTGCGCACTTTCTCTAGCACACGGGTAGATGAATAATCTTTTACCTTGAATGATTCTCTTCTATACTTCCCTTCTTGACAACTCTTGCAAATAATGTTTTCCAGTTTACGTGGTCTAGGTAAATCTCTCACTACATCAGATGAGCTTATCTTCATTTGATTATCATAATTAATGTGACACATCCTTCGATGTCAAAGAAAATTGTTTTTGGTCTGAGATAACAAGCAACTTCCTTCAGATGCTTCTTCTAGCTGGTACATATTTCTTCTCATTCTCTTCCCTATGTAAATTTGATCTCCACATCTCTTCCTGATTTCACATCTTTCATCCTTTAAAATAACATCATGTCCATTCTCACACATCTTTCCCACACTCAAAAGATTGTGATACAAACCTTTCACATAATATACATTGTTAGTATTATTCTTACCATCAAATGTAATAGATCCTTTATCAACAATACATGTTACCTTATCATCACAAAATCTAACAGTGCCACCATCATACTTGCTAAGTGATACAAATTTGATGACATGTAATTGATTGAATGTTTATAATGTTAAGTTGAAGATAATGTAAGGCATTAAATTAGTTAAAGGTTTGTATTGTCATTGATGTCAACTTGATATCATCTGTACGGTCATGTACATAATGCCAAAGACTTCAAAGTACCAAAGGAATAAAGGTTATGCTTTCAGCAATGCATAAAATTCAAGTATTCACTAAGTGACAAACAACACCGACAGAGTGCACACCATCGATAAAGGCAAAGAAAAAAGTCACAGTGATAACCGACGAGCAGAAGACAGTATTTCTCGACGAAGCAAAACCATAGGATGCCCGATGAGCTAAAAATAGAGTTGCCCGATGAGTAAAAATCCTATGTTTCTTGACGGACAAAGATCTTGAAACTGACTGGAGTCTCACCGAAAAAACTGTCAGTTGTCACCGATGACTAACTCAAAGTTGACCGACAGAACAGAGAGTTTAGAAAATGACAAAATATCTAGCTGGCAAGAGCTAAAGATGGACTTAACTAGTTTTTTTCTTTGTTTTATTTGACCAGAGATAAGTGGTTGATTTAAAGATGATTTGTACATTTGGCAAGAAGATATGTACGAGAAAAATCAGGAGTTATGCTTTAAATCTAATTGGCTGGATTGTTTATCACGCCAAGAATCAAGAATCAAGAAACAATGAATATCATGTCTATATAAGAGACAAGCTTAATTCATTTCCGTATGCATGAGAAAAGAGGATGCAATAAAAAGGGATTAAGGGGAGTGAATAGAAAGATTATGCTGAAGAGAAACTAATGAAGAATAACTTCATACAGTCCTGATCAATCAAGCTGAAGGAGAGCTAAGGAATTCTATAGACACCGATGAACAGTGAGCATAGCATCATAGAGAAGAAAGTGTGGAGCATAAATAATTGAATTGATACATTGATCAGAGAGCTAATGTACTTAAATAGATATGAAAATCTGCAATTCAAAGTTTCATCATGAATAGGTCATGGTGTTTCAGTTTAACCATTGAAGCATCAAGTCTCTTAACTGAGCAGGACTTAACAGTCTTCTATATATTGAGGTACATCCCAAGGAGTGCCAAAAAGGTTGATTCATGAAAGTAGCATTGGACTTTCCCAATACCTATTGACAGTCTAAGAAGGAGGCTGATTCAAGGATGGTAGCAATAGATGCTCGATACTAAGTGACAACCTCTATGTATAAAAATCCTCTAACCAGGTCACACTTAACAATGTGTTTGTAACCTTTAATAGGGTTGGCTCCTAACAGGGCTCACTTTAGAAGAGTGAAAATTTGGGGTACCGGTCCCAGTGGGTTTTCCCTTAATAGGGTTTCTACGTTAAAAATCCATGTGTTATGTGTGTATGGTTTATTACTTTACTATTTTACTTTTCACATACGCATTTCTTGATTGATTGGTATACTCTACTTATTTACTGAGTTTTGGTAAATAGTTTTACTGCTTATCGGTAATCAAGGAGAATAAGGACAGATAAGGAAAACCAACAGATAGTTAATCATTATAAAGTATTTCATGGCATGCATCTTGTAGGGACATAATAATCTAAGGTTTATAGGTTGGTGGTTAGGTTTTAAGGATAAAAGTTTTAGGCCAATGATTTACCCCCCCCCCCCCTCTCAGNAAGTTTTAGGCCAATGATTTCCCCCCCCCCCCCCTCTCAGTTATTACTAAAAATTAGTATCAGAGCTTGTGTGCTTAGAAAGGAAGGTTTTAAGACCTACATCAAAGATCACAAGATGAACAGACGAGATGTGCCCAAGTTGAACAAAGACAACTTTGCTTCATGGCAAAGCAGGATAAGACTCCACTTATCCGGTATTGGTAATGATGTTACTCAATTCCTAGATACTGAATATGTGTTTCCGACAAGATCATTAATAGTAGATCAATTAAGGGAAAATAATGAACACAACTGCATGGTTATAGAGCTTTCTTCCTCAGTCTCTGATGCTGAATTTGAAGATGTCAAGAATTGCAAAACAACAAAGAAAATGTGGGACAAACTGAAGCTTGTACATGGAGGTGATACAAATCTTCTGAGAGCCAAGGCGGAAAGCCTTAGAGGAAATTTTGATGATCTTAGAATGAAAGAAGCAGGAAACATCACACAATACAACACAAGAATAAAAGAAGTAGTCAATGCTATACGAGGATTTGGAGGTACACTTGAAGATGAGACAGTGGTAAGTAAAATCTTAAGAACCTTACTACCTGTATATGCTATTAGAGTTTCTTCCATTCAAGAAATGAGATTAGTAGGAAACAATATAGTTACTCTTGATAGTTTAATTGGTAAACTGATTTCATTTGAGATAAACAACTTTGATAATAGTGTCTTACTAAACTTAGAGTCTGCATTTAAGTCTTCTATGGGAATAAGCAAATCAAGTCATAGACACACATCTAGAAGAGATAGTGAAAGTGAAAGAGAAGAAGAAGATCTAGATGAAATAGAAGCACTTATGGCTAGAAGAATGTAGAGAGGAAAAGGTAAATACAAAGGCAAGTTACCACTTGTATGCTTTAATTCTAAAGAGATTGGACACTTTGTTGCAAGATGTCCTAACAGAAGAAAAGATGACAGAAGTAATGACAGATCTTTTGAGAAGAAATCTGACAGAGGTGATAACAAAGATTACAGAGGTTACTGACAATCAGAAAGAAGAGATACCCGAGACTACAAGGACAAAGGCAAGCAAGCTAGCTAGCTAAATGCTTGCAAAGATGAAGATACTGACACCGAACCTGATGAAGACATCGAGATGGTGTTTGTGGCTGTGAAGGATGTTTCAGATGAAGATGAAAGGTATGCATAAACTACACTCATATATGAGGTTAGCAACAATGACATTTGGATTATAGATAGTGGCTGCACTCATCACATGACCAGAGACAAAGACAATTTTAACACTTTTGAGTATTATAATAGTGGTACAGTAAGAATGGGTAATGATACACCTTGTTTGGTTGAAGGTAAAGGAACCATAATGTTGAATAACCTGATTAAATGTGAAAATAATTATTGTGTAAAAGGATTGAATTATAATCTGTTGAGTGTTTCTCAGCTAAATAATTCAGGTCACAAAGTAGTATTTGAGAACAAGAAGGCAAAGATCTTCAATGAATCAGGAAGACTGATTGGTACCGGTGAACAGAATAATGGTAACTTATTCTGTCTGAATGATACTAACACCACTTGATTAATGACTAGAAATGAAGACATATGGTTGTAGCACAAAAGATTGTGTCATGTGAATTTTGACAACATGATGAAAATAAGCAGAAGAAATGTAAGAGGCTTACCAACAATGACAAAGCCCGACAACATCATGTGCAAAAACTGTCAAAAATGTAAAATGACAAAGTCTAGTTTCAAAAGTAAAACCCATACATATGATGATATTCTAGAATTAGTCCATACTAATTTATGTAGACTAATGAGGACAAAGATTTATTATGGAGATAGATATTTTATTCTCTTTGTTGATGATTACTCTAGAATGATGACAGTTATGTTTCTAAAAGATAAATTTGAAGCATTCAAGATGTTTAAATGGTATAAGGCTATGGTAGAGAAATAAAGAGGTAAGGATTTGAAATTTCTGAGATCAAATAGAGGAGGAGAGTTTATATCGGATGAATTCACTAATTTTTGTAATGAGCATGGTATAAAAAGATAGGTTTCTGCACCAAGAACACCACAACAAAATGGGATTGCTGAGAGAAGGAACAAATCAATAGTTGATTGTGCTAGAACACTGATGATATAGAAAGGCATCACCCAAATCTTCTGGAGGGAAGATATTAGTACTGTTGTCTACACACTTAACAGAGTACAATTGAAGGACACAAAGAAGACACCTTATGAGCTGTGGTATGGTAAAACACCCAATGTAAGTTACTTAAAGATCTTTGGTAGTCAATGTTACATCTTAAAGGATGATAGAAATGGAAAGCTTGATGACAAGAGTGATGAAGGTATCTTTCTAGGGTATTCCACCAAGAGAAAATCTTATAAATGTCTTATCAAGGCTTCTAACAAAATTGTTGAAAGTGTAAATGTAAAGATAGATGTATTTGCAGAAAAGAATGAGCTGGAAAGCACAAAAGAACCAGAGGACTAAAATAAGTTTGTATACTATGAAGAACCTAACACTCTACCTGAGAAACAATGCTTAATCCCAGAAGAATAGAATGTTGCAACCGACGGTCAGACTACAATTACCGACGGTCAGGATGATGATCAAAATAATGTGCAAGGTGATGAAGAATAGAATGATGATCAAGATGATACACAAAGAGTTGTACCTATACTTGCAAGATATGCAAGAAGGAACCATCTAGAGATCTAGATCATAGGAGATAAGAAAGCTGGTACAAGAACAAGAAGTAAGTCTTTATACTCAAGTTTTTTAATTTGTGAGTTTGAGCCAAAATCTGTCAATGCTACACTTGTTAATGAACAATGGATAAGTTCTATGAATGATGAGATTGAGTAGATTGAAAAGAACAAGACATGGTCACTTGTGCCAAGACCAGATGATAAGAATGTCATCGGTACAAAATTGATATTTAGGAATAAGCTGAATGAGAATGGAGAACTCAAAAGAAACAAAGCAAGACTAGTATGCCAGGGGTATGCACAAGAGGAATGTATATACTATGGAGAAACATTTGAACCCATTGCTAGGCTAGAAGGAGTAAGAATACTACTTTCTTATGCTGCATTCAAATGATTCAAGGTATACCAGATGGACGTCAAGTCAACATTCCTAAATGGAATACTTGAAGAAGAGGTATACATTAAGCAACCAGAAGGGTTTATAGACCCAAAAAAGAGAAACATGGTATGTAGACTCCACAAAGCCTTGTATGGATTGAAACAAGCTCCTAGATCCTGGTATGAATGACTTCATTCCTATCTAATAAGAATTGGATTTGTAAGGACTAGTGAAAACAATAATCTTTATTTAAAGGAAGATATTGATGCTAACACTTTGATTGATGAAATATTTGTTGATGACATCATATTTGGAGGCAATGATATGCTATGCAAATCATTTGCTAATGAGATGATCAAAGAGTTTGAGATGTCTATGTTTGGAGAGATCAAGTTCTTTCTTGGTCTACAGATCATTCAACAAAGTGAAGGTATTTTCATTACACAGTCCAAATACGTCAAAGAGGTCCTGAAAATATTCAAGATGGAATATTCCAAACCAGTTGGAACACTGATGGCTACTGGGTATAAGTTGACAAAGGAGGACAAGACAACAGAGGTAAATCAGACTTTCTACAGATCAATGATTGGAAAACTCATGTATGTTGTACACACTAGACTAGATATTGTACATGTAGTAGGAATTGTTGCTAGATTTTTTTCTAACCCCAGGGAATCACATATGACTGCTATGAAAATAATTTTAATATATCTAAAGAATACTGAGGAATTTTGCTTATGGTATAGAAGAGAAGGAAAATTTGAACTTAAGGTGTTTATCGACGCCGATTGGGCTAGAAATCTTGATGACCGAAAGAGCACAACTGGAGGAGCATTATTTATGGGTGACAGACTTGTCACATGGATTAGCAAGAAGCAAGGATGCATCTCTCAGTCTACTGCAGAAGCAAAGTATGTTGTTACTGCTACAAATTGCTCAAATATTGCATGGATCAAACAGTTACTGGAAGGTATGCATATGAAGATCTTAGAACCAGTGATTATCTATTGTGATAACACCAATGCAATAAACATTTCCAAGAATCTAGTCATGCATGCTAAGACTAAACACATTGCCATCAAGTATCATTATTTGAGAGAACAAGTTCAAGAAAAAGAAGTGATATTTGAGTATGTGCAATCAAAAGAATAATTGGCTAATATCATCACCAAGCCACTGCCCAAGGATACATTTGAGTACTTGAGAAAGAGACTAGGGGTCAAACCCTTGTCTACCAGTCAGTAAAATGGTTGAAGGCTGCATTAGCCTACATATTACCAGAATATCATTCATGTTTATGCAAGCAAAAAGATGAACTTCAAAGCTACATCTATATACAGACAGGTATATGTCAGAACCAAACACCAGAACATATTGTTAAATTGTTGATGGATAAGGAAAATTCAAGGAATATATTATGGATAGGAGAAAAATGATTGTTTGACATGAATGTTAGATATTTGTAAAATATTTTTTTGGCATTGTTGTCAAAGGGAGAGAGATTATCCATATTATCACAGTCTTCAGAAAAAGGAGAGAGATTATCCACTATCAGATTACTCCAACATGGAGAGATTATATCCTAAGGGAGAGAGATTGTATGAAAAGATTATACAAAGGGAGAGTTGTTGACAAGAGAAAAAGACATCAAAAGAGAAGAACAGTCAAGGAAGAGAAATTGAAATAAGGAGAGGTCACAACACATCAGAAGACAGAGAGCTACAAGAATCAAATCTAAGCTAAAATAGAGCTTACCGGTGGTCAGACATTTATCGGTTGACAAAACAAAAAGATTGAAAGTTTGATGAATTTCAACTGTTATATTTCATATTGTATTAGAAATAGTATAGTGTGATAATATAGTATGTTGCCATCAATGCCAAAGGGAGAGATTGATGACATGTAACTGATTGAATGTTTGAAAATGTTAAGTTGAAGATAATGCAAGGCATTAAATCACTTAATGGTTTGTATTGTCATTGATGTCAACTTGATATCATCTATATGGTCATGTACATAATGCCAAAGACTTTAGAGTACCAAAGGAATAAAGGTTATACTTTCAGCAATGCATAAAATTCAAGTATTCACTAAGTGATAAACAACACCGATGGAGTGCACACCATTGGTAAAGGCAAAGAAGAAAAGTCACAGTGATACTCGACAAGAAGAAGATAGTGTTGCCTGACAAGGAAAAACCACAAGGTGCTCGATGAGCTAAAACCAGAGTTGTCTGATGAGCAAAAATCATATGTTGCCTGACGGACGGAGATCTCAAAGCTAACTAGAGTGTCACCAAAGGAACTGTCAGTTGTCACTGACGACTAACTGCAGAGTTGACCGATAGAATAGAGAGTTCAGAAAATGACAAAATATCTAGCTAGCAAGAGCTAAAGATGGACTTAACTGGTTGTTTTCTTTTTTTTATTCGACCAAAGATAAGTGATTGATTTAAAGATGATTTGTATAGTTGGCAAGAAGATATCTATGAGACAAATCAGGTGTTATGCTTCAAACCTAATTGGATAGATTGTTTATCAAGCCAAGAACCAAGAAATAATGAATATCATGTCTATATAAGAGACAAGCTTAATTCATTTCTATATGCATGAGAAAAGAGGATGCAATAAAAAGAGATTAAGGGGAGTGAATAGAAAGAGGATGCTGAAGAGAAACTAATGAAGAATAACTTCATACAGTCCTGATCAATCAAGCTAAAGGAGAGCTAAGGAATTTTGCAGACACCGACAAATAATGAGTATAGCATCACAGTGCAGAAAGTGTGGAGCACAAAGAATTGAATTGATACATTGATCAGAGAGGTAATGTACTTAAATAGATCTGAAAAATCTACAATTCAAAGTTGCATCATGAACAGGTCATAGTTTTTCAGTTTAACCATTGAAGCATCAAGTCTCTTAACTGAACAGGACTTAACAGTCTTCTATATATTGAGGTACATCCCAAGGAGTGCCAAAAAGGTTGATTCATGAAAGTAGCATTGGACTTGCCCGATACCTATTGAAAGTCTAAGAAGGAGGCATATTCAAGGATGGTAGCAATAGATGCCCGATACTAAGTGACAACCTCTATGTATAAAGTCCTCTAACAAGGTCACACTTAAAAATGTGTTTGTAACCTTTAACAGGGTTGGCTCCTAACACGACTCACTTCAGAAGAGTGAAAATTTGGGGTACCGGTCCCGGTGGTTTTTCCCTTAACATGGTTTCCACGTTAAAAATCCATGTGTTATGAGTGTATGGTTTATTACTTTACTGTTTTACTTTTCACATATACATTTCTGGATTGATTAGTATACTCTACTTATTTACTGAGATTTGGTAAATAGTTTTACTGATTTTCGGTAATCAAGGAGAATAAGGATAGACAAGGAAAACTGATAGACAGTTAATCATTATAAATTATTTCATGGCATGCATCTTGTAGGGACATAATAATATGAGGTTTATAGATTGGTGGTTAATTTTTAAGGACAAAATTTTGAGGCCACTGATTCACCCCCCCCTCCCCCTCTCAGTTATTACTAACAAAATTTACTTTTATATCCAGTCATATGATGTGATAAACCACTATCAATTATCCATTCATTTTTATTTCTTGTAGCATATAAAGAAGTTTCAATGTTATCATCAGCCTTAGCATAGATGTTAGTGATATCAATTTTAGATTTCTCTTCTTCTTTAGAATGAAACAAACAATCCTCAGTCTCTGATTCATCATTTCAGATACTAGCATCTTCATTCACATAGTAAGCCTTTTTATTGAATATTTTGAGCTTCTTCCTAGGACCTTTATAAGGACATCTAGTAGTCAAATGACCAATCTTACCACACCTAAAGCATTTTAGGGGTAACATACCTTTGTACTTGTTGGTACCTTTCTTCAATCTTCTTGCAAAGTTAGCCTCAAACTCTTCTTCATCATCACCATCAAGATCATCTTCTGATTTTGTAACTTTGAATACCATCTCCGATCTGTTCTTGTCTCCTCCAAAATTTCTTAGCTAAAATGTGGCCAAGGTACCAAACAACTATTCTTTAGTAAACTTATTTCAGGTCATACACCTCTTCAATTGCTGAAATTTTTTCAATTTAACTATTCAGTAATGTCATCAAAATACTCTCCATGAAGTCTTCATCAGTACTAGTGCCTCCTTGGTTATTGACTTCATTAACTACACTCTCAAATATTTGAAAACAACTTTTGATATCTTCTTCATCTTTCATTCTCAGGTTCTCATAGTGTCTCTTAGCTATCAACTTGTTAGATAACTTAACTCTATCATTTCCTTCAACTTTTCCCAAACTTCATAAGTTGTCTTTAGTAAATAACCTTAGCCAATTTAGTCTTTGATAAAGAACTAGTAATAGCATACCTCGTCTTTCATTTTCCACATATTCCTCAATTCAATCAATTGTAGCCAATCTATTCTATGGAGGAACATACTTTGACTCTACATGCTTCCATGTCTTGTAACCAATCGATACTAGGTATCCTTTCATCTAATATTTCTATGAATTGTAGTATGATCCATCAATCATAGGATTAGTCAATTTGTGTGTCATTGGATTTACCTCAAGCGGTTAAGCTCTGCACTGAGGAACCAAGCTCTGATACCAATTTTTGAATACTTCAAATAATTGAGAGGGGGGGGTAGATCAGTATTCCCACACAACTTTACAAAAATTTCTCTTTGTTGGTTAGCACTTAAATAGTTCCCAATAACAACTTGAGATTTGTTAGTTTAGCACATCAAACATCCACATAAAATATAAACATGAAATGCATAGGAACACTGAAATAAAGAACACCAGATTTTATGTGGAAACCCTAAGATGGGTAAAACCACGGAGAAACTAATTCTCATGAAATGTAAAAATATTTGTTAGGGTGACATCGGAAGATGATTTGATAAAAAGGCTCACTGTCATAAATGCTCACTACATGAAGGCTCATTGTTAGTCATCTCATTGCTGATAAAGAGGCTCACTACCAATACATAAGGGCTCACTACGAGAAGATATAAAAATGAATAGAATCTACTTCTAAGATCTAGATACTATTATGCACAAACATAGATCTCCTTCACATGAATTTTTAGTCACTTCGCATATGCTCCAAATATATGCCACACATACATACACTTGTATATATACATGTACATGCATCACTAGCTTATGTTCATGCCTTACTTATACAACACCATGAGATCCACAAGGTCAGCCACACAATTTGAAATAGGTCACACCAACAACATTCCCATGATGGGAAGGAATGAAATGAGGACCACCTCAACCAATACAACATGCCACATTACACAAAACCTTCTCCAAGGCATATGGTTCCAATGGTTATGAACGTCACATTACAAAACTAAAGCTAAGACCAAACATCCACATATGATCAAGCATAAAATCTACCACAATGAAGATTCTAGGGACCAAAAACCATCGGTGAACATTCCAAGCACTTCCACCGATACACTGGATACTCCAACCGATATAGTAATCTATTGGTATACAACAACCGATACAATACTGCCAATCATAGAAACTGATACAATCAAAAGTTGAGATATGAGTATGTTGGCATAAATGATAACCCTTAATGACAACACCATTTGAAAGCACCAAATTCACATTCTAACACAAAATAGTTAAAATCCAAAAAGGAACCGAAACCCATAAGGGTCAAGTTTGAATTATGAGAATCTAGTCCAGCAGTAGGACTAAGGAGTAGTAGGAGAATAAAAGAAATCCTTGAGGGTAAATCCTCTCTACAAACAAGTTGTAGTCTGATGAACTACAACTAATTGTATGTTTGAAGTCATTTGTTTATAATCAACCGAGTTGCAGATGTGATGATAAACATTATCAGTTAATGTATTGTCATTGATGTCAACTTATTTGATTATAATTATGGTTGAAAACATTTGTTATGAATTGAAGAACTGGAACAAACAATGTTTATGTGGTCAGTAAATGAATAGTTTTGTATACACCGAGAGACAGTGAACACCGAGTAAAGCACCGTGTATACCGAGCACAGTGATAACTGAGCAAGGGATCGCTGACGAAACAAGGTATTGACCGAGCAATTTAATCAAACCAAGGCCAATTAGAATGTTGAGCTGGCAATTGATGATTTTGAGGAAAAATATAATTTTTTATTTTGATCAAACAGTTATGAAAATTTAATGAAGATCGGACGACAAAGATTAAAATGTTTTTTTAACACAACTACCGAGGATGGTTTAAGTAGAAAAATCAATGATGGAGATTAAGCAGAAAAATATAAAGCATGGAAATTAAAAGAGTCTTGATGTCTGTATAAGAGACAAGAGATTCATTATCAATATACATGATTCTCTAATGCACACATGCAAAGTTTATGCATGAATGATCAAACTAGATAAAGACAGAATCGAGCATTTTCTGTAGACATCACCGAGAAAACAGAGGAAAGAGCATTACTGAGCAGAACAAGTATGAAGTATGAGATGAAATGAAGTGAAAAAAATTGATTAGAGGTATTATGTACTTAGCATAGATCTAAAGATATGCAAAACAAAGTTGTATTTGAATAAGATCACTACTGTATCAGTTTAACCATTGTTACAGATAAATCTCTTAACCGAGTAGGACATTGAAAGTCATTATTATGATATTCTAATGAATGTTGAGTGTTTTCTTGCTGACCCCATATTGAATGCATGGTCAAGAGAGAAATGTTAGTTTTAAATCCTCTAACCAGGTCATATTTAACAGTGTGCCGTGTAACCTTTAATAGGGTTGGCTCTTCACCAAACTCACTTCAGAAGAGTGAAAATATTTTGGGTTACCGGTCCCAGGTGGTTTTTACCTTAGCAGGGTTTCCATGTTAAAAATCTGTGTTTCAATGTTCATGAATGTTGTGGATTGTTATTTTACTTTACACTTTACTTTACTAACCTAGATCAGTAATCACAGTATTAGTATACTGACACTTGGTAAACACTATTGACTAAAGTTTGAGATTAAAGAATACATTTCACCAAGTTGCATTATATGTTTGAATATGTTTTTATATATACATCTGGAGGAGTTTGGGAATGTAGGATAATTGGGAGCTAACTGATTCTAACTGATTCACCCCCCCTCTCTCAGTTATTCTAACAATTGGTATCAGAGCATATAGTGCTTAGAAGAAAGTTTTGAAGGACTTAAGCTAAAGATCATAAGATGTATTAGAGAGACGAACCAAAGCTGAACAAGGGTAACTTCCCAACATGGAAAAGAAGAATGAGACTATACCTATCAAGGATTAGAGACAACATTGTAGATTATCTGGATAATGAATTCATTCTAACTACTGGACATTTCAGTGTTAATTAGATGAAAGAGAAACATGAACATAATCTTATCATGGTGGAGATTGGTTCTTCACTTACTGATGCAGAATTTTAAGACATCAAGACATGTACAACTACCAAAAAAATGTGGGACAAGCTTACACTAGTTTATGGAGGAGATGCTAATGTACTGAGAGCTAAAGATAAAAGTCTTCAAGGGAAATTTGATGACATGAGAATGAAAGGAGAGAACATAACACAGTATAGTACCCAACTTAAGGAAGTTGTGACTGCCATTCGAGGAACAGGTGGAACTATTGATGAAGACACTATTGTGAGTAAGATTCTTAGAACTCTATTGCCTATTTATTCTATAAGAGTCTCTACAATACATGAAATGAGAGCTACACCTGTAAATAATATTACTGTTGATAGTCTTGTTGGAAGATTGATTTCTTTTAAGCTGAATAATTTTGACAACAGTATTGTACCATCTATGGAATCTGCATTCATGTCTACTTTAAAAATTGGTAAATATAGTAGAAAACACATAATAAAAAATAACAGTGATAGTGATAGTGATGAAAAGGAACTTGATGAAATTAAAGCTTTAATGGTTAGAAGATTGCACAAAGGTAAAGGAAGATATAAAGGTAAAATACCTTTGATATGTTTTAACTATAAAGAGATTGGCCATTTTGCTACAAGACGCCCTAAGAAAAAGAATGATGAAAGAAATGATAGATCTAATGACAAAAAGGATGACTAAGACTACATAAGCAACCAACAGTATGATAGAAGAGATAACCAAGACTATGAAAATAAAGGCAAGAAGGCTTGTTACATTGCTGGAGATAAAGATAACGATTCTGACAGTGATGAAGATATTGAGACAGTATTTGTAGCTTTGAAGGATGATTCAGATGAAGATGAAAGGTATGTAGAAACAACACTTATTTCTAAAGTCAGTAAGCATGATATTTGGGTTATATATAGTAGTTGTACACATCATATGACTGGAGATAAATGAAAATTTGAATTTATTAAACATTATGATGGTGGATCTGTTAGAATGGGAAATGACACACCCTATCAAATGAAAGGAAAAGGTACTATTATGTTGAACAATCAAATCAAATGTGAGAATGCATATTGGGTAAAAGGACTTAACTATAATCTATTGAGTGTTTCACAGTTGAATAACACAGGTCACCGAGTCACATTTGAAAATAGAAATTCTATAATCTTTGATGGAACAGGAAATTTGATCGGCACTGGTGAACAATCAAAAGGTAACCTATTCTACCTTGACACTGCTGAAACTACTTTCTTATTGGAAAAAAATGAAGATATATGGTTATGGCATAAAATAATTTGTCATGTAAATTTTGACAACATGGTTAAGATTAGTAAGAAAATAAAAGTTACAGGCTTACCGAGCTTATCTAAACCAGACCATGTAATATGCAAAAATTGTCAAATGGGAAAGATGTCAAAATCTAATTTTAAGAGCAAGAATTTTTCATCTAATGATATTTTGGAGTTAGTTCATACAAACCTATGTGGACCAATGAGAACATAGATCTATTATGGGGACAAATACTTTATTTTATTTGTTGATGACTACTCTAGAATGATGACTGTCATGTTCCTCAAAGAAAAATATGAAGCATTTAAGATGTTTAAATGGTATAAAACTAAAGTGGAAAAAGAAAATGGAAGAGAACTGAAGTGTTTGAGATCTTATAGAGGAGGTGAACTTATTTCTGATGAGTTCACTAACTTTTGTAATGATTATGGAATCAAAAGATAGGTTTCTGCACCGAGGACACCATAGCAGAACAAAATTGCTGAAAGAAGGAACATATCAATTGTAGATTGTGCCAGAACACTGATCATTGAAAAGAGTGTTACACAAACATACTAGAGAGAAGAAGTTAGAACAACTTTTAAGACACTAAACCGAGTACAACTAAAGAAAGATTCAAATAAGACACCTTATGAGCTATGGTATGGTTACACACCTAATGTGAGTTATTTTAGAGTATTTGGTAGTCGGTGTTATATTCTTAAAGATGATTGAAATTGTAAATTTGACTCAAAAATTGATGAAGGAATGTTTCTTAGATATTCTACTAAGATTAAAGATTACAAATGTTTGAACAAGAAATCTAACAAAATCATTGAAAGTAGAAATGTGAAAGTTGATGAATTTGCTAAGAAAAATGATGAGGACAACATGAAAGAACTGGAAGATTATGGTAGATTTGTCTACATGGAAGAACTTGATACTATACTGATACAGATGCCTAACATTAACATGAAATGGGGTATTATCATAGGGAAATAGGTAGCACAGATTGAGAATCAGGAAATGTTGCAACTGAAGATCATGAACTAGAACACAATGAACCTATAGGATAAGACAATGAAGAACAAAGAGTTGAACCTGCACTTGCTAAAGATGTGAGAAGACATCATCCACAAAATGAAATTATTGGAGATAAAAGGGCGGGCATGATAACAAGAAGTAAGTTGAGAGACAACACTTGTGTAATTTGTGAATTTGAGCCTAAGAATGTTAGAGATGCATTAGAAAATGAAGAATGGATTAATGCCATGAATGAGGAAATTGAGTAGATATAATTCAACAATACATGGACATTAGAACCAAGACCGAGTGATAAAAATGTCATTGGCACCAAATGGATATTCAGAAGCAAACTGAATGAGAATGGAAATGTAACTAGAAATAAAGCAAGATTAGTTTGCAATGGGTATGCACAAGAATAAGGAAATGACTATGGAGAAATGTTTGCACCCGTTGCTAGACTTGAAGGAGTAAGAATATTACTTGCATACGCTGCATATAAAGGATTCAAGGTATATCAGATGGATGTTAAGTCTACATTTTTGAATGGAATACTGGAAGAATAGGTATACATGGAACAAATTGAAGGATTTGTTGATCCTGATCAGACAAACATGGTATGTAAGTTACACAAACCTTTATATGGATTGAAACAAGCACTGGGAGCATGGTATGAAAGATTACATTCCTATTTTATAAGGATTGGATTTATTAGAGAAAGTGATAACAATAATTTGTATTTGAAAGGAGGAAATGATGATAAGACCCTTATTGCTGAAATATTTATTGATGATATTATATTTGGAGGTAATGATAACCTATGCACTTCATTTCTTGATGAAATGAGGAAAGAATTTGAAATGTCAATGTTTGGAGAGATCAAATTTTTTCTTGGATTGCAAATTTTACAATTGACTGCAGGTATCTATATTACTCAATCAAAATACATCAAGGTGTTGGAAAGATACAATATAAACAATTGTTGTTTTGTCATTGATGTCAAACCTTAACTAGTGAGACTATTGCAATTTGTTTGAGTACCATATCTATTGATTGATGAATAAGATTTGAAGGCAAGAATAAAAAGACGACCAAGTAAAATGGTTGAGATATGGGGAATCACAAGGGTACTTGATCATTTGACACATTGGCAAAGTAATGTGTTGTTTATCTTTTGATGATAGTTTATTGAGAACAGCTTATGTCAAGTGAAGTTTGTGATGACCGAGCGCCAGTAAATTGCCGAGGAAACCAGTGTTGGCCGAGCGTCAGTATTTTGGTAATTGTTGAGATTTGAGATCTATGGCCGACATAATTGAATTTATTGGGATATGTAAAGTTAATTAAGGATAAGCATGATTGGTCCACAATACTTAAATGCATGGGTAACCATAATTAATGTATGGGTCCAAGATTTAATTAATGATTTCTTTGGAGAAGTAAATTAAATGTAAATGATGGAAAGATCTGTTAGATCTGACCTAACCTAAGATCTACGATCTATGATCTTGATTAAGTAGCAAAGATTTATTTTACCTAGATGAAGAGGTATAAGATAACCTCAAGGGGTTATTCAGATATGTGAAGAAAAGTGTAAGTGTATGCAAGAGGATTGCATGGTTAATTGACAAATTGACTTGATCTAGCAGAGAAGGCTGAGCAAAGAAGAAAAGAGTTGTGAGAGTGATTTATTGACGAATTTCCAAGAAGATCTAGAGATTGAAAAGAGAATGGAGGCCACTCAATGAATTAGCATTAGAGCTGCATCGGATCTGGATTTGCAAAGTAAGTTGTATGTATCAAATCACACCTATTGATTACTTTTTAACCATTGTATCAGTTAAAATCCTTTAACCAGGTTGACCTAACAGTCATTGTATAAATCCTTTGAGCAAGGTGACATTTAGTTGGAATGTTCTAAGTCCTCTAACAAGGCCACTCCTGACAGGGTAATTAAATCCTTTAACCAGGTCACATTTAGCAATGTGTTTTGAAACCTTTAACAGGGTTGGATCCTAACAGATCTCACTTCAGAAGAGTGGAAATTTGGTAGCATGTTACTGGTGGTTTTTCCCAAATTAGGTTTCCACGTTAAATCATGGTGTCAACTTGTGTGAATGTTTATGTTGTGTTTTCATGTTAAGTTTCTACAAGTTGATTACATTTGAACAGTAAACTGCATATGTATGTTGTTGATTTATGCTATTGTTGTCTAGCAGATTTGAGTTGTTCAAAGTGGTATAAATTTTAAATTGGTACTTCTAGACCTGAGGATAACTAATTCAGCCCCCTCTCAGTTATTCTGAATTCATTCTAACAATTGGTATCAGAGCTTTGGTCTCTTGAAAATAGTTTGAAGGCACTTGGAGCAAAAGATCAAGATGTATAAAAAGGAGGTACCAAAGTTGAACAAAGATAATTTCTCTGCATGGTAGAGTTTGATGAAATTGCATATGGCTGGTATTGGTAATTCTGCTAAACACTATGTTGAACATGATTATGTGGCCCCCACTACATCTTCCACAGCTGTATAGTTAAGAGAAAAGTAGGAACACAATCAAGCAATGTTGGAGATTGCATCATCTCTAAACTATCATGAGTTTGAAGACATAAAGAACTATACAAATGCAAAGCAGATGTGGGATGCCCTAGCAGCCATCTATGGAGGTGATACAGATGTGGTGAGAGCCAAATCTAAAAGTTTAAGAGGTAAGTTTGATTAAATGAAAATGCAAGAAGGAGAAAATATAGTTCAATATTATGGTAGGATAAAGGAAGTTGTAAATGCTATTAGAGGAGCTAAGGGAACCATTGATGATAACACCATTATGAGAAAGTTATTGAGGACTCTTCTTCCTATATATTCTATTAGAGTCTCTGCAATTCAAGAATTGAGATGTACACCTAATAATAATTTGACTTTGGAAGGTTTGGTAGGCAGACTTACTGTATTTGAGATGTCAAATTTTAATAACTACACTCTACAAGCTATTGAATCTGCATTCAAATCCTAGACGGTCCTTAACAAATCAAAGAAAGGAAAGAAATGTGTGAACAGTGACATCAACACTATAGATGATGATTTGGAAGAACTTGAGACACTTATGGCAAGAAGACTATCTAGAGGAAAAGGAAAATTCAAAGGTAAACTTCCAATTATTTGTTTTTCATGCAACAAAGTTGGTCATATTGCTGTAAGATGTCTTGATAAGAATGACAAAGATGAAATAAGATATAGCAAGTACAAAGATAGAAAGGATGACCGAGACTTTAGAAAGTATAAGGATTATAAAGACAAAGGTAAGAAAACTTGTTATATAGCTGAAGAAGCTTCTGACAGTGAATTTGACAATTCTGATGAAAATGATATAGAAGTTGTGTATGTTGCTATGAAAGATGATTCTGATGATGATGAGAAAATTAAACTAATTTCCTATATTAGTAAAGGTGACCATTGGATTATTGATAGTGGTTGTTCACATCACATGACCGGTGATAAGGATAAATTTGAGACCTTAGATCAGTATAAAGGTGGTTATCTTAAATTTGGTAATGATACACCATGTCTTGTTAAAGGGAAAGGATCAATTAGATTGACTGACAAGGTCAGATGTGATGATGTATATTGGGTTGATGATCTTAAATATAATTTATTGAGTGTTTCATAACTAAATACTTTTGGTTACAAAGTTGAATTCCATCACAACAAGGCAAAGATCTATGATGCCACTGGAGAACTAGTTGGAAGTGGAGAGCAAACAAAAGGTAACTTGTTATATCTGGACTTAGCTGATGAGACATGTTTGTCTACACAATACAATGATGTTTGGTTATGGAATAAAAGGTTGTGTCATGTCATCTTTGATAACTTGGTAAGCATAAGCAAATTGAAAACGGTTAGAGGGCTGCCTAAGATAAAGAAACCTGAAAATGCAATGTGTAAGCAAAGTTAATTAGGAAAAATGACTAAATCTAGTTTCAAGAGAAAAACTCATACTTCTAAGGAAATTCTAGAATTGGTTCATACTGACCTTTGTGGACCTATTGGTGAGAAAAGTTACTGTGGAGATAGATACTTTATTCTATTTGTTGATGATTACTCAAGAATGATGACTGTTATGTTTCTTAAGGAAAAATTTGATGCATTCCAGTTATTTAAGTAGTACTTAGAAAAAGTTGAAACGGAGAAAGGTAAAATTTTGAAATGTTTAAGATCTGACAGAGGAGGTGATTTTATTTCTAATGAGGTTAATAGGTTCTGCAATGACTGAGGGATAAAAAGACAGATGTCTGCACCTAGAACACCACCACATAATGGTATTATTGAAAGGAGAAATAGATCTATCATGGATTGTGTCAGAACACTAATGATGGAGAAAAATGTTCCACATAAATATTGGAGAGAAGCTATAAGTGCATCATTCTATACCCTTAACAGAGTACAAGTCAAGAAAGAAAGATATGAAGCTGAAAGCACACAGGAACCTGAAAGTTACAAATCATTTGTCTATCTGGATGAGGAATATTCTAATGAATTACTTGAACCTAAGAAAGAAGTTTTCGAGCAACAGCTAGCACACGCCGAATCAAAAAACAAAGTTGTTGGGTAATAGGAGGTAATTGTCGAGCTATCTGATGGAGATGCTAAATCACAGAATCAACCTAAATTGAACGTGAATGGTCAATCTGAAGCAGAAAAAGAACCTACTCTAGAAAAGTATGTAAGGAGGCACCATAAACCTGATCAAATCATAAGATCAAAGAATTTTGTAGTTATGACAAGAAGCAAGTTGAGAGCAGATACATGCTTGTTATGTGATTTTGAGCCTAAAACAGTAAAAGATGCCTTAGACAATGAAGACTAGATACAAGCCATGAATGAAGAGATTGAACATATGGAAAGAACAAGACTTGGACACTTGTACTTAGGCCGAATAACAAAAATGTAATTGGTACTAAGTGGGTATTCAAAAATAAGTTGAATAAACATGGAGAGGTAACAAGAAACAAAGCTAGAATGGTATGCAAGGGTTATGCACAAGAGGAAGGAATTGATTATGGAGAAATATTTTCTCCAATTGCAAGATTGGAAGGAGTAAGAACCTTACTTGCATATGCAAACTAAAAAGGTTTTAAATTTTATAAAATGGATGTAAAGTCAACATTTCTAAATGGGATATTAGAAGAAGAAGTATACATTGAACAAGCTGATGGATTTGTTGACCCAAGCAAGAAGAACATGGTTTGCAGACTACACAAGACACTATATGGACTGAAGCAAGGACGTAGAGCATGGTATGAGAGATTGCACAATTATTTGATAAAGATTGGATTTGCAAGAAATAATGACAACAACAATCTGTATTTGAAGACAGAGCAAAGTAAAGGTACTTTATTGGCTGAAATTTTTGTTGATGACATTATATTTAGTGGACAAGATGTGTTATGCCAAGCATTTGCAAAAGAGATACAAACTGAATTTGAGGTGTCTATGTTTGGTGAGATAAAATTTTATGGCTTACAAATATATCAAATGATGAATGGTATCTAAATCACTCAATCAAAATATTTCAAGGAGATACTAAAAACTTTTGGAATGGAAGATTCAAAACCAGTGAGTACACCCACAAAAGAAGTAAATCAAACCCTTTACAGGTCAATGGTTGGAAAGTTGCAATATGTTGTGCACAATAGACCTGGTATTGCACTGTCTGTTGGAATTGTTGCAAGATTTTTTGCCAATCCCAAGGAAACACATATGATGGCAGTAAAAATAGCTTTGAGATATTTGAATGGAATAGATGAATATGGTCTGTATTACAAAAAGAATGACAAGTTTAAACTCAGAGTCTATACTGATTCTGATTGGGCTAGAAAGTTGGATGATAGAAAAAGCACCATAGGTGGTGTATTTATTTTAGGAAAAAGATTGGTTTCATGGAAAAGCAAGAAACAAAATTGCACCTCACAATCTACAGCTGAAGCCGAATATGTGGTAGCAGTAGTTAATTGTTCTAATATTGTGTGGTTAAAGATACTACTGAAAGGTTTGAAAGAGGAGATCACAGAACCAGTTGTCATATATTGTGATAACATGGATGCCATTAATATTTCTAAGAACCCTGTAATCCACTCTAAAACAAAGTATATAGCTATCAAGTATCATTGCTTGAGGGAGCTAGTTCAACACAAGGAAGTGAGACTGGAATATGTGCATACTAAGGAATAGTTAGCAGACATATTTACAAAAGCACTACCCAAGGATTCTCATGAGTATCTGCGAGGTAAATTAGGGGTGATTCCCCTAAGTGAGGCTAATTAGTTTAGAATGGTCCTGTTGCATTAAATGTTATATTCAGAATATTTGACACATTGATGCACAGGCAGTCACACTTTAGGATGTTGCATAAAGTTGTGAAAGACAGACAAAGATAGAAAATAGGATCAGTCATAAACAAGATGATAGGAACAACATGATACAGAGTTTAGAATAGAAGAATCTCCATGATGAAGATGTCAACATCTTTGGCATTATTGTCAAAGAGGGAGAGATTACTGAAAAAGAGATTACTGAGTTTACTACAGAAATGAAAAGTGAGAGAGATTACTGAAAGAGGGAGTCTACAGATGAACATAAAAAAAAATATTTAAGTGTGATTATAGACACAGAGGGAGAAATGTTTTACAAGATGAGAATCAAAATGAAGCTAAAGACATTAATGAATATTTTTTCATATCAAGGAACACAGGCAGACTTTTTGGATTGTATAGTAACTATGGTTGAAAATTATTGTTTTAAAGTTAAGTGTTTCCATCAATGCCAAAGAGGGAGATTGTTGGAAAGCTACAATATAAACAATTGTTGTTTTGTCATTGATGTCAAACCTTAACTGGTGAGACTATTGCTATCTATTTGAGTACCATATCTATTGATTGATGAAGAAGATTTGAAGCCAAGAATAACAAGAAGACCAAGTAAAATGGTTGAGTTATGAGAAATCACAAGGGTACTTGATCATTTGGCACATTGGCAAAGTAATGTGTTGTTTATCTTTTGATGATAGTTTACTGAGAACAGTTTATGTCGAGCGAAGTTTGTGATGACCGAGTGTCAGTAAATTGTCAAGGAAACCAGTGACTGTTAGAGTAATAGTCCTTTGAGTTATTAATTAAATCATTTTGATCTAATTACTAACTCACATATTCACTCTAGTTTGATTTAGCTAACCTTAGGGTTTCCCTTTTAGGGTTTCATGATTCCTTTATAAGGATTCACCTCTTTTGTTTTAGATACGAAGTTTTTCATCATCAAATTGTAATCTAGAAACATATCATTAATATATTGTTTTCTTGCGCACATGATGTCTCCTCTGGCTTTTTGGCCGCCATAGTTTCTTTCTGTCTTCTATCTTTTCTTCTTCCATGTGACAGGTTTGCATGCAGGTGTTCTTGGGAGATTAGCTTTCAGCCTAATCCAACATGGTATCAGATCTTGCTTGCTACTCATTGTTCATGTTTCATTGAAGCGTACCAGACACAGAGGGTTTTAGAGGTTTTTTAGTGTTTTTATGTGGTGTTTTAGGGGCAAGCTTTGGTTATGGTCACTTTGGGCTCAAACAGACATTGCCATTGCGCTCAGAGCACCCCAAAACCCTAGAAATGACATTAAATTCATCCATTTTGGACTACTGGACTCTGAGGCAAAAAAGAATTTGTTACCAGTGTCGTACGACATAGAAACCGAGAAAAAAATCAAAAAAAAAATTTAAAAACCTATTTTTCTAAGGTTTTTTTTATTTTTTAACAGCGCGGGCTATGTAAATTTTTTGGGTGCCACCACCGCACCACCACCACCGGCCGCGGGTGCCTCCGGCAGCGGCCCCCACTGGCCCCAGCTCCGCTGGCCTCTACGCTCCCTGGCCCCGCCACTCCGGCCCCTGCTGCCACCGGCCCCACCACCGCCCACCACAGTCCGCCTGCTCTGCACCACCCATAGCGGCCCACCAAACCTCCTCCCCGCTCTGCTCTGCCTGTTTGGCACCACCCAGGCCCTTCTAGCCCCTTCTTTTGCAAGCGGTCGGTCCTATGGGAGACCAGGGGCTCCGGCCCAGCCCTTTTTTGCAAGTGGTCAGTCCTATGGGAGACCAAGAGCTCCGATTTTAGCCCCTGTGCGTGCCATGCACCTAGAGGCCCATTTTTTTAAGCCCCAGGGGCTTAAAACTTGGCCTTTAGAGCATTTTTGGGCTCTTATCGCTGTTTTCGCTCTATCTGGAGCATATGGAGGCCTTTTTTGGACTTCGTTATATCATTGGAAAGATCCTTCTGAGCTCTTTCTAGTTATGGTGATTAGGATTTTTGGCTCTGCTATTTTGATAGTGTTTTTTTCTATCAAAGTCTGATGTCTGCCTTTTTCCTTCTAGGAGCCCAATCTTGCTCATCCGGACTCTATTTTTGGCAAACCAGATATCGTCAAAAAGCTGGTTCAGTGAACTATTCAGTTGCAGGGGTATTTTTTCTAGATTTTGCTCTAGGATCTCTCTCCTCTAAGTTTGGCATCTTTCACACTTTGGCAGATTACTTGGGTTCTATAGGTCCTGGGATCTCTTCTTCTGATCTTTCTGGCTCACTCTTCTTTCTGACTTCTGAGCTTGTATGCTTCTCTTATGTAGCATTCTTTTTCTGTAAACGCACTGAGATAAAGTGCCTACTTCTACATATCTGGGATTTCGAGCACCTTGTGTGGTTTTTGTACTCACACTCTATTATAAAGTGTCATGGGGGGTTATGAGGTTATGTCATTTTGTGCTCATCCACCTTTTTCAAGTGAGCGTACCTTCCATGAAATTAGCCCATGCTGTGTGTCAGTGAGACTGCCCTTTATCCTATGCTTGTACTTCTGTTGCACTGTTGGTGTTCCTGATTCTTCTTTCTACAGATGTTTCTGGCATTGCATTTCAGTGTTTCTGTCACCTCTCCCTGTTCAGCATTATGGGGGGGTTCACCTATT
This sequence comes from Thuja plicata, assembly GCA_018584345.1. Classification (NCBI taxonomy): domain Eukaryota; kingdom Viridiplantae; phylum Streptophyta; class Pinopsida; order Cupressales; family Cupressaceae; genus Thuja; species Thuja plicata. The sequence continues at coordinate 931,409 of MU226792.1, forward strand.
GGCTCTATTTCTTCCTTGGTTCGATTGATCAGATCTTCAGACTTTGTCTTCTCTACCTAGTCATGCACTTCAATGGGGGTTCTAGCAGTTTCTTCTGACAGAGTTTACAGCTTCATGCTTCGGAGATGCTTCTTGCTCTTTCTTGTTCCTCTCTTTGGGACTTTCCCTAGATTGAAGGCTCAGTTTCCTTCATCTACTTTATTTCCTGTACTTGGGTACCTGATCAGGCCTTGTTGCCGGAACCCATCTTTCCTTCTTTCTGCAGTAGTTTCCTAGGTTTTTCTTCTCCCTAAGCTTATCTTAAGGGGGGGTGTTAGAGTAATAGTCCTTTGAGTATTAATTAAATCATTTTGATCTAATTATTAACTCACCTATTCACTCTAGTTTTCTTTAGCTAACCTTAGGGTTTCCCTTTTAGGGTTTCATGATTCCTTTATAAGGATTCACCTCTTTTGTTTTAGATACGAAGTTTTTATCATCACATTGTAATCTAGAAACATATCATTAATATATTGTTTTCTTGAGCACATGATGTCTTCTTTGGCTTTTTGGCCGCCATAGTTTCTTTCTGTCTTCTGTCTTTGCTTCTTCCATGTGACAGGTTTGCATGTAGGTGTTCTTGGGAGATTATCTTTCATCCTAATCCAATAGTGACGACCAAGCGAAAGAACACAGTGTTGGCCAAGTGTCAGTATTTTGGTAATTATTGAGATTTGAGATCTCTGGCCAACATAATTGAATTTATTGGGATATGTAAAGTTAATTGAGGATAAGAATGATTGGTCCACACTATTTAAATGCATGGGTAACCATAATTAATGCATGGATCCAAAATTTAATTAATGATTTCTTTGGAGAAGTAAATTAAATGTAAATGATGGAAAGATCCATTGGATTTTACCTAACCTAAGATCTACGATCTTGATTAAGAGGCAAAGATTTATTTTACCTAAATGAAGAGGTATAAGATAACCTCAAGGGGTTATTCAGATATGTGAAGAAAAATGTAGGTGTATGCAAGAGGATTGCATGGTTAATTCACTAGTACATTTGGGGCCAAATTTTGACGGCCATTTGTCGGATTTGCAACGCTCATTTGTCAGTATTTAGACACATGAGTCCGTCGCCATTTTTGCGTAGGAAATTATGACAAAAGACACATTTGTTAGTTTACTAACACAACATCATGTTAGAAAATTGCACATGACAACAGCTTCATTATGACATTTTCTACGGTTCATCCATCAGAATTCTGACACACTACCTATCAGAAATATAACAACTCTGTCAGAAATAACTGTCGAAAAAAAATAACATTACTGTCGAAGTTTCTATCAAAAATTTGACATTTGTGACACTTTAACTGTCAGAATAATGACAGTAGTGCAACATTTCTTTGACAAGTTTCCATGTCGAATGTATAGCATTACTGTCAGAAGAATTGTCGTAAATTTTAATTCTCTGAAATTTTATCTGTCGAAGGCATACCACTGCTGTCGGAAATTAATTATGAAATGTCAAAAAACTGACGGATATGCACATTAAAGATAAAACAGCTCAAGAGACCATCATAGGTTCTCTCTTTCTTCGATCTATATTATTGACAGAATGTTTTACCTATCATTAGCTCATCAAATCTAGGGATTTGAAAGAATTTAATAGAATATTTTCATGACAACGTATATATTATTTAAGTTGATGTTGCACGAATTTATCTACTTCGCACACTTGTAGACTATGAGGACGGTGATAAAGAAGCATGGCCATGGTAGGAGATGCTTCTTTATCACTGTCTTCATAGTATACAAGTGCGCGGAGTAGATAAATTTGTGCAACGTCAACTTAAATAATATATGTTGTCATGAAAATATTCTATTAAATTCTTTCAAATCCCTGGATTTGATGAGCTAATGAAATGTAAAATATTCTGTCAATAATATAGACCGAAGAAAGAGACAACCTATGATGGTCTCTTGAGCTATGCTATCTTTAGTCCTAGCTACTATCCTAGCTACCTATCAATCATTGAGAATAATCACCGCCTTGCATTTATGTACACTGCACAAATTGATCCCAGTCTCCCAAAAAAATTTTACACTTGTACATCTCATCAATTCTGGAGGCCTAAAGTAATTTTATACGATCAATAGAACATTTCATGCATGGATGAGAAACAGTATCCAAAGTTTCTAGGTAACCATTTTTGAGAAGAGGAATGAGTGGAGGCCAAAGAATGGATAATTCCACAATAGAAAGGAAGACATCTTTTTAGCCTGGGTCTGGATCCTACGCCCAATTGTCGAAGGGTCTAGGGCCAGTCTAGAAAGATGTCTTCCATTTTGTCTACAACATTGTGTCCATCCATGATCTCAGGAATATCATCGTCTTTCTACTCTTCATTTGCCAAAATATATCGCTTCTTCAAGATTGCAGAGTAATCTTATTAATAAAAGAACTCTTGCCAAAATTAGGGTACCCACAGATCAAAATAGTTGATTTTATTGGTGCTTGTGCTCAAGGATATCGATTCACTATTTTGAAATGGCCAAATCATTTTTATTTCATTTGTTGAGAAAAAGAGTGGGAGAAAACAAGCGGGTGAAAGTTGATTGAGTGTGAGAGAAGGCATTGCATTTTATTTGATCATGAATGCTCTCTGAAATGACCAATCATGTTTTCTATTAGATTTTTTTTGGTATTTTTTTTCCCATATTCAGTAGATAAAAATCATGGCGGCAGCCACTTAGCCATCTTTTTGATGTTTCGGGTATTTTACAAAGATACAGGTATGTGGATTTATCATTCAGTTGCTTGCAGTTATTGGTCAAATGCAAATATTTTGTCAAGTTGAAAGGGCAAGATATCAGTTTGGTGTTTTCGGTTTATGTTAAAAGTTGATTTGGTAAAATCCTCAAAAAACACACTACATGTTCTAAAATGTAAAGAAGTTGAATGTTAAATGTTAGATATATATCTCATCCATAGTAATCAAAATAAAGGACATGAAACTTATAAGGAGATTTACCAATCCAAGAATATAACCGAATAGGAAACATGATTGGTACCTTATGAATTGGTTTTTGAGGTGTACAATCTTCATCAATCTCCTCAGAACAAGACCCCTCCTCACAGAAAATGCATTTAACAGATTAAACAAATCTACAAAACTGAACCAATGGCTTGTTTAGAACAAAGAAATAGATTGATAATAATATGCTGAAAATTCTATTATGTTTAATACACACAAAAGGACCAGTCCCAACAATTCTTAAACATACTTTATCTGATATGATAATAACATGCTAATT
>MU226792.1:945468-968481 GCA_018584345.1 Thuja plicata
TGTTTGGATGCAGGGCAGACCAGGAGAATGAAGGATCACTCACTGATTGCATGATAACCCAATTTTGAAGGGTCACTAGTTGAGGGGACAGTCAAGGTCTGGATGATTGGGCCATTGGAGGACCCTAGTTCTTTATATTAATTGCTATTCAAATTGTATGCATGGATTTCTTGTGAATTATCGGCTACTATGTATCCTGCAACTAGATCCGTAAATCTACATATACTTCTCTAGGGTTGTAAGCCACTTAGGGATCAAAATAGAGAAACTAAATAAAAATTGTTCTTTGTCCTATTTCCTTTTAAAAAATTCTCAACTATCAATGATACAATACATTTGATTCCCTAAGCTATCAATGCAAATGGTGCCTAGCTAGAAGCTCACGGGCTGTTCATTTGATAACCACAATCAACATTTCAAAAACATGGATATCCTTGAGCACAAGCACCAATAACATCAAATAATGGAGTTAAAGCACGGGCTAGGGCATGACACCAATAGAATGCGGTCATTTCAGTGATAGCAATATACAATGGCATCATTAAACACATATGCCAGTAATATCAACAAACATGAATCCAAACATTTGAATACAGTGAATCGATATCCTTGAGCACAAGCACCAATAACATCAAATAATAGAGATAAAGCACTGGCTAGGGCATGACACCAGTAGAATGCGGTCATTTCAGAGAGAAAATCCCTCAAAAATAAAATGAAATGCATTCAAATATGATGCTAGAGGCTCAAAAGATGAAGAAATCACATACCTTCTCACGCGCTCAGTTGTCGCTCCTTTTCTCCCGCTCTCCAATCGAAATAAAAATGATGAGGCTGTTTCACTTTTTTTTTTTAATGTATACCCTGAATCTGTCAGAATTTTGATGGTCAATTAAACACCCATCGGAATACCGACATCATCGGGGCCTATTAAAAAAAAACACCAAATTTGTAAGAAAAAGTTACCCGTCGGAAACTTCTGTCGAAATTTGGCCCCAAATGTAGTAGTGATTGACTGATTGGCTTGTTCTAGTAGAGAAGGTTGAGCAGAGAAGAAGAGAGTTGCGAGAGTGATTTCTTGAGAGAATTCCAAGCACATCTGGAGATTGAAAAGAGAATGGAGGTCACTCAGTGAATTAGCATTAGAGTTAAATTGGATTTATATTTGCAAAGTAAGTTGTATGTATCAAATCACACCTGCTGATTAGTTTTTAACCATTGTATCAGTTAAAATCCTTTAACCAAGTTGACCTAACAGTCATTTTATAGATCCTTTGAGCAAGGTGACATTCAGCTAGAATGTTCTCAGTCCTCTAATAAGGCCACTCCTGATAGGGTGATTAAATCCTTTAACCAGGTCCCATTTAGCAAAGTGTTTTGTAACCTTTAACAAGGTTGGCTCCTAACAGAGCTCACTTCAGAAGAGTGAAAATTTGGTAGCATGTTACTAGTGGTTTCCACGTTAAATCATGGTGTCAACTTGTGTGAATGTTTATGTTGTTTTTTATTGTTAAGTTTCTACAAGTTGATTACATTTGAACAATAAACTGCATATGTATGTTGTTGATTTATGCTATTGTTGTCATGCAGATCTGAGTTGTTCAAAGTGGTATAAAGTTTAAATTGGTACTTCTAGACCTGAGGATAACTGATTCGCACCCCCCCCTCTCAATTATTCTGAATTCATTCTAACACAAGGAAGTACTAAAGACATTCAAAATGGAAGATTCAAAACCAGTCAAAACACCTATGGTGACAGAATGAAAATTGACAAAAGAAGACAAAACACCTGAGGTAAATCAAACTTTGTATAGATCTATGATTGGTAAATTGATGTATTTTGTACACACAAGACCTAGCATAGCACACACAATTGGAATAGTTGCAAAATTTTCTCCTAATCCTAGAGAATCACATATGACTACTGTAAAAAGAATTTTTTGATGTACTGAGGATTATGGACTATGGTACAAAGGAGAAGAAAAGTTTGAATTGAAAGTCTATACTGATGTTGATTGGGCTGGGAACATTGATGATAGAAAGAAACCTACTGGTGGAGCATTCTTTATTGGAGAAAGATTAGTTACCTGGATAAGCAATAAGCAAGGATGCATATCTTAGTCAATTGTAGAAGCATAATATGTTGTTGTTGCTGCAAATTGTTTGAACATAGCATAGATCAAACAACTATTGAAAGGCATGAATGTAGAGATCACTGACCCAATGATAATTTACTGTGATTATGCAAGTGCTATAAATATTTTTAATAATCCTATGATGCATGCAAAGACAAAGAACATATCTATCAAATATCACTACTTGAGGGAAAAAGTACAAGATAAACAAGTGATACTGGAATATGTACAATCAAAAGAAAAATTGGTAGGCATATTCACCAAACCCTTACCGAAGGATACATTTGAGTACTTGAGAGGTAGACTTGGGGTTCGTCCCTTGTCTATTGGTAACTAAGCTGACTAGGAGGTTGCATCAACCTACATGAAATCAGAATATCAATCATGTTGATGCAAATTTGAACTGGACTGACACAGACATATCAGTACACTGCAAGGTACCTACTGCACTGAACATCAGAGATATTTTATTTGGCTACTGAAGAGCTATATATTTATTTTTGTCATTGATGTCAAAGGGAGAGGATGATCAATGAAATATCTATTCACTAAAGGTAGAAAAGAGAAAGGGAGAGATATATCTAATCTATAGAGAGATTCAAGAACATAAAAGTCAAATCTACAGGGAGAGTCTGCATGATTTTTTTTTTACTGAAACAATTTATATATTCAAGCTAGGGAGAGCTACAGAATTGTTGCAGTTGTAGAACATGAATTTGGTATTTTTTGTATCGATTTTTTATATTGTATATTTCATATTGTGTTGCCATCAATGCCAAAGGGATAGATTGATGAACTACAATTGATTGTATGTTTGAATTCATTTGTTGATAATCAATTGAGTTGTAAATGTGATGATAAATATTATCAGTTAATGTATTGTCATTGATGTTAACTTATTTGAGTATCATTATGGTTGAAAACATTTGTTATGAATTAAAGAACTAGAACAAAAAATGTTTATGTGGTCGATAAATGAAGAGGTCTGTATACACCAAGAGACAATGAACACCAAGTAAAGCATCGTGTATATCGAGCACAGTGATAACCGAGCAAGGGATCACTGACACAACAAGGTATTGATCGAGCAATTTAATCAAATCAAGGTTGACTAGAATGCTGAGCTGGCAATTGATGATTTCAAGGAAAACGATAAAGTTTGTTATTTTGATCAAATGGTTATGAAAATTCAATGAAAATCAGATGACAAAGATTGAAATGTGTTTTTAACACAACTGTCGAGGATGGTTTAAGAGGAAAAATAACCGATGGAGATTAAGTGGAAAAATCTAAAGGATGGAAATTAAATGAGCCATGGTGTCTATATAAGAGACAACAGATTCATTATCAATATACATGATGTTGTGATGCGCACATGAAAATTTTATACATGACTGATCGTACTGGTTAAAGACAAAATTGAGCATTTCTGGAGACATCGCCGAGCAAACAGAGGATAGAGAATTATCGAGCAGAACAAGTATGAAGTATGAGATGAACGGAAGTGAAAACAATTGATTAAAGGTATTATTTACTTAGCATAGATCTAAAAATCTGCAAAACAGATTTGTATTTGAATCATATCAATATTGTATAAGTTTAACCATTGCTATAAATCTCTTAACCGAGTAGGATAGTGAAAGTCTTTATTATGACATTCTAATGAATGTTGAGTGTTTTCTTGTTGACCTCATAGTGAATGCATGGTCAAGAGAGAACTATTAGTTTTAAATTCTCTAACCAGGTCACATTTAACAATGTGCATTGTAACCTTTAATGGGGTTGTCTCTTCACCGAGCTCACTTTAGAAGAGTGAAAATATTTTGGGTTACCGGTCCCAAGTGGTTTTTCCCTTAGAAGGGTTTCCACGTTAAAAATATATGTGTCAATGTGCATGAATATTGTGGATTTTTATTTTACTTTACTGAGCTAGATTGGTAATCACAGTATTAATTTACTGATACTTGGTAAACACTATTGACTAAAGTTTGAGATTAATGAATACATTTCACCGAGTTGAATTATATGTTTGATTTTGTTTTTATAAATACATCTAGAGGAATTTGGGACTATAGGATAATTGGGAGTTAACTGATTCTAACTAATTCACCCCCCTCTCAATTATTTTAACATAGTCCTCAAATAGAAAACAATGAGCCTGATTCCTCACAACCCTTTGAGCATAATATTGAAAGATAAGGTTTTGTTGAACGTAGTCAAACACATGTTTTTGAGTAAATCCCTACCTCCCCTATTTCATCGTATGTTCGTGAGAAGGAAACCAAAATATTGAGCATGAAAATTTCATTCCAAAATGTACTCAAGAAGTCCCTCCTAAAAGAGAAAAGGATTATTCTCCACCCAAATAATCTTCACTTATACATATTCCTCCTATTATAATTCACATTACAAGGAGTAGTTCTTCTAAGGAGGAGATAGAAGTTGAAGAAGAATTTAAAGTAGAGATTGTTAGGCCTTAGAAAATCTCTCCACCTTCTCCTCCTACACAAAGTCCTCAAAAACCACAATCCCCTGAAACATTTGTTTGGAGAGAAGGAAAGGAGCACATGGAAGAAGAAGAGACTCTAGAAAAAATTGAGAGAAGGCTTAAAAAGGAAGAAGAAGAAAAATTGAGGGAGGCAATGTAAAAATATAGGAGAAAGGCAAAATTAGAAGAAACATGGAGAAGAATGGAGGATTTTCATGAAAATTTGAGAAAGAGAGAAGAAAAGCTAGATAAGCTAGTGCATGATGCTAAAACTATAAAAAATCAATATTATCATAAACTAAAAGTAACAAAAAACAAAATTGAGTCAAACAGAAGAGGTACTACAACAATCCATTGTTCATGCATCTAAGAATGCAAGAGAATTTCAAAGGATAAGGCCATAATTGAGGAGAAGAGAAAAACAATTAAGGATAGACTATAGGAAATGAGGCATCTAATTCATTATCTCCACCCAGGTATATCTCTCTTGTTGCAATTCAATACATGCATAAGTATAAGGAACTTCAAAAGGAGATGGAAAAAGTGCAACACGAGGAGAATGAGGCTAATAAAAGAGTGGAGGAAATTGCAGAGATTGCTTCAGTGCTCCTATGCATGCGGAACCATCAGGTTTGTATGTCTTGTTTCTTAGAGAACTATTTTCATTATGGAGAATCATTCAGTTAGTGCTTAAAATAAAAAAAAATTATGAGAATGATCAAGAATTCATGAATGATTATATGAGAAGTTCCCCTTGGGTGAAAAATTAAATGTGTGAATTTTTCTTTCATGGTTTTCTTTTGGGACATTATCCTGAATATTTTCTCAACCTTTATGTTGGGGAACTATGTAAGTCCAAGCATTTTTTAATCTCCATTGAAAAATCAATTAAGTGGGAACAAAGAATGGATAGATAAATAGATGCTTAAAGAAGATTGGGGCTCCCAATTAGAGATGAATTCCCCCAGTCAAACACTTTTAGGGGAAGATTTAGATCCATTTCCTAGTTAGAAAATATTGCCTCAATTTATGAATACAATCTTAACTAGGAAATTAGAGAATTTAGAGATACATAGGGTCATTTACCCTATAGAGCACTGATGATAGCTAGAGAAAGGTATACTTCAATGCTAGTGTCTTTAAGAAGAAGGGAGTCCATTGTTAGATTTGAGGAAAACAAATCCACCCAAGATCACCTGCATGCAAGACTTCTGGAAGCAAAGACAGAAGAGAAGTCTTGCATGCAGGTGTTCTTGGGTGGATTTGTTTTCCTCAAATCTAACATGGTATCAGAGTGCTATGGAAGCCAAAAAGCCAGAGACATGAAATCTATGTTGACAGAAAAAAGCTTCTATTATCAACAACTGAATTACAAAATACAATCTCCTTCTCGAAATAAAAAGTGGTGAGTCCTTATAAAAGGATACCGAAACCCTAAAGGGGAAAAACCCTAAAGAATTATAAGTTGCCTAAGTATAACTTAAGCATAGAGTAAATAGAATAATATTTAAATGATTTAATTATTAGCTATTATAAGACTACTCTAACACCCCCCCTTAAGTGTAACTTAGGGAGAAGCAAAACAGCTAAAGACTACTGCAGAAAGCAGGAAAGATGGGTCCCGGAAACAAGGCTTGATCAAGTACCCAAGTACAAGAAAATAAACTAGATGAAGGAAACTAAGCCTTCAATCTAGGGAAAGGATGTCCCAGAGAAAGGAACAAGAATGAGAAAGAAACATCTCCGAAGCATGTAGCTAAAAACTCTATTAGAAGAGACTGTTGGAACCCCCACTGAAGTGCATGACCAGGTAGAGAAGACAATGTCTGAAGAGCTGATCAATCAAACTAGGAAGCAATAGAACCAACAGGTGAACCCCCCATAATGTTGAACTGGAAGAGGTGACAGGAACACTGAAATGTAATGCTAGAAACATCTACAGAAGAAAGAACCAGGAACACCAACAGTGCAACAGAAGTACAAACACAGGATAAAGGGTGGTGTCACCGACACACAGCATGGGCTAATGTCATGGAAGGTACGCTCACTTGACAAAGGTGGATGCGCATAAAATGGTATAATCATCATAACCCCCCATGCCACTTTATAACAGAGTGCGAGTACAAAAACCATACAAGGTGCTCAAGATCTCAGATATACAGAAGTAGGCACTTTATCTCAGTGCGTTTATAGAATAAAAATGCATCAAAAGAAGCATACAAGCTTAGAAGTCAGAAAGAAGAGTGAGCTAGAATATCAGAAGAAGAGATCTTAGGACCTGTAGACCCAAGCAATCCACCAGAGTGCATAAACTGCCAAACTCGAAGGAGAGAAAACCTGGAGTAGAATCTAAAAAAATACCTCTGCACCTGAATAGTTCACAGAACTAGCTTTCTGACAATATCTGGTTTGCCAAAAATGGAGTTTGGATGAGCTAGATATGACTCCCGGAAGGCAAAAACAAACATCGGACTTCAACAGCAAAAAATACTATCAAAATGGCAGAACCCAAAAACCCAACCTTCATCATCGGAAAGTGCTTAGAAAGAGATTTCCGACGGTATATGGAAGTTGAAAAAATACCCCCGGATGCTCAAGATAGAGCGAAAAACATCCCTGGGGCTCAGAAAGGCCTCAAAATTAGGCTTTAAGCCCCTGGGGCTGAAAAAATTTGGGCCCCCGGGTGCATGGCGCACTCAGGGGCTAGGCCGAAGCCCCTGGTCACCCATGTGACTAGCCGCCTAAGAAAATAAGCCCGCGGGGGCTACCAAAACACCGCTTGGGTGGAGCACAGGCGGTGGGCGCTGGGGCGGCGGCGGATTGGAGGCGTGTGGGCGGTGGGTGGCGCGCAGGTGGCGCTCGGGCGGTGCGCGGTCGGCGGTGGCGGGTTGGTTGCACGCGGGCGGCTGGAGGCGCGCGGTTGGCCACTGGGCGGCGTGCGGGTGGCGCGCTAGTGGCACATCAGTAAAATGCCAAATTTGCCCAAAAAAATATAGAAAAATGTTTTTTTTCTTGAAAACCGTGCCCGTACGGCCCTGAAAGGCCAAGAAATTTCTCCTCGAGGCTCCGGTGTCCAAATCGGACGTGCCTTATATGGATTCTGGGGTTTTTGCGCCTTCTGGACGCAATTGTGAGGTCGGTTTTGGTCTAAAGTGCCTCAAAAAACAAAGACCCCCCAAAACCAAAGAAAAATGCCAGAAAAGATTGGCGAACTTCAAACCCTCATTTGCTTCAACAAAGAAAGAATAGCCAGCTGTAGAATGGCTCTGATACCATGTTAGATTTGAGGAAAACAAATCCACCCAAGATCACCTGCATGCAAGACTTCTGGAAGCAAAGACAGAAGAGAAGTCTTGCATGCAGGTGTTCTTGGGTGGATTTGTTTTCCTCAAATCTAACATGGTATCAGAGCGCTATGGCGGCCAAAAAGCCAGAGACATGAAATCCATGTTGACAGAAAAAAGCTTCTATTATCAACAACTGAATTACAAAATACAATCTCCTTCTCGAAATACAAAGCGGTGAGTCCTTATAAAAGGATACTGAAACCCTAAAGGGGAAAAACCCTAAAGAATTATAAGCTGCCTAAGTATATATTAAGCATAGAGTAAATAGACTAATAATTAAATGATTTAATTATTAGCTATTGTAAGACTACTCTAACATATATCTCTCCGAACAATATTGTTGGGAGCATGACTAGGTTCAAGCATGTTATTTTCATTATGGAAGAACAATAGAGACATTAGACTAGAATGAGGTTTAGACCACTCCTTATTATCATGCTTGCACCAAGATTGGATTCCCTAACATAGTTCACTGGGGAAAATTTTGACAGATGGAGACAGAGAGTGGTATAAATTTAGGGTTACCAGTCATTTTGTCTATATCTGGAATACAAGATTCAGAGATTTGATCTAGTTATCTAGATTTAATCAAACAACAAGAACGTTGAAGATCAACATTGATGACATGGTTGTGAATATGAAGGGGAGAAATGATGGGCATCTTGAATTATGTTTTTAATACTTCAATTTTTCTCTAAAAATTGCTTATATATTATTAATTAATATACTTGGGCGATAGACTGAATACAAATTTATCTATTGTTTTTCTATTTTTCTATGTTAACTATGAATTATGCTCAAACCGATATACTATAATGAATGCATGCTTTTGAATTTGAAACCAATGAACAATGATTTCTTATCTATTAATTTGGTTCCTATTATTTTTCATGGAATTCATGAGTTTGTTTTAGATTTTGGAAAGATTTTATGCACGATGGACATACTGCCACTTGGAGATCCTAATGGCTCCAATATAGAACATCATCTATTGTGTTATCAACTAGTTTGACACATGGTGGAATTTAAAATTCCACTAAAGGTATTTTTCTTTTCTATTCACAGAATGCTCAGTTATGTTTAGTTCTCTTCTTTAGTCTTTATCCTTATATACGTGTAACATTGTCGTTTCAAATTTGAATAAGAGGATATGTATATATATCCCTCTGTAGCTAGTCACAAGTAGAGTTTTTATGATATCAACCATTCTACAATTATTTTCTTAGTGTAAAAAAAGCCTTTTTGTTAGTCCTTATGAGGGCCAATTTAATGCAAATTTCAAGTTGATCCAAATTTATGTGTAAACATCCCACCATAGGAAGAGTGGGACTTACTCAACCAAAGGGCATTGATCTTAAATTATTTTCTCTTTGTTCATTTTTAGCTTATCAATAAGGTAGATGAACAACTTCATGTGTTTCTGGCATCTATAGGAATTGAGACATTTCATGTTTAATTAATCTATAGTTGTTAGATCAGTTGAATGTGGTTATGTGTAATTATATTTTCTAGTTGTTAAACTAGAACTGCCTTTAAGTAGGCATTTATTGTTGTAGAGGATAATTTCATGGTCAAGAGAAATGATTGGAAAATATGATTGGACAAAATATTTATTGGAATGTATTATGGAACTTAGATTTCAATTATGTTGTATAATTTAGATTAACATTTCATTTGACTACAAGCATAAGATAGGGTTCCCTTGTATAAAATATAATAGCTTATCTTTTAGTTGAATAAATTAGTTTCAATTCTACTAATACATTAGATTTTGAATTCCATGTTAATAGATATTCCACAACTCATTGCAATGCAAGATTTTATTTTGTCTGTAATTAAACCAATTTTTTCTTGATATGGGATTAAGTTGGAAGTTGAAACAAAGTAGGTTTAAGACCATAGTTAGCTTAAATTAAACTATTAACCTTTATAATTAGTCATAGAAGAAGAACTCATAATAGCTCCTGGAAAGGCAAAATCTTGAATCAAGTCACTATTTATAGTGCAACACCCCCCCCAATTCGTGACACTCCTTATCACAGAAAATTTTAAGACACACTCGATTTGATATTTGAGAAATTAAATGAGGTGATTAAGTGATATAAACAACCTCACCCATCAAATATTATCATTGGGAAGTGTGGAAGAAGGGTCCAACCTAGCCACACCCCTCTTTTCTCTTCCAAGTTACAAATTTCATTGAAGTCCCCAACAAAAATCCAAGGGAGAAAGGGATTTATAGAACAGACATATCTAATATGGTCCTAGAACTATGATTTTCCCAAGAGAGTTGCATGAGCATATACATTGAAAAAAAGACAAATTTCACTTGAATCCAAACAAGAGGCAACCATATAAATAGAAGAATGACTTGTAATCCACAACTAGGGGATAATATTTCTTGGATCCCATGCAAGCTATTCCCCCTGAACTACCATGAGCCCCAACATACTAACAAGATCCAAGTGACCAAATCATAGAAACTCTACTTTATATATCCTCCACTGACAATTTAGTCTCCTAAATAAAGACAATATTAGGAGAATGTGAAGCCATTAAATCCTGAACAACCTTTTGTTTGGGGATATTGTTCAACCCCTTCACATTATATGATAAGAAAATAATTTCTGAGGATGGGAGAAACGAGAATCAATGGGTTTCAGAAACCCTAACTCAACCAAAGCATCTCCAATAATCTTCACCTTCTCCTAGTCTATTTTATATCCACTCTTTGAAGATTTCTCTATAGGCCCCTTTTTAAGGGGTTTTGTTGTAGGCCTAAGGCATGAACAATCCTGTTACTCTTTCTAGACTCTAAAGATACCTTCAGTGAAGGAGAATTTGAAGCTACCACATTAACCACATCCTTTGAGACTAGGGCTTCACTAGGCTCTTCCACAACTAAATATTTTAGAGGAAGATCTGTATCCATTAAGGAGTGGATTTATTCACTCAAATCCATTAAATATTGGATTTATATAATCATATTTTTATATTATTTTTATCTTAGAAATCCTCCATGCAAACTTTGTTTTGATAACATTTAAACTAATTTCATCGACAATGATTGATTGTAATTGATTAAATTTATCAGTTGTATTTAATAGTTGCTAACATTTATTGTAGGATAATAGAAACTCATCAAATGAGTGATTATCTATCTTTTGGAGGATTATCCCTATCTTCTTTCTTGGCTTAATTAAAAGTAACTTAGAAAAATTCCTATGTTTTCTCCACCTAGTGAAAAGTGGTGACTTGGAAGAGATTACTATTTTTGTCTAAATTATTAGTGATTAACAACTTGGAACTAATGACCTCTTATATGTCCTATTAATCATGAACTTCATATGTCTAAATGTGGACTAATTATTCTAATTATTATCAAACCATCCTTAATCACCGAGGAATTAAAATGTTATTAAAGTTTTGCAATATTGAATTTAGAGTCCTTTTTTAATGTCTAGTCTACATGGCTTGTGAAGTTTTCATGCATTGCTTAATGGGATGTTTGTGCTAAATGTAATGCCAAAGTTGCATGCCTTAATTTTACATTTCAAATTATCCTCATTTTAGTGTTTTTTATGTTAGGAACAATAGTCCACAAGACAACTGAGAGGGGTGGAATAAGTTGTAATATAGATTATTAAACTTTAAACTTTATAAACCAAATCTGCAAATATAAATGATAACACAGTAAATTCCAACACCATAACGCAATATTTGTTGTCGAGGAAACCTTGTTAATGGTAAAAACCCAATGGGAATTAACACCCACAAATACTATACTAAGAGTATAGTATCCATGTTAAAATATATTAGCCCTGTTAGGAGTTTGTTACAACATTACAGTGCACAGTCCCTATTAGGATACAGACCCTGTTAGGAGTCAAAGAAAATAGTAGGCTCACTGCCAAGGCACACTGCCCAAAGAAGGTTAAAGCCACCCTCAAGGATTTACAATATGAATCAAGTGTATAATTAAAATACACATTCCAGTGAACTATCTGATAGCAATTGTCTTTGCTTGGTCAGTTCTAATGAAGTATCAACTCTGCTCTATATCCAACAGTCAATAAGCTTTGTAGCTTCCACACATCTATGTCCTTTTGTTCTCTGCCACATCTTCTCCACAAGAAAAGATCATTCATATATACCCTCTTACAATAACTCATTAGGTCGGCCAGTTAAGCTTTCCTAATACATAATTAACTAGGTCAGCCAATTAAGGCTTTCCATCATACAAATATTTACATAAACCCTTGCTAAGATACACATGGTACCTATAATAAGTATACATTATTTATAATCCATCACATATACTTCTAGATTCACAATTCATGCTCACAATTAATTTCACATGCTACATGTCTGAAGTCAACCAGGAAATAGGTCTTCTCCAAAATACACGCCACAACTAACGTCACAAGTATCCAAACAACAATATAAATCAACCCATTACACTACAATATGTTGTTTTTCCACCAGTAAGCTCGCATGTTCTGAAATATCTCCGCCAAAAAGATATACCTGAAACACAGAGACCTGCTTTGTCCAGAATCACAGTTACAGTCCAGAAACTAGTCTTCACCAAATCAACTATAAGATCCACAGTATGTAACATAAATACAAGAGAACTTAGGAATAAGTTCAACACACATCCTTCTTCATAAATCCAACTTTGATCATTCTGAATCATCCATACAGTGTCTGTACACTCTTTCCAGTCTATCCTTTCCATAGAAATATATGTTGACATCAGTGACAAAATATGAATATCAACAGCATGATCAGTAACCAAAACTGATATCATCCAACAATCTCCCCCTTTGGCATTGATGGCAACATATGGGAAAATCCAAATGCATCAACCCAAAATTACTCTATCTCAATACAATCTTCTCAATATCCTCAACACAAATCTCCCCAAAATAGTAGAGATTTTCACATAGATTCCTTCCCCCTTTGGCAGCAATGGAAAAGGGTGTCATAACTCATTTGTAGTCTTATGAAAGGTGTATCTTTTTCAAATCTTCATGTCTAATTAGCTAGGTGCAAGATCACCCAAATGTACTCCATAGTATTCTCCTGCGATCACTCCCCCTAAGGAGTAGATCCATACATCAAATCCAGAGAATGATATAACTCTGAGATCCACTGGACTGCTGCACATTTGCATTATTTTATTTACCACTAGGAGGGGCCATCACCCCAAGCATTCCTCTGAGATATTCAAAAGCATCTTTTTGAAAAGGTTTACTAAATATATCTGCTATTTATTCCTTGGTGCTAATATACTCCAGTTTAATCTCTTTATCTACTACCTTCTCCCTCGAGAAATGATACTTAATAGAAATATGTTTAGTCTTTGAATGCATTACATGATTCTTTGACATATTCACTATGCTGGTGTCATCAAAATGGATAATCACTGGTTCTTTGAAAATTATTCCAATGTCCTTCAGCATTTGTTTCATCCAAACGACTTGTGTACAGTTTATTCCAGAAACAACATACTCTGACTCAACAGTAGATTGAGCAATACAGTTCTGCTTCTTGCTCAACCAATAAACCAACCTTTTCCCAAGGAAAAATGCATGACCACCACTTGTACTCTTCATGTCATCTACATTACCTTCTCAATTAGCATCAGTAAAAGCCTGCAATGTAAAATCATTATATTTTTCATACCATAATCCATATTCTACTGTCCCTTTCAAATATCTGAAAATTCTTTTCACAACAACAAAATGTGCCTCTTTAGGATCTGCTTGATATCTAGCCATAATTCCAACTGCATTGGTAATATCTGGTCTAGTGTGTGTTAGATATTGTAGACCTCTAATCATTGATCTATACTTAGTCTGAACAACACTTTGAGTCTCATCACTTTTAGTTAGTTTTTTTCCTGTCACCATGGGTGTTCCAACAAGTTTACAATCTTCCATTCCAAATTTCTTCAACATTTCCTTAAGATACTTGGTCTGAGATATAGAAAATTATTTCTTACTCTGATTAATTTGCAAACCGAGAAAAAATTTCATCTCACCAATCATTGACATTTCAAACTCATTCTTTCTTTCTTTAGAAAACTTCTTACTCATTTTATCATTGCCTCCAAAAATGATATCATCGAAAAAAACTTTTATAATTAAGATTCCATCTTCATCAGTCTTCAAATACAAATTACTATTTGCATTATAATTTTTGAAACAAAGATGAAGTAAATATTTGTCTAGTCTTGCATACCATGCCCTTGGTGCTTGTTTCAATCCATACAGTGCCTTCTTCAGTCTGCAAACCATGTTTTCATCATATGTCAAAGGAAAACCATCAGGTTTCTCAATGTACACTTCTTCTTCTAGATCACCATTCCAGAATGTTGACTTCACATCCATCTGATACACCTTAAAGTCTTTATGTGCAGCATAAGCAAGGAATAGTCTCACAGTTTCCAATCTAGCAACAGGTGCAAATGTTTCTTCATAGTCTATACCTTCTTGTTGTGAGTAGCCTTTACATACCAGTCTAGCCTTATTTCTTATCACTGTACCTTCCTCATCCATATTGTTTATGAAAACCCATTTAGTGCCAATCACATTTTTGTTCTTAGGTCTTGGAGCCAATTCCCAAGTATTGTTTTTCTTTATATGTTCTAGTTCTTCTTCCATTGCTTTAGTCCAAGATCCATCTCTACATGCTTCATCAGTAGTCTTTGGTTCAACTTGAGAAATCAAACAAATTTCATCTCTAGCTTTGGATATAGTCATCATCCCTTTGTTTGCATCACCAATAATTTGATCTTCAGGATGGTTCTTCTTGACATACCTTGGTGTTTTCAATATCTTAGTAGTTTCAGTCATTTATTCTTCTTCAATCTCATTCTCGATCATCAAGGTTCCTTCAGGTTCAGCAACAACCTCTTTTGTTTCTGATATCTAACCACAATCATATATCCTTTCTTGAATTTGAAACTTTTCATCTATCCTCATATTGGCACTTTCAATCAATTTCCTCAATCTCATATTGAAACATTTATGTACTTTACTCTTAGTGGAATAACCAAGAAAGATTCCTTCATCACTTCTAGCATCAAACTTGTATATCTCATCATCTCTCTTGATATAATATTTACTTCCAAATATTCTAAAATATTTCATAGTAGGTGTATGATCAAACCATAAATCATAAGGAGTTTTACTTCTACCTTCTCTGATCTGAATTATGTTCAATGTGTACACATCAGTGCCAACTACTTCTCTCTAGTGAACATGTGATACATTTCCTTCCAACAACATAGTCCTTGCAACATCTAATATGGTTTTGTTTCCTCACTCTGCTATCCCATTCTATTGTGGAGTTCTAGGGGCTAAAGTCTGTTTGTGTATTCCATTTTCTTCACAGTATGTATTAAATAGCTCTGATGTGAACTCTCCTCCTCTTTCTGATCTCAAACATTTCATCTTTAAACCACATTCATTCTCAACTTTTGCCTTGAATAACTTGAACTTGTCAAATGCTTCAGATTTCTCTCTCAAATATGTAACCCACATCATTCTAGAAAATTCATCAACAAAAAGTATAAAATACCTTTCACCATAGTATGATCTTGTTCTTGTAGGACCACACAGATCTGTATGCACCAGATCCAACTTCACTTTTGTTGAATAAGATTTTCTCTTTAAAGTGCTTCTAGTTTGTTTCCCCATAACACATTCTCTACACATAGTGTTAGATGGCTTTACAATTCTAGGTAGATGTCTTAGTGCTTTTGTCATACTTGCCTTCACAATGTTATCAAAATTAACATGATAAAATCTCCTGTGCCATAGCCAACTTCCATCAACCTTTGCAATAAAAAAAGAAGCTTCAGATGTGTTCACTTCAAATACATTACCTATGGATTTAGTACCAGATGCTCTCAAGTCTCTTTTTTTACTCTTGATAGAACATTTCCCATTGATGAAGTTCAGTTTATAACCCTTGTCTACTAGCTGTCCAAATCTCAACAAATTATGCTTAAGTCCATCAACAAGTAATACATTGTCAGTATTAGTCTTTCCATCCAAAGAAATAGATCCAACTCGAACAATAAGTATAGGAGTATTGTCACCAAATCTAACAACAACACCATCATGTCTTTTCAAACTCACAAACTTGTTTTTATCTCCAGTCATATGATGTGAACAACCACTATCTATGACCCATTCAGATTTCTTTTCAACTCAGGATACTAAGGCTTTTTACTCATGCATAGGTTCATCATCCTTAATAGAAATAAATCCAATTTCATCATAGTCATCATCCTCATCAACAGATATACCCTCACTAGCATAATAACATTCCTTGTCCTTTGAGAACTTAGACTTGAAAAACTTTGGTCTATGCTTTGGAATTCTTGTAGGACATATAGATGCAAAATGACCAATCTTGTTACATGAAAAACATTTCAAAAGGTAATTTTCCTTCAAACTTACCCTTACCTCTCTTTTGTCTTCTAGTAATCAGTGCCACAACTTCATCTAGCTTCCTCTCTTCTTCATGTATTTGTTCCCAATCCTCAACATAGGATCCAAGTTCTTCTCTTAGATCACTACTTCTTGTGCTTGCATTTCCAGGTAAGATCCTTTTATTTTTGTGCATGGTTGCCTTGAATGCTGACTCAATTTAGGTAAAGTGTCTCCCAATTCTGCGGCCTCAAATGTAGTTAGCTTGCCAATCAACATCTCTCTGGTGAAGTTTGGTGTCAAAGGTATGATCTCTTCTATAGCCTGAACTTTGGTTCTATATGCAGGTGTCAAAGATCTGAGTATCTTTGCAATCACTTCTTCCTTACTGTAAGTTCCTCCAGAGTTCCTAATACCAGTAACCACTTTAGTATTTCTTTGTGCATATGCTCTGATGTTCTCATCTTCTCTCATATTCAGTGATTCCATCTTTGTCTTCCAGTTTTGTAACTTTGCTTGCTTTGTAAATTTGTCTCCAACATATAGAGCTTCCAGTCTTGACCAGATTACATGTGCAGAGTCCAAGTCCTTTACTTCAGTAAACTCTCCTTCTGATAGTGCACTGAACAAGGATTCCCTTGCAACCATGTTGCATGAAAATAGCTTCTTTTCATCTTCAGTGTCTTTCTCTAATTCATCCTCAGTCGCTACCTTTTCTTTCTTCTTTGTTATCATTCAATAATCAATTCCTAGACATAGCAAATGTATTCTCATCTTGTTCTGCCAAATGTCAAAGTTTTCAGGATCAAACTTTGGATTATCATTCCTCTAGTAAGTCATTTTCAAGATCACCTCAAGTTGTTAAAATTTATCTCTGAGGACCAGCAGCTCTGATACCAATTGTTAGGAATAACAGTCCAAAAGACAACTGAGAGGGGGGGGTGAATCAGTTGTAATATAGATTATTAAACTTTAAACTTTATAAACCAAATCTGCAAATGTAAATGATAACACAGTAAATTCCAACACCATAACACAATATTTTTTGTCGAGGAAACCGTGCTAAAGGTAAAACCCTAGTGGGAATTAACACCCACAAATAATGTACTGAGAGTATAGTATCCCTGTTAAAATATATTAGCCCTATTAGGAGCTTGTTACAACATTACATTACACAATCCCTATTAGGAGACAGACCCTGTTAGGAGTCAAAGAAAATAGTAGGCTCACTGCTAAGGTACACTTCCCAAAGAAGGTTAAAGCCACCCTCAAGGATTTACAATCTGAATCAAGTGTATAAAACAAATACACATTCCAGTGAACTATCTGATAGAAACTATCTTTGCTTGGTCAGTTCCAATGAAGTATCAACTCTGCTCTGTATCCAGCAGTCAAAAAGCTTTGCAGCTTCCACACATCTTTGTCCTTTTTTTCTCTACCACATCTTCTCCACAAGAAAAGATCATTCATATATACCCTCTTACAATAATTCACTAGGTCGTCCAGTTAAGCTTTCCTAATACATAATTAACTAGGTCGGCCAATTAAGGCTTTCCATCATACAAATAATTACATAACCCCATGCTAAGATACACATGGTACCTATAACAAGTATACATCATTTACAATCCATCACATATACTTCCAGATCCGCAATTCATGCTCACAATTAATTTCAAACGCTACATGTCTAAAGTCATCCAGGAAATAGGTCTTCTCCAGAATACACGCCACAACTGACATCACTAGCATCCAAACAAAAATAAAACTCAACCCATTACACTACCATATGTCAGCTATCCACCTGTAAGCTCGCATGTTCTGAAATATCTCCGCCAGAAAGATATACCTGAAACACAGAGACCTGCTCTGTCCAGAATCACAGTTACAGTCCAGAAAACCAGTCTTCACCAAATCAACTGTAACATCCACAGTATGTAACATAAATCCAAGCGACCTTAGGAATAAGGTCAACACAAATCCTTCTATATAAATCCAACTTTGATAATTCTGAATCATCCGTACAGTGTCCGTACACTCCTTCCAGTCTGTCCTTTCCATGGAAATATATGTTGACATCAGTGACAAAACATGAATATCAACATCATGATCAGTAACCAAAACTGACATCATCCAACATTTTCTAATATTATGATTTATGGACCATTATAGCTCAATGTTGACCTTTTAATGACTCTTAGTGCCACCATTCTATTGTGATTTTATGTGTTCAACCCTTTTTAAGTGTTTTCATGTGTTCCCTTGAGTATCTTGAATATTTTTCTCTATTTTATGATTTTTTTAGCACATTGCCTATAAATTCAAAAATTCAAAAATCACATTTAAAGTTGTGAAAAAATATTTGGCTTCCCTCTCATTCTTCTATAATTTGTTCTTTCTCCCATGTAATTTTAGAGATCCTTGGTACAAGCTTGAACTATTTTTGTCTCTAGAAAACACTTAGTAGCATATCATAATATTGTATCAGCTTCCTTGACCATTTTGGCATCCTCCATTGTCATTGTAAATATCACTTTACTCTGTTTTATCCTCCTATCTTCTTTATCATTTATCATTGTTTCCTTTGGCCCTATTAGAGTCATCGCCTCCCTTGTTCTTCCATAAATAGTAGGGTGTTTCTCCTAATGGACCAAGGATTAATTATTATATATTTTTTTACTTTTTCATTTTTGTTCTTAGTCCTAGACACATGAAGGCTAAATTTACACTCTATCCAATTTCTCCTAGTTCCATTATCTAAGCATGGAGGTTGAAAGACCAAACTAGGGGCTTGTCTTGAAGATAAGGTTCTAAGTAATCCCAACATTTCATTTTGTCCTAGACACAAGTTTCTTGGAGTCCTATCACGTGGATCTTTCTTCTTCTCTTTCCCTTCTCTTATTATTTCAACATTTCATCAGTTTAGGTTAGCTTGGCCCACAACAAAATCTTAATAATAAATAATTCACCGTTGTTTACTTTTAACCTTCTGAGCCTATCACAAGTCTTCTGGTGTTTGTGTTCACATTAATGAACATTTTGTCCATCTTCTTTTAACAAACCCAAAATCCTTTGACGTGTTTGTCTGTTTGTGGGGGTCGCTTAAACCTTTTTTTCTCTGTTTTAAGATAAGCCAGAGGTTCTATGGGAGGGGGCTCGCTAGAAAAGTTATACACATGTTCTTAAACTATACTAATTAGGTCCTATGGAGGGGGCTCCAAAACAATTTGTTTTGTATCTCTCTTCTTGGACTAGGTCCTTATGAACAGGGGCGTTCTACATTTTTCCTATTTATCTCTTCTCATTTCTCTGTTTTCCTAAGTCTGAAATTTGGGTTTGCATTTTTTGCACTACCATGTTAGGGATTCCTGATGTTACTTTGGGCCAAAATAGATGGGCTACATTCCTGCACAGTACCAGTACAACTGAGGCAGACATAAGTATATAGATTTCATTCATGATTCTATGCCCCCTTCTTTTGGGCTTTCCTTACAATCCATGAAAATGACACACTCAATAAGATTATTGGGTGTGATCTAAAACAAATCTTCAGAAAATTTGGGATTTGGGTTTGATGGTATACATGATTTCCTTACAACCCATGAAATGAAACACACAATAAGGTTATGGCGTGTGATCTAAAACAAGTCTTCAAAAGAATTGGGTTTTGAGTTTTGATGGTAGGCATCATTTTCTTACAACTCGTGAAATTGATGTAAGTCTTTTTGAATTTAATTGTGTAATTGTTTTACTTCAGTATTTTGGATCACATCTAATGATCTAAAACACACTACTTTGAATTACAAGGTATACCCAAAAAGAATGTTAAAAAAGATTTGGGTTTTGGGTTTTGAGTTTTGATGACTGGCATGATTTTCTTACAACCCATGAAACTGAAATAAGTATTTTCGAATTTAATTTTGTAATTGTTTTGTGTCAATATTTTAGATCACATTTAATGATCTAAAATGCACTACTTTAAATTACAAAATGTAATTCAAAACAGAAACTTCAAAAAAATTTGAATTTTGATAGTAGACATACTTTTTTTTATATATAAATACATTTTAAAATTTAATTGTGTAAATTTTTTTAATCCATATTTTAGATTAAAACATATAAGCAATCCAAAATGGGTTGTGAAAAGATCTTAAGTTTGATAGTCCTAACAAATATAACTGTGAAGCTTTTCCTGTATAACGGATCAGGTAGGAACTTTCAAATTCTTCAAAATATTTTTTAAAAAGGGGTTTTATTTTAATGAATATAATTTTGGGGGTTTTCAGGTATAGGGAATGAGATAACCTTGAATTTTTATAATTTATTTTGCTTCTGTTATTGATGTGTAATCTAGGAAACCATCTGACAGCAATGAATTTCAGTATCATTCAGACTGTAATTCCAAAGTAAAAGAACTGATGACGAATGGTAAGCTAGTTTTTCCCTTATATTTTCTTTCTAGCCTATTAAACGGTCATTGTGATCAGAGCTGGGGTGTTCAAAGATTACTTTATGAATCTTCCTGTTTCTGATATTTTGGTATTCGGATTACTTAATGAATCTTCCTGTTTCTGATATTTTAGAATTCCTCTGTCTAGATTGAAAGATTATTTTACAGAGTCCCCTGTTTTGGTTTACTGACTGCTTTATGGTGAGCTTCAAGGCCAGGCCTAATTATTACGTGATACTAATATGTTTAGTTTTTGATGGGCCAGGGGGCTCCATATATCTTACATCCTTTATGTACGCAATGTGCATTATGGGCCTTTTATAGATTGGCTGATTCTGATTCTAATAGTAGATTTGTGCAATCTCATACCTTTATTTAATGATATTCCCCTGAAGTCAGCCATTTTTATTTGATGATTTTACTTATGAATTTCTGATTGTTTTAGGGTTAATGAAGTCCTCTGTTACTGTTTATTGAGCTTCAGAGTCAGGCCCAATTTTTAGACCCACTCTTATTTTTAGTTTCTGATGCCAAGGGCCATTCTATAGGACCTAAAGTCTTTTTGTGTACTAAGACACTATTACAAATCTGGTTGATTCTAAATTAATAGTAGATCTGAGCACATATGTCATCTGATAGTTTCAGTTTAATGATATTTCTATCTAATTGTCTTATGTATTTAATGATCAAATGAATAAGTGATTCTGATTCTTTTGTTTCAGTCACTTTGGAATTCTTGTAATGATTTTAATGAAATCTTCTATTTGATAAGTAAGAGATATTTTTTGATATTTTTTTATTGCTAGTTGATATAATTATAAGAATTCAGTTGTGAAGTTTTTAAGTCAAACTTATTGATCCATGTTTCATGAGTAGCAGTTCACAAGAATCCGAGTCTTCTCGATCCCAATACTACTCCAACTCAAGCGTTCTTAACCATAGAGTTTCCTCTAAAGTGAAGCCACTTAACTTGCTACCCCGTTTGTGAAACCTTCAGCAAGTGTTGTGCTTTGTGTACCATTTATTATAGAGCTCCTTTAGGTCATCAATTTACCATTTGTTGTTATGAGCGATGGGTACTTGTGAACAACTGCTCATGAAATACGGATCAATGAGTTTAACTAAAAATTTGGACAACGAATCCTGATAACAATATTACAATTCATCATAAATGCATTCTGATAAGCGTCTAAAACCAGGCCCAACTCTTTTATCAAACTATTATTTGGTTTTTTATTTTTATTTTTTTAGCCATGAACCCTAAAGTCTTTTTTGTGCAACAATGGCCTTATGTTTCTTGGGTACTTTGGAATCTCAGTAAATTGATAATTTCCCATGTATTGTGCAAGATCAACTCCTAATGGATATAGATACCAAATGTAGGGAGATACAAAATAATTGAAGTCTGCAGTATAATACAAAAGAATCTGAAGAAGCTTTATTGTAAGTATTATTACGCCGAGAGGCGTCTATACAGTTGTAGCATATATGGAAATGAGAATGCAAGCACAAGAATATTCCGTGTAAATAAAAAAGAAGTGCTTTGAATTCCTACATTTACAATGCAAAAACAAATTAAAAAACAAAAATATACCACATAACGCCAAATGGCATTAAAAAAATAAAAAATCCAAATTAAGATAAAAAAAAATGCCAAATAGCATTTTTCAAATTTTCTTTTTCGGATTTGCTTTTTTGAATTTGCTTTTTTGGATTTGTTTTCAATAGAGGAATGCAAAGAGACACATTTGAATGCAAACAATCACAGAGGAATGCAAAGAGGCATATTTGAATGCAAACAATCATAGAGGAATGCAAAGAGCCACGATTTTGAGAAGATGAAAAGACACTTTGAGTTTATAAAAGAACCCTTTGCCCATTTCATTTTTTGTTTTGCAAAGAGGAGATTTGAAGGAGGAGAGAGATTTCAAGGAGGTTTCAAGAGCAACCATATTTCAAAGTGGGCCATTTATTTTTGGATTTATTTTATAGATTTAGTTTTAAATATTATTTTTTATTTATTTTTGAAATGTTTTATTTAGATTTAAAATTAGATTGAATTTTGTATTTAGATTTAGATATATATTTAAGTGTTGTTTGTAGATATATATTGAAGTGTTCTTTTTAGAGTTAGATTTAAATGTTGTAT